>CM057165.1:770653-1072781 GCA_029962745.1 Echinometra lucunter
GGCCTGCTCCTGTATTAAGTCTATGGAAAAGAGAATTCATTATGCAACGGGTTAATAAGTTATTAAAAACATGTTTGAAGTGTGCATACTTCAGTGACACTTGGGAATGAAAATTTATAAGAAGGCAATGTTTTCTATCAGATTCAAAAAAAAGGGTCCTTGTACAGCAGATAATACCTTTGATGTAAACATTGAATTCTGCAAGATACCACTTACACTCTTCCACCTCTTCAGGGGGTGTAATATAGAGAGATACAATCAATCTTACGATCATTGTAACTCTTTAATACATGGTTTGCCATAGACTTACGACTGATATCAATCATTGATTGATTGTATTTTTTATGTTACAGGGCCCAGGTCTTGTGATCATAGAGAACTCACATGACCATTATGAATTAGCTATCATTGTGATGAGATATAAACGGATCTTTTAATTTCTATGATACCAAATGAAATGACAATAACCTATTTTTAGTCCAAGAGATTTTCAGTTACACTCGAGTTTCCCAAATTTGTCTTACAGGATTATATTGGCACTGATTGAGGCAAACGGCATACTGGAGCAATTTGAGGACTTTGCATTCCAAATATTAAAAATTCTAATTCTATATCTTTTTGTTTGTGTACTTCTGACTTTGTTTTCCAGGAAGCATGGTTTGACCCATTTTGACCCTGTAGTGCCCTCCTGGAACCTAAGATATTTCCTGTGGAGACTCAGCCATAGATACTGCAACTCTTCTTGGACATGTCAATGAATTTCTATTTTAAGGCCCATATTTGTTCTTCCCTTGTTCTAGGAAGCACGGTTTGACCTATTTTGACCCAGTGGTCCCCAACTGGATCCTCAGATACCTTCCCCTAGAGGCCCAAGCCAAGGATAACTGTAACTACCTCTTATACGTCATCAATAATCTATCTAGATCTGCTGCTTCTATGGTGGAGGTAAAATTGATTTGATTTGTATTTGATTTGATTTATTCATCAACAGTGAAAGAATGAATTAATTCTTTTTTGAATATAATGTTAGAGGCCCTAGCCGAGTATAATATAACTACCTCTAATAATGTCATCAATACTCTCCAGGTCAGCCGCTTCCGTTATAGAGGTAAAATAGTATCAGATATGGAATCTTCATACTTAGAATTGAGAGTGGTACATATACTGTATGACATTAAAAAGGGAAGCCACATTCAGCGACCCCATCATCTAAAATACCAGGGAAGATAGCTGAAATAACAATATAAGTATGATAGTTAATGTTTTCTTTTGATTCAAATGCCTCTCAACAAAATACGTGCATGGATGACTAATTACTGTCCATTTTAAAAGCAAGTTGAAATCCTGTTTCCTCAAGTTTGGGATGGATTTTCTCCAGGAGCTAGGTAAAAGCCTTTCTCCTTCATGTACATGAGCTCATGAATAGTTCATTACGACTGCAAACTTGAAAGCTCTGCAAGAGTGAGATTTTGGTCAAAGTCCTCTCAGTAGACGTGTACAGTGGAAACTCAGTATAAGAGATCTGATACAGTTGATATCCCTGATATAACAAGGTAATTTTTGGTCCCAAGTTCTTTATATCCTTTTGTTTTTAATAACCTACCTGATATACATGAGATCACTGCTATAACAGGTAATTTAGTGGTCCCAAGGGACCTCGTTTTCTACTGAGTTTCCACTGTATTTAGGGGGGGTGCAATGAACATTTGCGCCTGTGACAGTTGCTCCTTTATTAATTTCTCTGAGGACAATATAGGGTTAGGGTGGTTGTTGTGATAGGGGTTTTGTTCAGAATCATGTGAGGATAATGGATTAAAGTTAGTGTTAATTAGGTGTGGGGGTTCTGTTTTATGTTTAGCCTTAATGTTGCAGATTTTCCATGGGAGTCAATTGTTGCCGAGGTAGTAATGTCATGGACGCATATCTGGCTTTATTTGTCAGGAACCTCTGTGTTGTACCCTGGCCTATAGTTAACGGCCCATAATACCTTGTTATTTCCAGGTTGCCCACTACATCGGACAGGACCGCAAGGTAATTCTATGCATTCAGGATCTCAAAGACGGTGTGGTGGTAGATGGAGAAGAGGTAAATATGAAAAGAAAGGCAAACTCCCGCAGTAACCCCCAGGGTTTTTCTGCATGTAATGAATGGTTTGTCAGGAGGTTAAAAAAAAAGCTAAAGCAAAAAAATTGCTTTTTGTGTCCCTGGGTGGGAAAAAGGTGTGGTCAAATCATATTCTATAAAGTTATGTGACATCTTATGACATTTTGTGTCAAACTCTCCGCCTTTGATCTGTTGCGGAATGGATTTGTATGGAAAAAATTGGCTAAAGCGTTTTAAAAATAAAACAAAACATCCAATCAGTGGTACAAAATGATACAATCACCACTATCATTTGACTGTAGTGTCAGGACATCAGTTAAAAAAGAAATGATACAATCACCACTATCATTTGACCATAGTGTCAGGGACACCAGTTTAAAACAAAAAACAAAAAAAAAATGATTACACTGCATAGATCTGTAACAAAGTTACTTTGCATCCAACCTATACCCCAATAATGTCACTGCCAATGTAATTTGTAATTATTGGTGATGATTCTATCCTAACCTTTTCTTTATTCTCTTCCTACAGCTTACACCAAGGGCTGTCAAGGACTACAACAGAGGGCGCCAGTACCTTGCCGATGTTGCGAGTCGGGAGCGTGTCCAATATTTGAGGACGTAGCTGAGGCAGCAGAGGCACTGGTAGATAGGATCAAACGGGACCAAGAGAAAGTGATGAGGGAGAATCCATCCCCCTCCCATCAGAGTTGTCGCCCACCGGCCTCGCCCCAGAATCCCGGGGAACTTAGGTCACCTATGTCCTCCTGTCTTGGACTATGACATCACTCCACAAGAGGTTGATCAAGGACAATCTGCCCTTTCCACTCAGACTCACTTTACACTCTCCTCAGAATCAAAGGGAGAAAAAGTCACCCATGTCCTCTTGTTTTGGGCTAAGACACCATACACCAGGAGAATATGAAAGGTAGAATTTGTCCCTACCATCAAACTTCCGCACCCCTTTCATACTCCTGGGGGAACTCATGTTGCCCATGTCCACCTGTTGTATTATGACACTATACCAGGAGAGGATGATAAAGGATACTGCTGATTTCTATTTCTCCCTGGCTTCTGGTTACAGGTGCAGTAAGTCTGATGAGAGGGACAAGATCTCCCTTATCATCCTCTCCTGGTATATTGTCATAAGCCAAGGCAGGTGGACATAGGTGACCAAGGTGACCTAGGACCATGACACCATGATAACAGAAAATCGGCCCCTCCAATCAGACTTACTGAACCCCTGTCCAGAAGCCAGGGGAAGAATCTGTATTATTCTATCTTGGACCATGACACCGTGATAAGCGAAAATCTGCCCCCTCCCATCAAACATACTGCACCCCTTCCCAGAATCCAGAGGAATCAAGATTACTTACTTCCTCTTGTGTAGGAAGACCTTCATATTCCTGAAGCAGAAGATGTGGGAGTTACCATGCCCTCCTCCTGTGAGCTCCAACTCCTACTCAGAGTGCAGGGTCACCTTGGTTGCCTATGTTTTGTTTTTTCTTGGACACTGACCCTACTAGAGAGAGTGATGATGGAAAATCTGCCCCCCTGACTTGCCTATTACCCTTTGAGGATTCAAAAAAAAAAAAAAAAAAAAGTCCACCTTGGTTTTTCCTTGACTTAAGACTATGACTTATTGATATGCTAGCAATTTATGCCTTAATTACCATTTCTTCAAGAAAAGGAGGAGTTGGTAATGAATGTAGTGGCAATTTATGAGCATTTCTAAAGTGTTACAGAAATGAAAAAATGGGTACTTAGTGATAGGGTCAGGAAATAAAGTTTGATGTGAAGTGTCTGTCAAAATGGGTATGTAAGACAGAAGGAGAGTCGATTGCTGTATGTATGGCCTTTCTATCCTAATGTCATTTTTTAACAGTCCGTCATAGAGCAGAATATCTGGCTGTTCTTTTAATTCTTGCCATTGTCAAAATTTCTGAAAGCGCATGGAGATGCTGTGGTAATGATACATGTTGTGTAAGCTCTGCATATTTCAATATTTTTATACATGTAGGTACTGAAATGATGCAAAACTGTAAACTCATTAAGATTTTTGGTTGATTTATGATATCAACAGTGTTTCTGATGATACGAAGCATTCTTCAAGACCAAAGAGTAGCAGATCGTTTCTGATATCCACCCTTAAAAGTTTTGTACAGTTTGGTAGGTCCATCAAACTATTTGTCGGATTTCCGTACTTTCTGCTGGTCAGTAACAAGACAAAAGCAAACAAAGATGCTGTTAAGTTTTTTTCTTCCTCAGAGGTTGAATATTAAACAAATGAAAAGCAAAAAATACTTTTGATCTTGGGCCACGGGCATTGGGGACGTAAAGTCACACAGGCCTGCACACGTGTAAAACCAGTGAGAATTCTGTCTACATGACAAGTGTAAAATGCACTGATGACTGTGCGGACAGGTTCTATTACTGTTACCTTGTGCTCATTTGAAATACAGTCACTCTGCATAAGTGGAAGTTGCATAAGTCGAATAATCGCCTAAGTCGAAGGTCTGTACTGGGTCCCGTTCCTTTATTTTCTATTGTTTTTGACCCCTCTTAAGTCGAGTTTCTCTAAGTCGAAGCATTTTCTTCAGTCCCAAGAAATTCGACTTAGGCAGAGTTGACTGTATTCATATTGAAATTCATCAGAAATCATGAATGAAATAGCAAATAATGATCATGCATGTATCTTTTTATGCAAAGCAGACAATGTGATAACAAGTTTAATGCCAGTTTTCTTTTTCCTGCTAAAACTGTATATGAGCTTAAATATTAATACCTAACGTATGTTCACAGACTTCCTCTTAGTTGTAACCATGTATTATAAGTACCAAGCCAAAGTCTTATATAGATAATGTATGTACATGATTTGTACAGCGAATGTTGATTTGCCAATGTTATGGAAGCATTAGCTGAGATATGTAATGAATTTTTCATGTATATAGAATTAGTCTAAAGTACAATCACTTTTGATATAATTGTTGCTAAAGCAGCATTTCTTTTTAGACAAATCATGAAACAATCTTTAGTATGTTATTTTCATTTCTTTTTAAAAAGATATTTATGATTATATTGTTGCTGTTTTAAAAACTGAGGGTTTTTCATAAGGAATGCATGTTGATGCAGTATGATGACATTCAGTTATAATCTTTAACTACCAAGATACATTTGCAATTTTTTGTGAAAATGTATATATAGTTTGAGAGAAATTATCAAAAAGTTATTTTAAACAGTAAATAGAGTTGCTCGTGAAGAATATAATGTTGTTGGAGCCAGTGATATTATACAAACAAATGTACACTGTAACCATACATACACCGTATTACAAAGCACCAACACTAATTTGCACATATGGGACAATATTGCATGGTAGTATTATCAATTGTGAAATCCTTTTGTTCAATTATTTTTGGGCTGGTAAAGATTTTTCTATCAAATGCATCCTAGAGATATGATATATTTGTAATGTACATTTAGTGTAACTATGGATTTTTTTTTTCGGGTAATTGTCAAAACTTAAAGATTAATTTACTTGGTGTTCTGATCAGAGGATAACTTTTTTGCATTTGGGTAAGGCCTCACCTAGGTGTATTGTACGTACCTGGTATAAACATTATGATCACACAATACTACAAGATGTATTTTCATGAACTGGCACTGTCTTTGTGGGCGGAGAAGACCAGATAAAGAAATCATCAACAATTCTAGTCCAGACTTTCTGGATTTGGGCAGTTCCAGTGTTACGGACATTACATTTCGGACAATTTTTGCAACTTCAAAGGTCATGAAGATAAAACCACTTTATTATGCGGAACTGATAGGATGCAATCACGCAAAAAAAAAATCCTTCATCATTAGCAGCGAAGTTTCAGTCCATTTCAGCACATTCTGTGGTAGTTACGGCATGTTATGTTTTCGTTACGGACATTTCATTTGTTGGGCAAGAAATGTAATGTTCGTAACGAAACATAACATGCCATAACTACCACATGCTGTACTGAAATGGACTGAAACTTTCACTATGTATAATCAAGGGTGTTTTGTGCATGATTCCATCATTTGAGTTCTGAATAAAAAAGTGGTTTTATCTTAATGACCTTTTGAAGTTGCAAAAATGTAATGTCCGTAACACCTGGAACTGCTCATTTGACTTTCTCAGTTTGAAATAAGATTAGTGTCTAAACATTCTGGCAATATCATATTCAATATCAGGGGAATATTTCTACAATCTGCACATTTAGTATGAACTTGAAAAAAAAAATACATGTGAAATTTTGTACTGTAACAAGCTGATGGTCATTTTGTACTGGTTTCCTAGTTTTCAATACTATTTTCTAGAACTTGTTGAGGTGTTATCAATTTGTAATACACAATTAACTGATCAGGGTATTTATCACTCAGAAAAATCCGCTGCTGTTTTATCTGAATTTGATATTGGGAAAGGTTACTGATGGATTTTCAAACAATTTGATTTTTTTTCTTGTAGTTATAAAAAAAACAACATTTGTTGAATAACCTCTTTTGGTACTTTGATAACAGACTATCCTTTTTGCTTCACAAATTCAAAATGTCAAATTTGATATATGAGGCAGAAGGACACACACTTTTTTTAGAGGTTGATGTTGTGTCATTCTCTTTCTTAGTTTCACTTTTTAAGTAGAGATTTGTAATGTCTTTGGATACTATTTCTCTCTGGAAAAAGCATGATATAGTTCCTACTCCAAACATTTCCAATTCATCAAGTCTTAGTACACATAGTAAATGAAGAAGCTTGCTGGGAGAAATTTATAATTTTTAAACAAATTTTCAACTCAGTGAGTCAGATGACTCATTCAGCTCAATGAGTCAGAAAGAAGAGGATCTTGGGTATTTGATTCCAGTTCATCGTGACTTGACCGTGAACCAGAATGGCCTGGTGACTAAGTCGCTGCTGGGCAAGCAGTAGATGACAGGTTTGAATCCGCTGGTTCCAATTTTTTCTGACTTGTGATTTTCATTACAGATCGAACATACGATCTTTAACACTGGGAGAAAGCTGAAAATTTGCTTCTTAGTACACATGTTGAATGATCAGTGTATACCTCAAAAGATCTAAAAAATGACCAAGAGGATTTTATGGAAAGAGATATCAGGTTTGGTATTAAAGAAATCACTGGATAATGTATTTTATTGAAATACTTGCAAACTATTAATGAAGTTCAGACATACACATACTTGTTAGTAGCAGATAAATCAGTGATGATGCATGAATTTTTATATCTACCACTGTTTTGATATGTGTGTGTTTTTTTTAAAAGAATAATTGATATTCTTCTCTATAATCAGAAATCAAGGTAACCACTATTTTATAATTGCAGGGGATGTATTATTATTCCCTTTGTGGTGCTATTAATTATGTAAATGATATTTGTATTTGATAGATTTTACATCACTCATATGCAATGTATGTCAATTACATGTATATATATTTTTTGTACACATGTATTATAAACTTTTCTTAATTTTTAGTGATGCCACTGGAATATACACTTGATAACTTTTAAGCACCAGTGAGATAGTATTCGATCATAGTGCATAGAAATACTGTCACTTCTTACATTTGACCTCAATGTAACCTGTATTAGATCAAGATGCCTAGAAATACATGTACCTCCAGGTTTTATACGTGACCTTTGAAGAACCTATTCAGTAGATTGCAATACTAGGAGTTATTGCCATGTTTTTCACTTGACCTTGGAATGACCTCTACCCTCTGACCTCGTTTTATAGTTACTCTACTAAGGTCTGTCACAGTGTTTCACATGATGTTTAAACATGAATGCTACATGCCAACTTTGAGGAAACAAAAACAGTCATAAATCTGCAGATTCTACATAATTGTTGTAATAAAGACACAATTTATGTATATATTTTCTAGTATTTAATATAAGTCTGTATGCCTTTTCCATTACTCCACAACGTATGAGAAGTATTTTGTCCTTATTGTGTATTTTAAAGGTATATTCCAACTTCATATAAACAAATTAAGTATTTTAGATGCCTTTTGCTGTTTCTGACAATTGAGCTGATTGAGTGTGTTTATCACTAATTGTTCTTTGTTTACTTTGACATACGACATGCCATTATTATTTTGATAAACAATTAGCCCATTTTGATGCCAATGTAGTTCGTCTTATCATGGAGCTTATTCTTATTATGTGACACCACCTTTTCTGTCAAAATGAGATCGTGTGAAGGTACACATTTTCACCATTTCTGCTGACTTTATCTTTACAGAAGGATCATAAACACCTAATTCATCTCTCTTTATATATCTTACATCATCAAAAACTCAGGTGTCGTGTCATGGTCTAGTGGATATGTCACCAGGCTGTAGATCACAAGGTTGGCGGTTCGTGTCCCGCCATGGCACCAATGTCTTTTGGCAAGGCATTAATCTACAATTTGCCACTCTCGACCCAGGTGTAGTAAATGGGTACCCGGTAGGATGAATTTCCTTGAAATGCTAGAGTGCCTTAATGGCTGTCTTGCTAAAGCCGGGGTAATAACAGTGGAGCACTAGGAGCGTCAATTCTGATGGACATGAGTGCTATACAAGAACCCACTATTATTAAGATTATTTTAAGGGTTTATAACTTTTCTATTGAATTAAAATCCTTTTCCCCTTTCGTCGGGTAGCCAACTCATGCTGCATCGGATTTATACACTCATCATATTTTGTAGAATGCATGAAGATAATCGGAAATACATGTTCATTTTAATTCATGAACTGAAATTTTATATGATTGTACAAAATCACTTTCAGCCCTAAAAAGTCTTTATCACTCAGTGACCAGGCTAGGCGCTCTGCAGGAAAGGACGTGCATAGTGAAATTTTTGGTGCAATATTTGTTAGCTCACATTTTATGGGTAGGTTTTTATCATTTTGCATACATGTATATTGGTCATTGCAATAAGTTTCGAACGAGAGTAGTTTCAAGTGATTTTTTTATTTTTATTGTTGTGAGCATTGGTTCAGTTTTGAAATATACTGGTATATGAAGTTTGTTTTGTTTTTGCTTCGTTAATACAGATATAATTTCAATTGATCTCATTTGATTTGCTTTCATTTTGATTTTCTATGTAAAACTGTGCACTGATACTATTTGTATCGCGTGATTAACTCGGGTAGTTAGCTTTGTTTTATTACAATGCCTTAAACACCCTTGGAATGTAATTTTTTTTCATAGTACGATGTCCATGTACATGTACACTGTATATGTCAAATTAACCCATTCCTGACAAGAATTATTTAAAGCCTAATTTGATCAGCTTTTATTCTTCAAATTGGCAACACCAACATTTCCTTTTATTGCTACATTTTTCTTATAAAACATCATGTATCTGAAATAAATATAAATTAACAGAATGTATGATGAGAAGTCATAAAGTTGCCAATTTGCAGGGAAAAACAGTAATTTTAACATTTTCATCGCATTGCCAATTTAAGGATTTTAATGCTTATTTTCCTTTTAAAAAATTTCAGCATCAAACAACAAATATTGATGCAACAAAAATGGGCACAGTAAGTGTAGAATTTTTTGCTCTTTCTGCTCATGTATTTGGTATGATTTTTAGAGCTCTGCATCAAAAGTTATTAGACCAAACCACCTAATGTGGACCCTCTGTCACGAATGGGTTAAAACTGAAAAGTTGGAATTATCTTAAAATGCAACCGCTGTTTTCTCCTCATATTGCATACTCCTTTGAATGAAATATGTAATATCTAAAATGATATTAGCCCTTTCTTTAAAGATTAAATGCTGAAAGGTCATTACAAAATGAGATAAGTGTAAATAGTTATTTTTTTTTAATTTCCCAGATTTTATGCCAAATTTATTGAATAAATGTCATCAGTATGTGATATTAGAATACAGTCCAAATTATCACGACGCTCTTATGACGAAGTGTCGTTTGAATATTTGATAAGTAAATAAACTGTGTATATATACCAGACTTTTATAGTGTACGTTTGATTATTCATCGAGTGTATTGTTATGTTTGTGGTTGGTACTAGAAATACAACCGGATGCCGTTTTTTCTTCTCTCTCTCTCTGCTCATTTCTGTCCCTTATGATAAGAACGTAAAAGAAAACTTCACAAAAATCTGTTTTCAAACTATGCAGGTATTTCTCGAAACGGGATGAAGGGGTGACATAACCAGGGGCGGCTCCAATGTATTTCGATAAAGGGAGGGCAAGATGGCAGGTGAGCGCCCAAGTTGCTAGCGCGGGAGCTAACCATGAATGTTATAATAATGGTGATGATGATGATGATGATGATGATGGTGATGATAACGATTTTTCTTAACCATTCTCGGTATTAGAGATGGAAGGAGAGTGGTTAAAAGACACCAGGAGATAGGACAGAGATTAAGGAGATGGATAGAAGAAATCATGAAGAAAGGACAGAGAGGGGGACTGTTAATGAAAGAATAAAATCCATATGAATTTATCAGTTGGAGAAACCTATTAGAGAGATTGTTGTGATGCAATGGAAGAAAGTTAACATTAAAATCACCGAGAAAATATATCTGCTTATTTTCGTCTGCTAATTTGCTAACGCACTGCTCGAAATTATCATAAAATAGATTAAAGTGAGTATCATGAGCTCTATATATTACACCTAAAATTAAGTTTTTGCTTTGAAGATTGTCAATTTCAATAAACAGAACTTCTGATTGATCAAATTTTATATCATTTCGAATTTTGAAATTTAGATGATTATAGCTACATATAAAATGCGACGCCACCGCCTCTCTTACCTACACGATCAGCTCTGACCAAATTATAGTTTGGTAATTACACAGTGGTGGGAAGATTGGTGTAACCAAGTTTCACTTATTCCAACTGCAGTGAATCTAAAATGTTTTAATGAGTTGATAAGATTTTGAAGATCATCAAAATTCCTGTTTAAGCTTCTAGCATTGATATGCAACAATTTAACATCTTCTATATCATCTTGAAATGTTTTATTGAATTCAGAAGGAGTATAATATTTGCTCTCAAAAGGATATCCATTTATAGTGTTGTCAAAAATAAAAGGATTGTTATTCATGACCCACAAAGGACGAGCTTAACTGAGCGGAGCCCGACCATTATCAACTTAGAAATAAAATAAAAGGGGAATGGCTATACATGATTCCTATACGAGATTTTAGAAGAAAAAAAAAAGACTGAAATTCATGTATGTACTTCATAACTAGTTTATATATAAAGATGGAATTAAATGCACGAACTTTCGAGCTTATTATGAAAGGGAAAGAGAAGAGATAAAGAGATTATCAGGAAAATAGATGTCGCTCAAATTTTCAATGGCTATGTTATGAACATAATCCCACGTTTTAGTAGTTAGTGTAAAAGTTACCGTGGAGGTCTAATGGACTTTTTCCTACTGACTCGGGTACTGTAATTTGAAAAAAAAGAGCGAAACAAAACTATAGGAAAACAAAAAGAAGAAAGCAAAAACAAAAACAAAAAAAAACAACCAAAAAAAAAAAACAGAAATAAATAATGGCATGTAGTCGGATATTTCCTCAAATCGATAATGAAAAATAAACAAGGTATTTACAAGGTTGAAGAATATACGAAAGCGAAATTCAGGGCTGGTCATTTACAATTTGGGAAACATAAGGAAAGAACTGCTTTCGTCTAGTGGGTGGATAGATAGAATGAGTGCAACAGGTTACGGTACATGAGTGCTATGAGTGTATTGAAATTCTGTGAGTGTTACGTAATAGGTATTTCTACCTGCTCGGATATTGCTAAGTTTTGCTAGCAATACCATTCAAGATTGTAAAAGCGAAGTGAATGGTGAACTTGAATACGTAAGGGAAGGTATTTCATGATGTATACAAGATCGAGACAATTCAATTCATAATGGTTCACGAATTCATCATTGAGAAGGTAAACGTTATTTTGATTAACAAAGAGAAGTTAAAAGAAAGAGCATCCTGTGCACGTAATATGGAATACAGTCTGTCAATATATATGTAAATATATGTAGTGGAATGCATGAACAGTCATTATCCTTTTTCAGCATTCATAATTATGTTAATATGTGATATGGAATATAAACCATGTAAACAGTCAATATTCAATTTCCATAATATATAGAAATATATGAAGTAGAATACATACACAGCTAATACCCTTTTCAGCATTCATATCACTGTTATGTAAATGTATGAATACAAACAGTCAACATTCAATTTCCATGTATGCATGTAAAAGTATGAAGTAGCATACATAAGCAGTCCATGTCCCTTTTCAGTAGATGTGTGATATGGAATACAAATACTCAATATTCAGTTTCTGTATATTTAAATATATGAAGTGTAATGCATAAACAGACAATATTCCTTTTCAGTATTCTGTAAATATGTGATATAGAATATAAACTTATATAAACAGTCAATATTCAATTATCATTATTTTTTACTATTTATCATCATTATTCTTTACCTCTTTCGTCATCTATTAACCCATTCATGACAGAGGTCCACATTTTGTGGTTTGGCCTAATATCTTTTGATGCAAAGCCCTAAAAATCACACCAAATACATGAGCAGAAAGAGCAAAAAATTCTACACAAACTGTACCCATTTTGGTTGCGTCAGTATTCATTGTTTGATGCTGAAAATTTTTTAAAGGAAAATAAGCATTAAAATCCTTAAATTGGCAATGTGATAGAAAGTTTAAAATCACCATTTTCCCCTGCAAATTGGCAACTTTTTGACTTCTTATCATAATTTCTGTCAATTTATATTCATTTAAGATACATTACGTTTTATAAGGAAAATGTAGCACTAAAATAACAATGTTGGTGTTGCCAATTTGAAGAATAAAAGCTGGTCAAATTAGGCTTTAAATAATTCCTGTCACGAATGGGTTAAAAACCACCTGTTCAAGTGACTTGAGTGGATATCAAATAACAAATTCATTTTTTCACGGCAATTTTTTTTCTGTCCTCACTAAAAATTTCCTCACAACTGAGTTCATCTCATTAAACAGTTTAATTCCTTACTACTGTCGTACTTACTATATAACTAAGTGAATCTATAAAATATAAAATTAAAGCAAAATTGCACTATGTCCACATAGACGGTTGCAAACACAGAAATTAGGTTAACAGGAAAAGTGATATTTAATATTGTTAAAATTAACCAAAGTTAAGAACTTCTTGTTTTTCTAAATACCGATTGCCAAATCAGCAAAAGGAATGAACCTCGACAGAATGTGAGAAATTAAGCTTCTGTTTCCATCTAGAAAGTAAGTAAATTTGGATTTAATTCCAATGCAATCCAACCATTTTACATTTAATAATTTACTAATTTCGTTTACACGCACGCCAATAACACTGGCATTGTTTGCACCTTATGTGCATCTATTGAGTAATTTAAAACGCAGGGGCAAAGAAACTTATCAATATCTGTCAACCAATATTTTGAGAATGATGTAATAGTTGCAAATACATTGATGTGGAAAAAATTATAAAATAACAGGTCAGCCGAATCGCTCTTTACTGAGACACTTGCTTTGGAGACAGGGAAAGTGCATAGTTCAACGTTTCTTTCTCCGACACCAAACCGACACCAAAGGCAAGAAACGCACACCAGACCGACAGCTAGCCGCGGCCGGAGGCTGAGCTTCTTCTTCTCGTACTCATCGTACTGGGTTTGGTGTTTCAGTATTTTGCGAAAAGAGAGAAAAGGGGAAAAAAGATGGAAGGACTTAGAGGGATTTGCATCTCTTTCTTGATTTGCCTTCTTTCTCAATGTGTTGGTGCTCAAGGTGAGAGGCGTCAAATTAATTTTGTTTTTTGAGTTGATTGCACAGGGCCGGTGTTTGTAATAGTTTGCAACTGCATGGTTCCTTCCTTCAATTAGCAGTAGAACCAGGGGCGGCGCTACGGGGATGGGGACGAATGCCCCCTATGATATTTCAAGTGAAAAAAAAAGAAAAAAGAGGAGGAAAAAGAAGAAAAAAGAGGAGGAAGAAGAAAGAAGAGGATGGGAAAAGAGAGACCTGGGGCTTGCAACTTTATAATACCCCTATTTGTTCATTTAAAACGTCAATAAATTCACCTATGTGTCATCTTGCCCCTCTTTCAAAATACTCTGGCGCCGCCCCTGAGTAGAACTACTTTTAATGTAAAAATTTGAAATGTATTGTATTTTTTGGTTTCCAATCATTCATGTCTTTGCTTTTCATGATTGCGGTAATGGTTACGGGGCCAACAGTGCCGTCTACCACCTGTATTTTATTCATGTTTGGAATGGCACTTAAGTTTGCTGGTGTAATTTTCATGTGAGCTGAGCTGAGAAGACCAAAAGCCGATATTCCCAGTTTGCAAGGCTTCTTAGACATTTCGAAATAGATATCATCAGTTTCTCAGAGTTTCGGTCTGCTTGGCCGTTAATTCGAAGACTTTCATTGAGAGAAATCAGATTATTACCCAAATAGATTTATTCTATTCGTGGCTTTTAAAAATCATATATGATGGCGAAAGCCTCTAACGTGGGCTAGAATAAGCGTAAATGAGTGTTTGAAAGCGTACTAAGTTGTCCGCCCATCGGACAAGTCTAGAGGAAGTGAGAGTTGTACGCTAATGGAGGTTTAGCCCGGTTTAACAGTTAGCTTCTTTCGGAATTCGGGACATGATGTCTGCATGCAATTGAAATTGTGCGGGGGATGTGTGCGTGGGTGTGTGCGCGTGAGCCTGCTTAGTTTGTTAAAAGAAGGAAAATAATCTCACAAGTTGCGTACAAGATAGGGAAGCGAGGTCATGACGTGTTTGTGAGGTTGTGAGGTAGTTAAAATAGGGCTAATATGAAATTTTGCTTTAAAAATTTCATGACTTAATTTCTTAATTGGTTACTTTCGTGAACATTTTTCTTGACCTTTGGTACAGCGATTCATTACAAAGATTTGTAATAATTAAAGAAATTTTAAAAAGCCTTATGTATCACCTACTGTGAAAAGTACAGAGTACCCAGGGCGGTGTCTCATAAAGGCGCGTACTTCACTTTCTGATGAAAAGTATCCCACGCTCTAAAAAAATATTGGGTAAAAGTGTGCCAGGAGGGTCATTAATTACGAGTCCAACCAACTTTGGTCATTCCTTTTTATCCAGTTGAATGGAAATTTTGCCCATTCTAAAGTAATTACTGCTTATTTTTACCCTAACTGAACAATATGCTTCCCGCGGTGGGTAAAAATATTGCCCAAATTTATTTGAACATAAATTATAATTACCCTCGTGCTGGTTAAAATTTTATCCAATATTTTTACAGTGCAGATGAAGATGACAATTGAAGAAGAAGCCGTTTTAATATACCCTAATCAAGGAAATCCTTCTAACATCTCAGATTTTTATACCCTTAACAGGGATTTTATAATTTGAATGGTATTTTACACCTTATCAAAGGACTGCATTATCAACTCTGAATTTGAATCCTAGCTTTTTCTTGATTATTTGTTTTTGTTTTTGCTGTTATACCCTAAACGCGTAACGTGCGTTACGTGCCTGATGCTGGAGAAAGTACCCTTTACAAGCGTGTTCATGATGTAGAGTCCTCCATTAGACGTTAGATATTGACATGGTTAAATTATCCGTCAATAATTTGTAAAGTCTATTTGAAAAGTGTAGATACTGCCATTCAATTTTTTTTCCCCCAAGTCCTCGTAATATTGTCATTTCATGACGTTTAAAATGACTTTCGAAATGAACCAACAGATGATTAAGTACAGCAGCGAATGAGTTCTATGCATACTTTAAATTATATGAAAATTCCGTCATTTTGTCTGGAAAAATTACATATTTTGTTGGTACATTTCTCCCGACAATATTTCAGACTGAAAAACAAAACAATTATCAAAAGGTGGGGAAAGGGGATTTGTTTGTTTGCCTAATAATGATACATGCATACAGACATACCAGTAATCAGTCAATGTAAGATAGTTGTACAAAACTGGGATTGAGAATTTTTAAAAAATGCTAATGTTTGAGCCTAAAAAATTTACGGGCAATAGCTAGGTGCCCGAATTCGCAATTTTCATGTCTCATCTGGTGAATTTCATGACAAAATAGAATTTTACAATCGGAAAGTATTTCTTTTGTTTCCCACTTCTCTCTCGCACGCACAATGCCGGACAGCCAGTGGCGTATCTAGGCATTATGTGGCGCCAGGGGCAGACTAGAGTACCTACATAAAGAGAGTAGCGACATAGACGTCCTACTTCTTGGGAAACAAAATGGCGTTCAAATTCTTTCTATTTCGAACACCCGTTTGCTTATCGGAATTGAATAGAAATGTTGCGTAACAGGGAAACAAAATGGCGTTCAAATCTTGGGTTGTCGCTACTCTCTTTATGTAGGTACTCTAGGGCAGACAGTGAAGTTGCGCCCCCTTCCCTAGTGCCCAAACGTATCTACATTATTTTACAAGGGAGGGGGCGAAGCGACCAAGCAGGCGAATTCTTAAAAAAATTTAATCCGTAAAAACGCAATTTCTTGCACATTTTACCCAGGAAATTTGGCAATTGACCACTGAAATTGAACGGTAGAGAAGATCGAAATGAGATATTATATTAATAAACAGTTTTCCATTTTCTCAGTTTTAAAATTGGGATTAAAATTAACGAAAACCCTTGAGAAATAGTCGAGGCCTGATTTTAATAACAAGGCGACCCCCCCCCAAAAGGGGAAAGATTTCTTTCAAATTTTTAACCTTTTCAAAATGTATTATGGGGGCGCAGTATTTAGCGAGCGGCAGATGAAACTTATGATAGCGAGCAAAGCAACGGCAACATACTGCACCATTATTTCTCAAATTCTGAACCCCCTTAAAAAAGGCATTGAAAAAAGCCTGTGATATCCTGAAAGGAAATATACATTCATGCGAAGGAGCAAAGCAACCGAGAACTAGAAAAACGTGGCATTTTATGGCATTTTAAACACTCAAAAACAAAAAACTCTATTTCTGATGCATATACCCTGCGGATGGGGGAGGGAAACGCATATCCCGTAAAGATTATGATTTTTCTTCATTTTCTCCTTTATCTTTTTCTCTTGCGTCTTTCGCGTCCCCTCTAAAGTGCCACCCTTATTAGATGTTAGATTTCTTTCAAAGGTTTAACCTTTGCAAATGCTGTATTAGGCAACATGGGGGGGGGGAGTATTTAGCAAGAGGCAGATAAAACCTACATGACAGCGAGCAACAACGCAAAGACAATTGCATCACTATTTTTGAAATTCTGAACCTCTTTTTAAAAGCTTTTTGTTTAAGAACTATTACAGGGGGCGCGAAATCATAAACTGAAAGGAAATGATCATGCGAGGGAGCAAAGCGACCGAGCTTTAGAAAATGTTTGCACTTTAAACCCTAAAAAATTATATTTCTGATGCAATTAACCTGCGAATGGGGGGGGGGGCGCAAAATCCTTAAAAATATATTATTTTTCTTCACTTTCCTTTTTTTTCTCTTTTGCGTTTTTTGCGCCCCCTCGAAGTGCCACCTGGGGCACTTGCCCCCTTGCCCCCCTAGATACGCCACTGCGGACAGCCCATTTTCGGGCAAAAAGTCAGCCCCTTGGCTCCCCAAAGTATTCCCTTCCGTCGAAGTCTGCCTACAGTATACAGAAAAATAGTATTGCATTTCATTATCATGCATTCTTCTCTCTTTCGCTCACTTCAGTCTCTCTCGCACGCACTATGCCGGACAGCCTATTTTTCGGCAAGAGCCGTCAACCTCATGGCTTCTTAAAATGTTCTCTTCCGTAGATGTTCGCCTGCAGTTTTAATAGTATTGCATTTCGTTTTCATTCATTCTTCTCTCATTGTGTTTCACAGATACATATATGACTCTCAGTGTTGGAGAAACGCAGACCATCTCATCTCCAAACTACCCTTTCGATTACCATAACAATGCTTTATACCACTGGTTCATTACGGCGCCATCAGGCTATGAAGTGCTGATACAGATTTTGGATTTCAGAACGGAACAATGTTGTGATTTTCTTAGAGCAGGGATTGGAGAGACTCATTACTCCAACGGAAGTGTGGAGATTGTGCGGTTGTCTGGTTCTCCATCACAAGATATAAGGTTTTGTATGAAATTTAGGAATTTATTTCAAAGGTTTGCGCAGCACAAATCATTTTTTGTATGAGACCTCATTAAGTGAGGCAGGGCGGCGCCAGGGTATTTTGATGGGGGGGGGGGGAGATGACCCATAGGTGAATTTATTTACGTTTTAAATGAAAAATAGAGGTATTATATAGTTACATGACCCAACCCTCTCTTTTCCCCATACTGTTCTTTCTTCTTCTTCTCTTTTTTCTTCTTTTTCTCCTCTTTTTTCTCTTTTTTGGTCACTTGAAAAATCATGGGGGGGGGGGGGGGGCGCCCCTGCCTCCCTGTAGCTACAGCAAATTTCTCTCCATATTCAAAGAACTGAAAAAGTTTTATCCTATTTTATCCCATTGCCTGATTGTTTCTGCAGGTTAGACGGGCCAAAATGTTGGCTAGAGTTCGAGAGCGATTATTCCGTGACGGAAAGAGGATTCGAGCTGCAATTGAGTCTTGTCAATGCAACAGAAGGTAGGATCCTCTACTGTTACTGTACCTCGTTCTGTTAACAGGTTGAACAAATAGGTGATAGGTGTATTCAATTGGTAGCCCCAATAGCTGGAACTATTTACCCCCATGAAGAACTAAAAGAACTGCCCAACTCTCACAGCATTTAGGAAGTGTCTCAAAACACATCTTTTCAAATTATTTTTGCTTTTTGTTTTTCTGTATGTTTACCTCGTAACCTTGTATTGCAATGTTTTCTTTCATTCTTTCTTGTGTGTTTTTCTGTTAGATGCGCTCTATGTCTTATGATAAGGTGTTTTATTAATAAAAGTTAATACTGCCATTTTGTTGCATTAAAATAGCTAAGCCATGCGATCAATCACGATAGGGGAGGGGGGGGGGGGGGCTCTGAGAAACACAGGCAGCGATGTTACTTGCTATAAGCCAAATATATATGCATATTAAAAAATATTCTCCTTCTTACCTTTTAGAACCAACTACTGATTATCCCTGGAGGACTCCGACTCAATGGTGGTGGAATACTGATGGTAAGTCTGGGTTTTATGTTGACTTTTCACTCCTTTGGTTGTTATTTCCTCCTGCAAGTAAGATCCTAAGATCCTATGATGAATCTGTATTCGGAAAAAATGGCTGGGGTGGGGGTTGACGTTTTCTTTGGTTTTTGTCTTGTCAAGTCTTTGTCATTTTGATTTTTCAAGTAGATGCAGGTCTGTTTATTTGAAATGTCTCATCGTACATCTAGCTTGGTATACTTTGTATAAAGAATATTAAACATCGGGTAGGGACTGTGGCAATCACTTCGAGAACATGTTAAAGCACAAAGGAGATTTCATCTTCCCACCTTTCAGAACCAACTACTGAGGATCCGTGGAGGACTCAAACACCATGGTGGAACTCTAGTGGTACGTCTTCATTTCCCTCGATGTTTCCTTTTTGTGTGACTTTGTTTGTTAGTATTACCGTAGGTAAATCCCGGCTAACACGATGGGTTTATTAAAATGATATCTTCTGCTATTAAAGCAAACTTTACGCGTCATCAGAGAACGGTATCGTTTAAAACATCGTTCAAAGTGCAAACAATACTTTCAATAACTGGCGTACGGGTTAACTGTCCTTACAAGCTTGACAGACAAAGGAAATAACGCGATCAAAATGACGTTTGCGCCCAAAATGATAAGTGAAGTGCTCCTTCAAAACTCAATTATGAGAAGAAAAATATCAATATCAGTAGCACTATCAGTAATTATGTTTCTTTTTTTTGTTGTTGCTGATTCCAATTTTATGTTTTTGTTTCAGAACCCACAACTAATAATACAGTCCCAAGGAACCAATCTGTAGGTAAGTATGTCTTGGAATTACGCAATCATAGGTTGAGCCTGTCTGAGATGATTGGGGGGGGGGGTATCCATTATAAAAACATCACTGACGCAATTTTTGGACATATTATTGCATACATACCGAAATCCTTAACGACAATCGCACACTTTTCTACAGTCACTCCTACTCATCACAAAGGAGAAGCATGAATACCTATATTTTATATGTTGTCACATGTATTTTCTAAGTCTTAAACTGATTTCGTATCCTTCCGGAATCCGGATGGAATGCGTAGTCGCAATAACGAAATAACTGCTTACCACAGGCAAATGATTTCTTTTGTTTACTTATTTTCTCTCGCTTGCACTATGCTGGACCTCTGCTGGACAGCCTATTTTTCGGCAAGAGCCGTCAACCCCATGGCTTCTTAAAATGTTCTCTTCCGTCGATGTTCGTCTGCAGTTTTAATAGTATTGCATTTCGTTTTCATTCATTCTTCTCTCATTGTGTTTCACAGATACATATATGACTCTCAATGTTGGAGAAACGCAGACCATCTCATCTCCAAACTACCCTTTCGATTACCATAACAATGCTTTATACCACTGGTTCATTACGGCGCCATCAGGCTATGAAGTGCTGATACAGATTTTGGATTTCAGAACGGAACAATGTTGTGATTTTCTTAGAGCAGGGATTGGAGAGACTCATTACTCCAACGGAAGTGTGGAGATTGTGCGGTTGTCTGGTTCTCCATCACAAGATATCAGGTTTTGTATGAAATTTAGGAAGTTATTTCAAAGTTTTGCGCAGCACAAATCGTTTTGTATGAGACCTCATTAAGTGAGGCAGGGCGGCGTCAGGGTATTTTGATGGGGGGGGGGGGGGGGGAGATAATCAGTAGTTGGTTCTAAAAGGTAAGAAGGAGAATATTTTTAATATGCATATATATTTGGCTTATAGCAAATAACATCGCTGCCTGTGTTTCTCAGAGCTTCGATTACCATAACAATGCTTTATACCACTGGTTCATTACGGCGCCATCAGGCTATGAAGTGCTGATACAGATTTTGGATTTCAGAACGGAACAATGTTGTGATTTTCTTAGAGCAGGGATTGGAGAGACTCATTACTCCAACGGAAGTGTGGAGATTGTGCGGTTGTCTGGTTCTCCATCACAAGATATCAGGTTTTGTATGAAATTTAGGAAGTTATTTCAAAGTTTTGCGCAGCACAAATCGTTTTGTATGAGACCTCATTAAGTGAGGCAGGGCTGCGCCAGGGTATTTTGATGGGGGGGGGGGATGACCCATAGGTGAATTTATTAACGTTTTAAATGAAAAAATACGGGTATTATATAGTTACATGACCCAACCCTCTCTTTTCCCCATACTGTTCTTTCTTCTTCTTCTCTTTTTTCTTTTTTTTCTCCTCTTTTTTCTCTTTTTTGGTCACTTGAAAAATCAGGGGGGGGGGGTCGCCCCTGCCTCCCTGTAGCTACAGCAAATTTTTCTCCATATTGAAAGAACTGAAAAAGTTTTATCCCATTGCCTGATTGTTTCTGCAGGTTAAACGGGCCAAAATGTTGGCTGGAGTTCGATAGCGATTATTCCGTGACGGAAAGAGGATTCGAGCTGCAATTGAGTCTTGTCAATGCAACAGAAGGTAGGATCCTCTACTGTTACTGTACCTCGTTCTGTTAACAGGTTGAACAAATAGGTGATAGGTGTATTCAATTGGTAGCCCCAATAGCTGGAACTATTTACCCCCATGAAGAAATAAAAGAACTGCCCAACTCTCACAGCATTTAGGAGGTGTCTCAAAACACATCTTTCAAATTATTTTTGCTTTTTGTTTTTCTGTATGTTTACCTCGTAACCTTGTATTGCAATGTTTTCTTTCATTCTTTCTTGTGTGTTTTTCTGTTAGATGCGCTCTATGTCTTATGATAAGGTGTTTTATTAATAAAAGTTAATACTGCCATTTTGTTGCATTAAAATAGTTAAGCCATGGGATCAATCACGATAGGGGAGGGGGGGGGGGGCTCTGAGAAACACAGGCAGCGATGTTATTTGCTATAAGCCAAATATATATGCATATTAAAAAATATTCTCCTTCTTACCTTTTAGAACCAACTACTGATTATCCCTGGAGGACTCCGACTCAATGGTGGTGGAATACTGATGGTAAGTCTGGGTTTTATGTTGACTTTTCACTCCTTTGGTTGTTAATTCCTCCTGCAAGTAAGATCCTAAGATCCTATGATGAATCTGTATTCGGAAAAAATGTCAGGGGTGGGGGTTGACGCTTTCTTTGGTTTTTGTCTTGTCAAGTCTTTGTCATTTTGATATTTCAAGTAGATGCAGGTCTGTTTATTTGAAATGTCTCATCGTACATCTAGCTTGGTATACTTTGTATAAAGAATATTAAACATCGGGTAGGGACTGTGGCAATCACTTCGAGAATATGTTAAGGCACAAAGGAGATTTCATCTTCCCACCTTTCAGAACCAACTACTGAGGATCCATGGAGGACTCAAACACCATGGTGGAACTCTAGTGGTACGTCTTCATTTCCCTCGATGTTTCCTTTTTGTGTGACTTTGTTTGTTAGTATTACCGTAGGTAAATCCCGGCTAACACGATGGGTTTATTAAAATGATATCTTCTGCTATTAAAGCAAACTTTACGCGTCATCAGAGAACGGTATCGTTTAAAACATCGTTCAAAGTGCAAACAATACTTTCAATAACTGGCGTACGGGTGAACTGTCCTTACAAGCTTGACAGACAAAGGAAATGACGCGATCAAAATGACGTTTGCGCCCAAAATGATAAGTGAAGAGCTCCTTCAAAACTCAATTATGAGAAGAAAAATATCAATATCAGTAGCCCTATCAGTAATTATGTTTGTTTTTTCGTTGTTGCTGATTCCAATTTTATGTTTTTGTTTCAGAACCCACAACTAATAATACAGTCCCAAGGAACCAATCTGTAGGTAAGTATGTCTTGGAATTACGCAATCATAGGTTGAGCCTGCCTGAGATGATGGGGGGGGGGGGGGAGGGGGTATCCATTATAAAAACATCACTGACGCAATTTTTGGACATATTATTGCATACATACCGAAATCCTTAACGACAATCGCACACTTTTCTACAGTCACTCCTATTCATCACAAAGGAGAAGCATGAAAACCTATATTTTATATGTTGTCACATGTATTTTCTAAGTCTTAAACTGATTTCGTATCCTTTCGGAATCCGGATGGAATGCGTAGTCGCAATAACGAAATAACTGCTTACCACAGGCAAATGATTTCTTTTGTTTACTTACTTTTCTCTCGCTTGCACTCTGCTGGACCTCTGCTGGACAGCCTATTTTTCGGCAAGAGCCGTCAACCCCATGGCTTCTTAAAATGTTCTCTTCCGTCGATGTTCGCCTGCAGTTTTAATAGTATTGTATTTTGTTTTCATTCATTCTACTCTCATTGTGTTTCACAGATATATATATGACTCTCAATGTTGGAGAAACGCAGACCATCTCATCTCCAAACTACCCTTTCGATTACCATAACAATGCTTTATACCACTGGTTCATTACGGCACCATCAGGCTATGAAGTGCTGATACAGATTTTGGATTTCAGAACGGAACAATGTTGTGATTTTCTTAGAGCAGGGATTGGAGAGACTCATTACTCCAACGGAAGCGTGGAGATTGTGCGGTTGTCCGGTTCTCCATCACAAGATATCAGGTTTTGTATGAAATTTAGGCATTTATTTTAAAGGTTTGTGCAGCACGAATTGTTTTGTATGAGACCTCATTAAGTGAGGCAGGGCGGCGCCAGGGTATTTTGATGGGGGGGGGGGGGGGGGGAGGGGGGGAATGACCTATAGGTGAATTTATTTGCGTTTTAAATGAAAAGGTAGGGGTATTATATAGTTACATGACCCAGCCCTCTCTTTTCCCCATACTGTTCTTTCTTCTTCTTCTATTTTTTCTTCCTTTTCTCCACTTTTTTGGTCACTTGAAAAATCATGGGGGGGGGGGGGGGTGGTTGCCCCTGCCTCCCTGTAGCTACAGCAAATTTCTCTCCATATTGAAAGAACTGGAAAAGTTTTATCCCATTGCCTGATTGTTTCTGCAGGTTAGACGGGCCAAAATGTTGGCTGGAGTTCGATAGCGATTATTCCGTGACGGAAAGAGGATTCGAGCTGCAATTGAGTCTTGTCAATGCAACAGAAGGTAGGATCCTCTACTGTTACTGTACCTCGTTCTGTTAACAGGTTGAAGAAATAGGTGATGGGTGTATTCAATTGGTAGCCCCAATAGCTCGAACAATTCACCCCATGAAGAAATATAAGAACTGCCCAACTCTCACAGCATATAGGAGGCGTCTCAAGACACATCTTTTCTAATTACTCTATATTCTTTGTATTCACGTCACCTCGTTTATATTGCACTTGTTTTCTTTCTTTCTTCATGTTTTTCTGTTAGATGCGCTCTGCATTTTTCTGATAAAGGCGTTTTCCAAATGAAAGTTATTACTGCCATTAGTATATAAGCAAGTGATCAGTATCAATTTATTGTTGCATTAAAGTATAGTTATACCATGGGACCAGTCACGAAAGGGAGGGGGGGGGGGGGGCTGTGAGAAACATAGGCAGCGATGTTATTTGCGATGAGCTCGATATACATGATATAAATGCATTTTTCAAAGAAAGCTCTTGTTACCTTTTAGAACCAACTACTGATTATCCCTGGAGGACTCAGACTCAATGGTGGTGGAATACTGACGGTAAGTCTTGGTTTTATGTTGATCTTTCACTCTCTTTGGTTGTTATTTCCTTCTGCAAGTAAGATCCTAATATTCTATGATGAATCTGTATTTGCACAAAATAGGGGGGGGGGAATTTTGACGTTTTCTTTGATTTTGTTTTGTTTAGTCGAGTTTTGTCAATATAATTTTTCAAGTAAAGATGCACGTCTGTATTATTTGAAATGTCTGTGAAACTTCGTAGATGTAATTTGTTAATCACCTATGTGTTTATATTTATATGTATACGTTATTTTCTGTAATAATTCTTTTGTATTATGTTATTAAACGCAGAAATTAATTCAAACACACAAACAAAAAAATCAAACATTAAGTATGTATATATGCATTTTTTCAAACAAAGATTTCATCTTCTTACTTTTAGAACCAACTACTGATTATCCCTGGAGGACTCAGACTCAATGGTGGTGGAATACTGACGGTAAGTCTGGGTTTTATGTTGACCTTTCACTCTCTTTGGTTGTTATTTCCTTCTGCAAGTAAGATCCTAATATTCTATGATGAATCTGTATTTGCACAAAATAGGGGGGGGGGGGGGGGAGAATTTTGACGTTTTTTTGGTTTTGTTTTGTTTAGTCGAGTTTGTCAATATAATTTTTAAAGTGAAGTTGTACGCCTGTATTATATAAAATGTCTGTTCATAAATATTGCTTACCAGGGGGTGTTTCATAAAGCTGCTCGTAAGTTAAGCACGACTTTACGTACGACTGGTGATATGTTCTTGTGCTACATATTGTAAATGATTGAGAATCTGACTAGCACCCAGGAACATGTTGCAGTCATGTGTAATTTACGAACAACTTTATGAAACACCCCCTGGGAGACTTTGTATGAAGAATATCAAACATCGGGTAGGGACTGTGGCAATCATTTAGAGAATAATTATGTTAAAGCACAGAAGAGATTTCATTTTCTCACGTTTCAGAACCAACTACTGATTATCCCTGGAGGCCTCAGACACCAGGGTGGCAGAATACTAATGGTACGTTTTCTTTTGTCCGTTATTATTTTCGTCAGCAAAAATCACACATTTTGTTGGTATATTTCTCCCGACTATATTTCAGACTGACAAAGAAAGCAATTAAACATGTTAAAAGCAGGCTGATTTGTTAGCTTGGTTCATCATATAGATACATGTATACCAGGCATCAGTCAAGAGGGCATAGTTGTACAAGACTGGGGTTGAGAATTTAAAAATGCTAATGTTTGGACCTAAAACATTAAGCATAGGGTGCCCGAATATGTAATTTTTATATCTTATCTGGTGAGTTTGATGACGAAATAAGTACTGACCATAGGCAAATGATTTCTTTTGTTTACTTTCTTTTCTCTCGCTTGCACTATGATGGACCTCTGCTGGACAGCCTATTTTTTGGCAAGAGCCGTCAAACCCATGGCTTCTCAAAATGTTCTCTTCCGTAGATGTTCGCCTGCAGTTTTAGTAGTATTGCATTTTGTTTTCATTCATTCTTCTCTCATTGTGTTTCACAGATACATATATGACTCTCAGTGTTGGAGAAACGCAGACCATCTCATCTCCAAACTACCCTTCATATTACCATAACAATGCTTTATACCACTGGTTCATTACGGTGCCATCAGGCTATCAAGTGCTGATAGAGATTTTGGATTTCAGAACGGAACAATGTTGTGATTTTCTTAGAGCAGGGATTGGAGAGACTCATAACTCCAACGGAAGTGTGGAGATTGTGCGGTTGTCCGGTTCTCCTTCACAAGATATCAGGTTTAGTATGAAATTTAGGCATTTATTTCAAAGGTTTGAGCAGCACAAACTGTTTTCTTTGAGACCTCATTAAGTGAGGCAGGGCGGCGCCAGGGTATTTTGATGGGGGGGGGGGGGGGGGAGATGACTCATAGGTGAATTTATTTACGTTTTAAATGAAAAGGTAGGGGTATTATATAGTTGCATGACCCAATCCTCTCTTTTCCCCATCCTGTTCTTTCTTCTTCTTCTCTTTTTTTCTTCCTTTTCTCCACTTTTTTGGTCACTTGAAAAATCATGGGGGGGGGGGGGTTGGTGGTTGCCCCCTGCTTCCCTGTAACTACACCATATTGAAAGAACTGAAAACGTTTTATCCCATTGCCTGATTGTTTCTGCAGGTTAGACGGGCCAAAATGTTGGCTGGAGTTCGATAGCGATTATTCCGTGACGGAAAGAGGATTCGAGCTGCAATTGAGTCTTGTCAATGCAACAGAAGGTAGGATCCTCTACTGTTACTGTACCTCGTTCTGTGAACAGGTTGAAGAAATAGGTGATAGGTGTATTTCAATTGGTGGCCCCAATAGCTCGAACAATTCACCCCCATGAAGAAATAAAAGAACTGCCCAACTCTCACAGCATTTAGGAGGCGTCTCAAAACACATCTTTTCTAATTACTCTATATTCTTTGTATTCACGTCACCTCGTTTGTATTGCAATTGTTTTCTTTCTTTCTTCATGTTTTTCTGTTAGATGCGCTCTGCATTTTTCTGATAAAGGCGTTTTCCAAATGAAAGTTATTACTGCCATTAGTATATAAGCAAGTGATCAGTATCAATTTATTGTTGCATTAAAGTATAGTTATACCATGGGACCAGTTACGAAAGGGAGGGGGGGGGGGGGCTGTGAGAAACATAGGCAGCGATGTTATTTGCGATGAGTTCAATATACATGATATAAATGCATTTTTCAAAGAAAGCTCTTGTTACCTTTTAGAACCAACTACTGATTATCCCTGGAGGACTCAGACTCAATGGTGGTGGAATACTGACGGTAAGTCTGGGTTTTATGTTGACCTTTCACTCTCTTTGGTTGTTATTTCCTTCTGCAAGTAAGATCCTAATATTCTATGATGAATCTGTATTTGCACAAAATAGGGGGGGGGGGAGAATTTTGACGTTTTTTTGGTTTTGTTTTGTTTAGTCGAGTTTGTCAATATAATTTTTAAAGTGAAGGTGCACGCCTGTGTTATATGAAATGTCTGTTCATAAATATTACTTACCAGGGGGTGTTTCATAAAGCTGTTCGTAAGTTACGCACGACTTTACGTACGACTGATGATATGTTCTTGTGCTACATGTAAATGAGAATCTGAACACATCAAAACACATCTTTTCTAATTACTCTATTTTCTGTTGTTCTGTGTATTCACGTCACCTCGTTTGTATTGTACTAGTTTTCTTTCTTTCGTCGTATTTTTCTGTTAGATGCGCTCTGCATTTTATGATAAAGGCGTTTTCTAAATGAAAGTTATTACTGCCATTAGTATATAAGCAAGAGATCAGTAGCAATTTATTGTTGCATTAAAGTATAGTTATACCATGGGACTAGTCGCGAAAAGGAGGGGGGCTCTGAGAAACACAGGCAGCGATGTTATTTGCGATGAGCTCAATATACATGATATAAATGCATATTAAAAAATATTCTCCTTCTTACCTTTTAGAACCAACTACTGATTATCCCTGGAGGACTCAGACTCAATGGTGGTGGAATACTGATGGTAAGTCTGGGTTTTATGTTGACCTTTCACTCTCTTTGGTTGTTATTTCCTTCTGCAAGTCCTAATATTCTATGATGACTCTGTATTTGCACAAAATAGGGGGGGGGGGGGGAGAATTTTGACGTTTTCTTGGTTTTGTTTTGTTTAGTCGAGTTTGTCAATATAATTTTTAAAGTGAAGGTGCACGCCTGTATTATATGAAATGTCTGTTCATAAATATTACTTACCAGGGGGTGTTTCATAAAGCTGTTTGTAAGTTACGCACGACTTTACGTACGACTGGTGATATGTTCTTGTGCTACATGTAAATGATTGAGAATCTGATTAGCACCCAAGAACATGTTGCAGTCGTGCGTAATTTACGAACAACTTTATGAAACACCCCCTGGGAGACTTTGTATGAAGAATATCAAACATCGGGTAGGGACTGTGGCAATCATTTAGAGAATAATAATGTTACAGCACAGAAGAGATTTCATTTTTCTCACGTTTCAGAACCAACTACTGATTATCCCTGGAGGCCTCAGACACCAGGGTGGCGGAATACTGATGGTAAGTCTGGGTTTTATGTTGACCTTTCACTCTCTTTGGTTGTTAATTCCTTCTGCAAGTAAGATCCTAAGATTCTATTTCCACAAAATGGCGGGGGAGGGGGGGGGGGGGAGCTTGACGTTTTCTTTAGTTTGGTTTTGTAAAGTTTTGTCAATATAATTTTTCAAGTAAAGATGCACGTCTGTATTATTTGAAATGTCTGTGAAACTTCGTAAATGTAATTTGTTAATGACTTATGTGTTTATATTAATATGTATATATTATTTCCTGTAATAATACTTTTGTATTATCTTATTAAACGCAGAAATTAATTCAAACACACAAACAAACAAATCATTTATTTGTTTATTTATTTTGTTTTATTTATTTTATACTGCAGGGTAGGCCTGTTCAGTTATTAAAACTGCTTTACAAAGGCGCCCTGCAGTTTAAAACACATGTCAAGATAACTATAAAATATATCATCCAAAAAAAAAAATCAACGTCAAAAATACAGAATACAAAATATTTAACATCAGAAACAATTAACACCAAAAATATAGAGTGGGAAGTGACAATTTAAACAGACAAGTACATAGCATTGTAAATCAATGGAATATTATTTCGCTCTTTATCAATTCGTATGAAAGGCTTTGCATAATTTTTTAAAAACTAACAAGGAGGTACAAGCTTGTAAATTTGAAGGAAGTGCATTAAATAATTTGGGTCCGACATATGCGAAAGATTTTCTTTTATATTCAATTCTAGCTTTGGGAAGCTGAAGGGGGCATCGCAAAGAAAACCGTGTCCTGTATTTCACGGGCCGTTTACATACTACAGGTTTTAAATAATTTGGAACTAAATTATTCATTATTTTATATACAAGAACACAATACTGATATTTTATACGCTGATCTACTGATTGCCACTTCAGTGACTGCAACAAAGAAATTTGTGATGTATTATAATCTTTTTTCAAAAGCATCCTGGCATATTTATTTTGAAGTTTTTGTATCTTATCTAAATGTATTTTTGCACTGCTTCCCCAAGATGTACTACAGTAATCAATGTAAGGTAAAATCATAGAAAAGTACAGCTTCTTCATGATATCAAAGGACAGTAAGTGCTTAATCCGCCTTATACAACCTACTGCTCGAGATATTTTACAAACGATATTAGTAATATGTTCACACCAAGTCAAGCCCGGATCGAGCATGACACCTAAGTATTTAATCTTTTTTTACATTTTCTAATTGTATGTTCCTGAATTTCACTGACAAATAAGCACCCCTCAACTTTTTCTTTTGACCAAATACCATGGCTTTTGTTTTTTGCGGGTGTAAATGCATATTATTTAAGTCTAACCATTTACATATTGAATCAAAATCATCTTGCAAATACTTTTGTACCTCCTTAATTGATTCACCGTGATTAAAAATGGCAGTATCATCAGCATAAAGAGACATTTTAGAATGTACATGCAATTTCAAATTACACATGTCATTAATAAAAATACAAAATATCAATGGACCCAATATAGATCCTTGTGGGACACCTGATTTTATCTTCAAAAATTCACTGCGACAATTGTTAATCATTACAAATTGCCTTCTGTCTGTTAAATACGATTCCATCCAGTTGTATTCATTGCCAGTAATACCATAGTACTTAAGTTTTGCAAGTATAAAATTGTGAGGAATAACATCAAAAGCTTTGCGTAGGTCCAAGAAAATACCACCAGTAACATGTTTTTGGTCCATTTTATCATACAAAAAGTTTGTAATCTCAGTTAGACAAGTGGCAGTGGAATAAGACGGTCTGAAGCCAGACTGACAATTTGCAAGTAGATCATTTACATTTAAGTACTTATACAATTGATCATGTATTGCTCTCTCTATTATTTTGGACAGGACTGGAAGCACAGAAATTGGTCTATAATTGTCAATATCAAAAGATCCTCCCTTATGTACAGGAGTAATTCTTGCTGTTTTGAAATCTTCTGGAATAACACTAGTTTGTAAAGTTGCATTAAATAAATGGGTTAAAGGTCCAGCTCTCTGCTGCCAGCTTAAGAAACTTAGGGTGAATGCCATCTACTCCGACCGCTTTCGAACAATCAATATGTAATAGCTCTTTCAAAACATACTCCTTTTTGATTGCACAAAATTTAAATTCACAATCTGGAATAAACAGAGTTTGTAAATTGTTTAATAAATCTTTCGAGAAATTATTCGAAGGGGCTTGCAACCTTGAGCCGACTTCATTAAAGGCTTTGTTTAGAACGTGAGCTATTTCATTGTTAGGTATTGATCATTATCAATTGTTAATTTAACACCATGACTCGTGGTTTTATTTTTCTTAGGTATAAGCTTCGATAAAATGTTCCAGTTCTTTTTTATGTCATTTTCGCAGTCCTTAAATTTGTCCTGATAATACTTCTTTTTCAAATTTTTAATCAAGTTATTAGCTCTGTTACGGGAAGACTGAAATTTATTCCACCAATAAATTAATCTTGTTTTTCTAAATTGCTTTCGATAATAATCCCTTTCGCGTGCTAACAGCAAATAATCATCATTTATCCAAGGTACCCCTCTTTGTTTTTGCCGCACTGATATCACGGGGGCATGCCTGTCACAAATGTCCAGGAGTGTGTTTTTAAAGTAGTGCCACAATTTTTCAACATCAGTCCCACAGGAATAAAACTCATGCCAATCAACTTTCCTTACATCATCTTTAAATTTCTCACTGTCAAAGTACTTGAACGAACGACATTTAGTTATTTTGGGAGAAAGGGGTTGATGTTTCCCTTTAATTGCAGTAAAAATCACAGAGTGATCACTAAGTCCAGCTGACTGCACTCCTGACTTAATAATATTGTCAACAAGTGCATCAGAAATACATACCAAATCGATTACTGACTGGCTATGTGGTGAAATTCTAGTGGGTTCAGATATAACCTGTGTCATTTGCATTGTAGTAAGGAGACTGGAAACTTTTCTAGAAAGATTATTTACGGTTTGCATATTACAGTTAAAATCACCAAGAAGGATGACGTTGTTTGTAACTGTATACAATTTCTCGAGATTACTTTCAAGACTGTCAAAAAAATCTAAATGATTATCCGGTTTTCTATACAATATACCAATAAATAATGAGCTACTATTGCTACGTTGCAACTCCAACCAAATTATTTCTAAGGCAACAGATTCAAGATCCAATCTTCTTATATATGATAAATTTTCTGATATAAAACATCCCACTCCACCTCCATGAGTACATCTATCCCTCCTCTCAAACTTATAACCTTTAACAGAAATCAAGCTATCAGAATGTTCTTTTGTTAACCATGTTTCTGACACTCCTAGTAGATCATAAGGGTTATTATTCAGCCAACATTGTAAATCAGCAACTTTATTAACAATGCTTCTGACATTAAGATGAGCTAATTTTATACCTTTAATATCTTTTAGAGCAAAATCATTAGTTTCGGTTGACCTGTCATCATTTGCGTCGACAGAAATATCATTACAGTTATACATGACTTCAGTAGATAGATCAGGATCATTCCAAAAAGGTAATACACTTTGCAGAATGCATTTCGGGCACTGCCAATCAAACCTTAAGTATATATATATATATATATATATATATATGCATTTTTTCAAACAAAGATTTCATCTTCTTACCTTTTAGAACCAACTACTGATTATCCCTGGAGGACTCAGACTCAATGGTGGTGGAATACTGATGGTAAGTCTGGGTACTTATGTTTACCTTTAACTCTCTTTGGTTGTTATTTCCTTCTGCAAGGAAGATCCTAATATTCTATGATGAATCTGTATTTGCACAAAATAGGGGGGGGGGGGGGATTTTGACGTTTTCTTGGTTTTGTTTTGTTTAGTCGAGTTTGTCAATATAATTTTTAAAGTGAAGGTGCACGCCTGTATTATATGAAATGTCTGTTCATAAATATTACTTACCAGGGGGTGTTTCATAAAGCTGTTCGTAAGTTACGCACGACTTTACGTACGACTGGTGATATGTTCTTGTGCTACATATTATAAATGATTGAGAATCTGATTAGCACCCAAGAACATGTTGCAGTCGTGCGTAATTTACGAACAACTTTATGAAACACCCCCCTCCCTGTTATACCTTGTATGAAGAATATCAAACATCAGGTAGGGACTGTGGCAATCATTTAGAGAATAATAATGTTACAGCACAGAAGAGATTTCATTTTCTCACGTTTCAGAACCAACGACTGATTATCCCTGGAGGCCTCAGACACCAGGGTGGCGGAATACTAATGGTACGTTTTCTTTTGTCCGTTATTATTTTCGTCAGCAAAAATCACAGATTTTGTTGGTATATTTCTCCCGACTATATTTCAGAATGACAAAGAAAGCAATTAAACATGTTAAAAGCAGGGGGATTTGTTAGCTTGGGTCATCATATAGATACATGTATACCAGGCGTCAGTCAAGAGAGCATAGTTGTACAAGACTGGGGTTGAGAATTTAAAAATGCTAATGTTTGGACCTAAAACATTAAGCATAAGATGCCCGAATATGTAATTTTTATATCTTATCTGGTGAGTTTGATGACGAAATAACTGCTTACCATAGGCAAATGATTTTTTTTGTTTACTTGCTTTTCTCTCGCTTGCACAATGCTGGACTTCTGCTGGACAGCCTTTTTTTCGGCAAGAGCCGTCAACCCCATGGCATCTTAAAATGTTCTCTTCCGTAGATGTTCGTCTGCAGTTTTAATAGTATTGCATTTCGTTTTCATTCATTCTTCTCTCATTGTGTTTCACAGATACATATATGACTCTCAATGTTGGAGAAACGCAGACCATCTCATCTCCAAACTACCCTTTCGATTACCATAACAATGCTTTATACCACTGGTTCATTACGGCGCCATCAGGCTATGAAGTGCTGATACAGATTTTGGATTTCAGAACGGAACAATGTTGTGATTTTCTTAGAGCAGGGATTGGAGAGACTCATTACTCCAACGGAAGTGTGGAGATTGTGCGGTTGTCTGGTTCTCCATCACAAGATATCAGGTTTTGTATGAAATTTAGGAATTTATTTCAAAGGTTTGCGCAGCACAAATCGTTTTATATGAGACCTCATTACGTGAGGAAGGGCGGGGCTAGGGTATTCTGATGGGGGGGGGGAGGGGTAGATGACCCATAGGTGAATTTATTTACGTTTTAAATGAAAAATTAGAGGTATTATATAGTTACATGACCCCAACCCTCTCTTTTCCCCATACTGTTCTTTCTTCTTCTTCTCTTTTTCTCTTTTTTTTCTCCTCTTTTTTTCTCTCTTTTGGTCACTTGAAAAATCATGGGGTGTGGGGGGGGGGGGGGGGTGGTCGCCCCCTGCTTCCCTGTAACTTCAGCAAATTTCTCTCCATATTGAAAGAACTGAAAAGGTTTTTTCCCATTTCCTGATTGTTTCTGCAGGTTAAACGGGCCAAAATGTTGGCTAGAGTTCGATAGCGATTATTCCGTGACGGAGAGAGGATTCGAGCTGCAATTGAGTCTTGTGAATGCAACAGAAGGTAGGATCCTCTACTGTTACTGTATCTCGTTCTGTTAACAGGTTGAACAAATAAGACTAGTGATAGGTGTATTTCAATTGGTGGCCCCAATAGCTGGAACTATTTACCTCCATGAAGAAATATAAGAACTGCCCAACTCTCACAGCATTTAGGAGGCGTCTCAAAACACATCTTTTCTAATTATTTTTACTTTTTGTTTTTCTGTATGTTTACCTCGTAACCTTGTATTGCAATGTTTTCTTTCATTCTTTCTTGTGTGTTTTTCTGTTAGATGCGCTCTATGTCTTATGATAAGGTGTTTTATTAATAAAAGTTAAATTAAATTAAAATTAAAAGTTAAATTTTGTTGCATTAAAATAGTTAAGCCATGGGACCAATCATGATAGGGGGGAGGCTCTGAGAAACGCAGGCAGCGATGTTATTTGCTATAAGCCAAATATATATGCATATTAAAAAAAATAGATTTCATCTTCTTACTTTTAGAACCAACTACTGATTATCCCTGGAGGACTCAGACTGAATGGTGGTGGAATTCTGACGGTAAGTCTGGGTTTTATGTTGACTTTTCACTCCTTTGGTTGTTAATTCCTTCTGCAAGGAAGATCCTAAGATCCTATGATGAATCTGTATTCGGAAAAAATGGCAGGGGTGGGGGTTGACGTTTTCTTTGGTTTTTGTCTTGTCAAGTCTTTGTCATTTTGATTTTTCAAGTAGATGCAGGTCTGTTTATTTGAAATGTCTCATCGTACATCTAGCTTGGTATGCTTTGTATAAAGAATATTCAATCGTGTAGGGACTGTGGCAATCATTTAGACAATGTTAAGACACAAAGGAGATTTCATCTTCCCACCTTTCAGAACCAACTACTGAGGATCCGTGGAGGACTCAAACACCATGGTGGAACTCTAGTGGTACGTCTTCATTTCTCTTGATGTTTCCTTTTTGTGTGACTTTGTTTGTTAGTATTACCGTAGGTACATCCCGACTAGCACGATGGGTTTATTGAAATGATATCTTCTGGTATTAAAGAAAATTTTACGCGTCATCAGAGATTGGTATCGTTTAAAACGTGTTTGCATCGTTCAAAGTGCAAACAATACTTTCAATAACTGGCGTACGGGTTAACTGCCTTACAAGCTTGACAGACAAAAGAAATGACGTGATCAAATTGACGTTTACGCCAAAAATGATAAGTGAAGAGCTCCTTCAAAACTCAATTATGAGAAGAAAAATATCAATATCAGTAGCACTATCAGTAATTATGCTTTTTTGTGTGTGTGTGCTGATTCCAAGTTTATGTTTTTGTTTCAGAACCCACAACTAATAATACAGTCCCAAGGAACCAGTCTGTAGGTAAGTATGTCTTGGAATTACGCAATCATAGGTTGAGCCTGTCGCAATTTTTTGACATATTATTGCATACATACCGAAATGCTTAACGACAATCGCACACTTCTCTACAGTGACTCCTATTCATCACAAAGGAGAAGCATGAAAACCTATATTTTATATGTTGTCACATGTATTTTCCAAGTCTTAAACTGATTACGTATCCTTCCGGAATCCGGATGGAATGCGTAGGCGCAATTCTCCAAAGCCGCTGCATTTCAAAGACAACCTTCATTTTATATTGAAAAAAATGATTTATTTTGCCATTAAATACTCTCTTGTAAATCAGTTTTCGTGAACGAGGCCATCATAAATGAAAAGCGCAGGTCAGTATTGTGACAGAGAGGTAAATTCATATTTGTAGCCTGAGAACATGCAAGAGAATAATAATAAAGGCATTTTTCTTGAATAAGCAATGCTCTTCTAGCAGCCCATCACTTTCAGTTAAGTAAGCTATTTTAAGTTTGGATAAAAGACTGAATTCTAGTGTTTCTCCTATGAACTCACACTCACATCGATTTATTCTATACAGGTAACTAATTCATGCTTTTTTTATTTACAGATATTACTCTCACTGTTGGAGAAACCCAGACCGTATCATCTCCGAACTATCCTTCCAATTATCCCAATTTCGCAAGCTACAGCTGGTTCATCACGGCGCCGTCAGGGTATGATGTTCTCATCCGGTTTTTGGATTTCAGCACGGAAGAATGCTGTGACGATCTTAGAATTGGGACGGGATATTCACAAAACGCTACAGGAAGTAGAATGGTTGCTCGGCTGTCTGGTTATACATCACAGGATATCAGGTTGGTATGAAAATCTAGATATGTTTCTCCTGCATCTCAGAAGTCTGCGCAGCTGATCTATTTGACAAGATTTCAATAAGGCCAGGTTGAAATCTATAAGTCCTGAGAATAGACACAATATGGCAAGGTGATCCTGGACCAATCAGAATGGTTGTTTTAGATTTGCGATTGATTGCAAACCTTTGTGTTACGGACCCCAGGTTGAAATCTTAAGTCTCGTCGGCTTGGCTGGTGTGGTGTCGCACTCCGGTACTCTGCTTGTCGTTAGCATGATTCATTTGTATATTCTATTTTTTTCGCGCTGGTGATCTCTTTCTAACAAGCCCTTGAGACATTCACAGGACACCTTTTCCTTTCATTTCTTTGCATTTGATATTTATTCTTAATGTATCCCTAGATTATGAAACGATGAATGTTTATAATTTATATTTTGAAATACTGATGACTTGTTTTTAATTGTACATTATATTGAAAGAAATAAATGAGAGCTATATGCTCTCCCTCAATCAAGTTTTTATGGCAAATTGTGAAAGCCTCCCGAGAAGCTGGAAAGGATCAGAGTGAAGAGACTTATTTTGGCAAGTTGAGAAAGCGTTACGAGAAGTTGGAATTTGATTCCAAAGAATCGACTCTTTTTGCCCGTTCAGAAAGCCTAATGAGAATTTGGAGTGTAAGTCTTTTTTGGCAAGTTAAGAAAGCCCTACTCTTAGACCTAAGAGCGGAATCATTTTGGCAAGTTTTGTAAGCAGGCAGAAGACTTTGTCCAATTATTTACTGGTTCCGAAGACCTCTCTTAAAGAGTCTTGGTAGGTTACAGTAGTGCATCTTCATTTTAAAAATGAGTCATGTTATAATGATATGACACTTATAATGTCATCAGGCTCATACATTGATGTGTTTACAGAAATAAATGTTCGTACTTTAAGATATTTTACTGAGAACTAGGTATGTTACTACTCGATTATTATTATTGTTTTTATTATCATTTTCATAATGGATTTTTATTTTTTTTATTATTATTACTATCATTATTATTATTATTATTATTATTATTATTATTATTGTTGTTGTTATTGTTATCATTATTATTATTTACAATTATTATAATCCTGTTCGTTGTGTAGATTTGAGGGACCAAAAGGCTGGATGCTATTCACCAGCGATTATTCTGTAACTGAGAGAGGATTCCTACTCCAATTAAGTCTTGTAAATTCAACAGAAGGTAACACTCACTTCGACGGAAAATTGAAAATTAACCCATATCAGTACATAATATTTTTAAGGTTTTTCCTCTGCAGATTGGCCCCCCTCCCCCAAAAAAGATTTTACACTTTGAAAAAAATTGAAAGAAGAAAAAATTGTATAAAACATGAAACGAATGAATGTGAAAAAAATGCGAAATTTGAGAGGAAAATCGCCAACGTGTACTTGGAAATTATAACTGTTATATTGGACACTGTGTTGCCAATTTAGAGAGTTAAATGATTAACTACAATCATATTGCTCTTATGCGCAAACATCAAAATGTACTTCATTGAAAATGGACTGAAAATCTCCTGCAATTTTTTTCTCCTTCTACTTATATTATGTAATACCTAGCATTCCGAATCAAAAGATACTACAAAAGTTCACTTTTTACTTCTGTAGGCCAACATGCCAACGTGCCATGTCATAAACATGATTTTTTGTCAAAGAGATTTCTCTTTCATAAGAATTATGCTGATCACATGAAGAAATATTTAGAAGGAGAGAGAAAGAGAGAAAGAGAGAGAAAGGGGAAAAAGAAGAAGAAATGAAAATAGGCCAAAAAATAAAATAAACTCATTAATTGAAGAATTCATTTAATTCGTTGCGAATAATCGTTTTAGAACCAGTCACCGATGATCCATGGACTCAGCAACCGACATGGTGGTGGTGGAATACTGATGGTAAGTATTTCTTTTCCCTTACTCTCTTCAAAGGCGTACGAGGCCGCAGATACGGGGATGGGGTGCAACGGGCCCAAAACGTTCGAAAATACCAGAATTCGGCAAGCAAGATGCCTGAATAACATCCTGTGCTTCAAAGGATATTCTCAGTTCCGTCCCTTGCCCGACTTTCCAGTTTCTAAGTTTTGAATAAAACGTGTGATGAAGAATTTAAATATTCCATACTGTAGTGACCCATAGTCTTTATTGTGGATTATACATCTATTTCCCATCCGTCCCTGAAACGCACTAGATATGACATGAAAACTACAAAGAGATCCATTTATTGACAGAACACTAATGATTTTAAAGATATGGGGTATATCTGAGGCCCCCTCCTTTTTGGACAAGGATTTAATCAAATCTGATGTCACCTATTTGATCCGTGAAATGCACCAAATATGACTTAATAATAACAAAGAGGCTTTCCGGCCTTACAGACCAAATACCGGTAGTGTAAATACTTAGGGTTGGGCCCGGGTTTGGGAGGGGGAACACAGTGTATTTTCATGACCCCTCCACATTTTACGAGCATTGTTATAGTCCCTCTTTATCTGATGAAAGGATCATTTGTATATTAGTTGCAAATGTTATAAAACAAACAACAAAATAAAACAGCCTACAGCTTCTTAGAAAAAAATTACCACTTAGAACCCTTTTTGTCCCGTATTTAGAACCCTACAGAAAAAGATTTCTATAAACATAAAGGGTTCTTCATAATATTTTCAAAAGGTTCCTTGTATAACCAATAATGGTTCTAAAGACCCCATTTAGAACCCTTCAGAGAACATATAAGTACCATTTTTTCTAAGAGCGTATACTTGTTTTGGGGATCTGTTAGTATCCTACTAACCTACAAATAAAGAGGATACCAAAACAGTTCAAAAGAAGGGAGAAAAAAAGAACTAATCAGAACACAAAAAACCCACCAAAACCCCAACCAACACTCAGCAAGTGATGTAAATAGATCTGATATGTTGCGCTTCATCTTGTTTTAGAACCTGTCACCGATAATCCTTGGACTCAGCAACCGACACGGTGGTGGTGGAATACGGATGGTAAGTCTTTTTAGCCGAACCTCGCAATCCTTGAGTGATCACTGAGGTCACCCCTCAAACAGTGACTAAAGAGTGAATATAATTTTTACTCTTAATTCACTCTTAATTCACTCTTAATTCACTCTAAATGCACTCTCGCCTGAAATTCACCCCTAACAGAGTGAACGCGTTCACTTTTTTTTTTTTTTTTATAGAGAGAATAGGTACATACACAATATTCATTGTTTCAAAACAATAGGGAAAGTAAAGAGGCAAAAGTTAAACATTCAGGGAAAAGATATATTTTCAGGAATTCCTTAAATCTGTCTGTGGAATTTGCTGCTTTAATAAAAGAGGGAATATTGTTCCATTCTTTGAATGCAGTTACAGTAAGCGTACGATCACCAGCTTTGCTACGGGTCTTGGGACTGGTTAACAGAAATGAGTCACGCGAAGAGAAGATTAGGGCAAGATGGATTATGAGTTGTTAAGCAATTTTTGACATTATGTTGGCATCTGGTCATGAAATGGATGAATTTAAAACGAAATGATAATGAATGGAAGTGTAGGTGATATTTTACATTATGTATTTGTCCGCTGCTATTGATGTACTGTACCTGTACTTATTTTATTAATTTGGTCGAATAAATTATAATAATAATAATAACAATGATAACAACAACAACAACAACAACAATAATAATAATAATAATAATAATAATAATAATAATAATAATAATAATAATAATAATAATAATTAATAATAATAATAATAATAATAATAATAATAATAATAATAATAATAATAATAATAATAATTAATAATAATAACATCATGCCCACGGCAAAATTCGAACCATCGGGCGATCACATTTACGTAACGTCGTCGCGCTACACCACTTTTCGTAAATGACAGGGCCATTAAGTCCTAAAGGTTGGGTGGAAGCCTAATGTTTATGAAACACACCCCTTTTATCCACGAAGCCTTCATGAAAACTACAGCAAATCGTCCTCTTCCCTTTTCCCTTCATCTCTCATTCCCCCTTCACACAATCTAAAAAAGCATTTTCTCAATCTGCGTAGATTGGTCGTATGTTGTATTCAGGATGCAATACCGTTTCTCTGCTCTAGTAGGTTCCTCTCTTCTTTTATTATGTCACCATGTTTTTTCCTTCCTTCTTCCGTCTCTCAATTATTTTTTACATTTACCCTTTTTATCAATATTTGTTAGATTTAAAAAAAAATTCATTTATTTGTTAATGGTAGATTATTTCTATGGTGGTTTTTATACTATTCCGATTTTTTTGTTTAAATCATATATAGATGTATTGTTTTATCCAGGGCCCCATGGAAGATCTTTTTTAAAAAAATGAACTACCCTGGTGACATAATAAATAGATCAATAAAATAAATAAATAAATAAATGAATAAACAAATAAGTAAATAAATAAATGAATAAATGAACAAATCTCTATCTTTCCTTTCTTTCATTCACCTTCCCCCCATCCTCCCACTCCCTTTCACTTTAACCCACTCCGTCTCTCCCTTCTCTCTATCTTATCGTCTTTCTCTCTCTCTCTCTCTCCCTCCCTCCCTCTCTCTTCTTCCTCTTCCTCAATAGATCCGAGAGTGACTACACCCACAAGCAGTAATGTAAGAGGTATGTCGTACTACACGGTCACAATATTCATGTTTTTCAACAATTATTAATCTTCACAACCTTCATTCTAAATTTTTCTTCCCCACAGTTTTCTTCCTCTAATTTCGATTTTCGGTTGATGGTTTGCATTTTCATTCTAATGTTGTTTCTCTATATACTTTACACTTCTGAAGTCCTCTTCCAGATTTCTTATTTCTCTTTTTGCTTTTCCTACGCGCTCATTGATATATCAAAGTTTTATCAATTCTTTCTCTTTGGTAAACTCTATTTCATTTTGAGCTTATAATTCAGGTATGCATTTGTGAGAAGACAATTATCCGTCTTAAAAATGTGTTTCGACTAAATGTCAGTCTGTTGAAATACCTGTTCTTTAAATATCTGTTTAATTTTAGACTTTTGAATTTAACCAGTCATATAATTCCTGCGTCTTCTACATGTACTTTTTTCCCCAAGCAGTGCAGCTGATCTCTAACGAACTTTTAAACTTTTTAAATGTACTATTTGTATCTTTCTCTCTTGACTTCTTCATCTGCTTCTTCTCTCCTGACTCTTTTCTTCTCCCCTTTTATTCATGTTTTCCTTTCTTTCTCTTTTCGTTTTCCTTTTCGTTATTTTCTTTCCTTCTTTTTCTTTTCGTATTCTTTCTTTTTCTAGTCTCAATTTCTATTCTTACTGTTGTAATATTCTCTTTCTGCATTTTTATTCTCTCTCTTCCTCCTTCAGTGCTAGTCTTTTTCCATGTAATCTCTATGTTTAATGCTAATTATTCACTATGTATCATCTATTTCAATTACTGTTCATGTATATAATTTCAATCACATGAATGCATGTATTATTTGTGTAAGTATCTTTATGTATATGTTTAATTTTAGACTTTTGAATTTAACCAGTCTGGATGGCAAATTTCGTCTGTTTGGAAGAAGAAAATTAATAAATAGTATACTGTACTGTACTATGCTATACTGTACTCAAAGAGATTCTATATATTGACTCTCTTTGACTATACTATACTATACTAATATACTATACTATATACTATACTATACTATACTATACTACTATACTATACTATACTATACTATTCTATACTCAAAGAGATTCTATATATTGACTCTCTTTGACTATACTATACTATACTATAGATGATGGTCGCGGCCAACTGTGTTAACGGCGTTCATAAGAAAAACTTCTGTTTCAGTTGTTTCTTTTATTTACTCTTACGTACAGCTGAGGGCATGATATTTGTAGCTGACTATTCCCTTGGCGCAATCTACATGGCTGACTTTTCTAGCGATAGTCTCGACTCGCTGACCTTCAATTCCCTGCCACTGAATTTAGTAGTTCACCCGAAAGCCGTCGACTACGATCCCGATACTCGCATGGTGTACTGGACTGAATCGTCTGGAACGATACTACGAGGGAATATCGATGGCACGGATCAAAGTGTAATCGTTAGTGGTCTAGGCAGTGAGTATTCCTGTCCCATTTCCTTCGAGAAAATGCTTTAATCATCATGTTGATGCAAAATTATGAAATCCTAAACGATCGATTAAATTCCATCAATATATTCTGCTCCTCATTTCTCTATGTTTTTTTTTTCTGTTCTCATTTCTTTTCCCCTCTTTTTGTTCTTCTTTTTCATTCTCCGTTTCATTTTATAACTATTATTATCATCGTGCATTATCAGGCATTACCATCATACTCGCCTTTATTGTCTTTCATGTCATTATTCATCACCATCATCATTTTCTTCTTACAGATCCTGAAGGGATAGCATTGGACACAAGTCGTGGTAAAGTTTTTTGGACTGATGAAATTCTGGACCAAATCGTGTCGGCTAATCTCAACGGATCCTCACAACGAGTCCTCATTGATACCGATATCAATCGTCCACGCGCCATCATAGTGCATCCAGAAGAATGGTAAGCTCTCTTTATTCCTTTCACTCTTCCCCTCTTTCCTTTTAAGTTCTACCCCATCACCCCCTTTCTCTCAAAGAGGTTATAATCCATCGATAACGACATCCGTCGTGCACTCACTCATCGTCATTGTGAATTCATTCACAATGCGTTGCAACATTGTGGCACAGTGGTGAAAGCTATTGCCTCTCATACGAGAGGTCCTGGGTTCGATCCTCGCTCGGTGCTCACTTCCTTGGAGAAGATGTCCCTCTCAACCCAGATGTACTAAATGGGTACCTGGCATTGCTGGGGTAATAATAATGGCAGGGGACGCAGGGAGAGCAGTAGTAATATTGATTACCATTGGTAAATAAAACCCAATTATTATAAATACTTTTAGAGGAAAGGTACCCCACCTGTTACAAAAATCTTATGTCTGTAGAAGTGTAGTATTATATAAATAAGTCTTCGGAATTGCAGGCCACGAGGAAATGGGCTTGAATCCCGCCACAGAACTTCGTCCTTTATCAGATCATTTATGTTTTCTTTTCTTTTGTTAATTCCACCTTGATACAAAAGGTTTATTAAGCTGACTAATCTTGCATGAAATTGATTGCGTTATGTTTTTCAACATTACTTTTTAAAAAAAATTCTAGAACAAAGGGTAGCATTCATGTAACGTCACGTTACATGTTCACCGACTTGTCAATGACAATCGTGAATTTCCAAGGGGAATCGGCAAACCTACAGACCTATACCCATATGTAGGTGGTGTATACGGACAGACGATTTTTCATTTCATTTCATTTCGTTTATTTCCATTTCCAACATGAATGGTAATCTGAAGACGCTTGCATGCGATATCGTCTAAATGTTTTTAAAATGAATGCTGTACAATATTGCGATAGACAAATACTCATTCGTTTATGTTAATTGTCCGGATCCTCCATTACATTAATTTTCATGATGCCCGGATCAATATCATACGACATATCTTTCCCTCCTTACATAATTATACAGGACTATGTTTTGGACGGACTGGAATTATCCGAGCACAATCCAAAGAGCCAATCTGGAAGGTGGGCATAGATACGTCATTGTCAACTCTAGTCTCCAATGGCCGAATGGATTAGCTCTCAGCGCTGACGGTAAGGTCAGAATTGACATGGCAATGATTCTATGAATTACTATGCACGAAATCGTTCACTTTTTACCGAAAGATGAGAAAACAGGAAAGTAGAATGATCTGATGATCAAGATTATATAACTTTAGCATTATAACACTCTTTGATGTAAACGAGTTTCGAAACAAATGATTCATTTATCTTGGCATTCCGAGCATAACACACTGCAAGTTATTCCGAAAATGTTGGCCACGCCATGAGAAAACCTTTGTCGCACTTCAGAACCGACATTACACGATTACAAAAACGACCGATCTCTTGACCAGTGCGGATATTGTAAGATCTTGTTAGCTCTTTTGTCTGTCTCGTGCCGATCTGTTGACGTGACACGCGTATTAAGAATGTTGTTTTCTGATAAACTGTTTATTACATCTCATTAGGTTCGCGAATCTATTGGTGCGACGCTGGAACAGACAAGATCGAGTCTGTCGGCCTCTGGGGCGAAGAGAGAATGGTTCATCTGGCGACATCCTCGATTCATCCTTTCGACCTCGCAGTCGTCGACGACAGCATACTGTGGACAGACTGGAATTACGATGCGATCGGAATCGCTTCAAATGGCAATAATTCTAGCTATAGTTTTTACTACCAAAGTGTTTTCCGAAATCCGCTCGGCATACATATTTATAAAGGTTGGTAGCGCTCTAAAAGTTTGTTCATGTGCAGTGGTAAACCGCTTCAGAAGAAGCGCGTCAAATTCCTGCATCGTATAGCACACTGTAGGTGAGTTTTCTTATTTTCTTTTGCTGCGTCACATGCATTTTTTCCGGGGGGGGGGGGCAAGATGAGTTAAATTTTTTGAAGAAGCTCAAAAGCGAGGTTGGGTTGGTTGGTTGGTTGGTTCTTGGTGTAATGGCGCTCTCCAATCTCTTCAGATTATTTGCGCCAGTCACTTTCGTAGTTTTGGCGTCGGCTTCGGATCAAAGCCCGCGAGCAGCTTTTCTTGGTGAAAATGAAGTTAGTACTGATATGGTTAAAAGATTAGTATTATCCAAGGGAGCCAAGCGACTGAGCTGATCACGAGGGCGATTTTGCATATTTTAATGTGAAATTGAAGGATTTGGTGCACACTTTTCGTGGATTTTGTGAACATTTTCAGTAAAAAAATTTAAATTTTCAAAATTCCTGGGGGACAACTGCCCCCACCACCCCACCCCCCGCCACGTACGGCCATGGCCACATAATATTCTATTAGAATATGAAACCACCGTGAGTTTTGTTTTGTTTTGTTACTTTATGTTTTTGAAGCAGTTTACCGCTGCATATCTTGATAAACATGACAAACCTGTAGACTTCTTTGGACAAGACACTTGATGAAACGCTCCCCAGCAGTGGGCCGGTTGGCCAGGGTACTGCCAATCTCCTCAGTGGCTTTCATACAAGCTCTTGTACGAAAAAAAACCCCGGCTCAAATGAACACGTATTTTCCTCGACTAATACACTGTGCATTAAAAAAAAAAGGAGTTTCGAGTTCACTGACAGGGCCGAGAATCCAGCTCGACGTTCATTGACTTTACTTAGATTTTTTGTAGAAATCTGAAATCGTGTACGAGTATGCCCTATGGTAACATAATATATGGCTGTATTTTTATCGAATATTCTTTATGGTTGTTCCCTTTTTTCAGAAGCGGCAATCGATATACCAACAACAACACCGTGGTGGTGGAACAACCCTACGACATCGTGGTGGGGTCCTACGAACTACCCTCCCGTGGGTAAGTATCTCGGAACACTGCATATCCAACTAAAACTCTAACGTAAAACAAAACGATTAAACCATGAGAAAATATTTGAGATAGTAGAATAGAATCAGTTTTATTATTTTACATCTACTTATAGGTGTCTAATTCATCATTTCTTTAAAAACTTCCTTTCCAGATGAAAATGTGAATCTCATTGTCGGAGTTACCCGTACAATCTCATCTCCAAACTATCCTTCAAATTACCATGATAACGCCCTCTACAACTGGTACATCACAGCACCCTCAGGCTATGATGTTCTCATCCGGTTTTTGGATTTCAGCCTTGAATCGGGCTACGACAATCTTCGAATCGGAACGGGTGACTCGCGAACGTCTCCTGGCAGTGTTCAGCTGGAATCGCTGACTGGAACTTACTTGCCAACTGACATAGTGTATGTATGAAATAAAACAAATTATCAAACCTGAAATAAGGTTTCACTGTTTGATTGACTGATAGCCATAATTTTGAAATCTATTTTACCTTTTACCGTTAATATTAGTACTGAAGCTTATTCGGGAGCTTATGAGTCTGGAAATACTCGTATTACATGACAAATTTCACCAGTATCAGGCAAAGAAGAGGTCAAACGCAATTGATTCCGTTCCGCATCACTATTAATTCTTTCATATAACTGGAGACAGTTGCGTAACTACATGTTTGTGTGTGTGTGTGTGTGTGTGTGTCTCCGCCGGGAATCGAACCCGGGACTTTGGCTATGAACGCCAATGCCTTAACCACTAGACCACGGAGACGGGCCAGTGGTTTCGGCGACTCCAAATCCGCTCTCATTTGTCTCACATGTATTTATTTCCGTGAGAGTTGCCAAAGCTGTTGTGTATGTTACCTGATCACAAAATTATTTTGTGATCAGGAATAGTTAACTATTCGAACATATACATGTATCCAAAAAGCATTCGCTCGGATCCAGCTGAGGTGTGCGCCAGGTCATTGTTCCAAACTCCTCTGCCACCAACAAAGGAATTGATTAGTGAGGGTTGAAGATTTGTCAATCTGTCGGTTAAGCGAATTTGGAGTCGCCGAAACCACTGGCCCGTCTCCGTGGTCCAGTGGTTAAGGCATTGGCGTTCATAGCCAAAGTCCCGGGTTCGATTCCCGGCGGAGACAATTTTTCAACCTTTGCAAAATTTCCAAAATGTTAGAATAGCTCTGGGGAACTTCGATTCATGCTACGCTATTATTCTCTCAATTGTCTCACAAATACATTTTTCTTGCGGATAAAATGAATGGTATGCGTCTGCAAATTGATGGAATTTTGGGTGTGAAATCATGCATTTTATGACAAGAGGTGTGGAAAACAGGTTGCACTCTTGTTATTTGTGTCACCTTCTACACGAGTTCACGCATATTTCTGAACTTTCAAACTCCATTTATTGTATGTCAGTCTATGGCTTACTTTTAATACGCATCAAAGTGGATTAGTATACAAATAATGAATGTTTATGAGTGCAATGGACAGAATATTTCATTCGGTGAAAGATGAAGTTATTGATCCATTCAACGAGGCGCAGCCGAGTTGAATGGATGATGCGTTCGTGCAATGGAGCAAATCGTATAGATCCATGATTGCACGGTAAATGGAGCCACAATTGCACGAATGATGACGTCATAGTGCAATGGGACAAATTATCAATATCAAACAACCAATCAAATGACAGGGATCTATTTAGGTGTTATATAATGTTCAATAATTGATAGGTCCACCATCTGCTTTGATCACCTCGCGACACCTCTTCAGCATACACTTGATCAAAGTTTGTATGCGACGTTGATCCAGGTTGGCCCAGGCCCTCTGCAAAATGTGCTAGAACTTCTCCAAACAGTAGTACAGAGGTATCGTCCTTCACCTTCTTGCTACCTTCCCGTTTGATGTCCCGGACGTTGTTGATGGGGTTGCAGTCGTGGAATTTTTTCAGGCCATTATACGCTCAATGCCATTTTCCTCCACAACTGATCAACGACACGAGCATGATAGAATCTAGCATTGTCGCCCATAAAAACAAACTTGGCTCCAGTGGCTGCTGCATACGACACGACATGCAGGTCCAACGCCTTGTCAGCATATCGTCGGCCCGTCAATCGACCTGGAACGGGAACAAAATCTGTCTTACCATGCATGGGTATTGATGCCGCCCCACATCATCACGCTTCCAACTTGGGAGCCGTCGAGTATATCCGCGATGCAGTCACGTTTGAGCTCCTCCCCTACCCTTCTCCAAACTCTCACTCCCCCATCGATCTTCTTTAGGTAGCAGATGATAGACCTATCAAATATTGAACACTTTATTCATTGTGATGATTATTGAAAGTAAAACATAGAGTGACATTTGATAAATGGAGCTTGAAAGTTCAGAAACATGCTTGATTCTTTAGTTATTCGTGTAGAAACTGACACAAATTACAAAAGTGCCACTTTTTTGGCACACATTTTGTCATAAAATGCATGATTTCACACCTAAAATTCCATCAATTGGCAGACACATGCCACTCATTTTTATGCGTAAGAAAATTTCCTATTCATTACCGTTTGAATGATCAAAATCAGTAAAATACTTTTTGAGATATATGGAAAAATGCTAGGGGGGGGGGACTTATTTTTTGGTTGAGTACACACACACACACACACACACACATATATATATATATATATATATATATATATATATATATATATATATATAAGAATGAGACTATAATATATAAATAAAATGCACGTGTATGTGTGTATGCGTATGTTTTGCTGTTCTAAGATTGGACACGCCCACTAGTTGGATACAGTTTACCAGTGATTCTTCTGTCACGAGAAGAGGATTTCAGCTCCAACTAAGTCTTAACAAATCACCTCCAGGTATGAATTCGGCCATCACACTTTCTATACTAAAGTAATGCTTTTTTTACTAGGGCGGAATTCACAAAGGTGGTTTAAATTTAGCCCATGGTTTAAGCAAATTGTGTGGAATAAAGTGCGCTTGATTTAGCGCGTAGACTAAGAAAGGTCCAATAATAAAGCGCGTGTGTGGCAAAGGGCGCTAAGTTCATGTTGCCATGGTTTAGATCACGGTTTATGTAAATTCACGCATAATTTATTTCAATTAATTGACATAATTGACAGTGGTCTAAACCATGGTAGCTAGCGCGAATTTAGCGCCCTTTGCCACGCACGCGCGTTTATTATTGGACCTTTCTTAGTGTACGCGGTAAAGCAAGCGCACTTATACCACAAAATTTACCCAAACCATGGTCTAAATTCAAACCACCTTTGTGAATTCCGGCCTAGCTGTTTAAAACATTTCCCACTTTTCATTTTTCATGATTCAAAAACTATACATCAAATAGGCCTAATGCTGACATTGATATGGGTTATAGCTGCATATTGTACAGTTTTGTTGGAAGTGACTTGAATATGATATCATAATTACATCAGTGTTATGAAATTCATCCTTATTTTTGAACTTAGGTCTCAGATTTTGCTCATTTTTCAATGGTTGTGGGTGTGTGGTTGATCCCCGCACAATAGCCTTGGACAGTGAATACTTTATAAATCATTGATGATGTATCACCTTGTCACTGCTAGTCTTTATTCATGCCCTTTTACTAAAATCACTAATAGTGTAAACTAATGCTGTTGATGTGTCTTTCATGGATTTTGAAGCAATCAAAGAACTAAACTTTGAATATAATTCTATAAAGAGATACTGCGAGTTCGAATATTAACACACAAGCGACTAGTGAAGTACATGTAGACTAGTCGACGTATGCACATGCCCTTATTTTTTGTTGTTGGTCTTTATGTTATCCCCTATATTCTTCAGACTCTTTAATCGATCCGCTAGAATGTTAAATCTTTACTGAAGGAGTACAAGGTAGGCTAGTGTACGTGGGCAGATTTTGAGAAACAAGCGATGGTTTTATTTGGATGTTATTTCAAATATGGGTGACGTTCGTTGTAGTTCCTAAGGTTCGTTATTTCGAAGGTTCGTTAATCTGAAAATGAAATAGGGTTCGTTATTCCAAAGATTCGATGGTCCGAAAATTAAATAAGGTAAGGAACCTTATTTCATTTTCGAACTAATGAACCTTCGGAATAACGAACCTTCGGACTAACGAACCTTCGGAATAAACGAACCTTCGGAAAAACGAACCTTCGGAATAACGAACTGTAACTCAAATATACCCTTTTTCTTGTGTGTATTATTGAAAGTGACTGCTCGCACTGCAATGAAAGACGAAAGTATACGACATTAGATTGTAAAGAATTATTATATACTGTATATGTTAACTGGAATCTCTATCGTTTATCTAAAACTAGTGCGTCCAGTCAGTGGCTCCATCCACAATTCTGAGGAAGGTCGGATGAAAGTGTTTGCAAAGGGACTGTAGGAGGAAATTCACCGTTTGTGATGGTTATAATTTATTTGGATGTTATTCAAGACGTCACGCTCTTTCTTGGTAAAAGCTCTTGGCACATGAAAGAGAGGTTGGAAGTGTAGGCATATACAAATTGTAGGAAATGATTATATCATATATATTTGGATGTTAAGTAACGATGTTTCTCGTTCTTTTTAAATCAGTGCTTATCTTTGATAATGAATCTTTGCACATGGAATGAAAGGTGGGACTATTTTTCAGATGTTTATAAAAATGCCTGCCATTTTGTTTTGAAAAACAGTGCGTCTCGTGAATGGCTTAAACCGCATGGAAGGTCGGGTGGAAGTGTACGCGAACGGAGAGTGGGGAACCGTTTGCGATGATCTTTGGGATCTGACGGATGCTGGCGTCGTCTGCCGGAGCATGGGTTTCGCGAGAGCAGAGGCCGCCTTCGTCACTGCTGCATTTGGACCTGGAACAGGTCCCATTCATCTTGATAATGTTCACTGCAGTGGAGATGAATCAAGCATTCTGAATTGCTCACATAATGGCCTTGGTGTCCACGATTGTTCCCATCAGGAGGATGCAGGAGTGAGATGCACGAATTCTGATGGTTAGTAAAGATTCTTTTGCTTCGATTTTGATCAGCAATTATAAGGATAATAATGATAATAACAATAATAATGATAATATGAATTTATGCAGAAAATATAAAAACATGTCTCGGGAAGACAAAAATGTTTTGGGGAAACCCACAGAAGTATACTTTCCGGATATAAAAAGCGATGGCAGCAAAATAGATCATAAACATATTCCACAATATAGAACATACATGTACCTACAGTAAAATGTAATTAATGGTTTGTACCTAAAGTTAAAATGTAGTTGGTGGTTACCAACTATGATTGTCAGAAAAACGAAGGTAACATTTCAAAGTACAAGATTTAACACCTGGGTTGAGAGTGGCAAATGTAGATCCATGTCTTGCACGAACCAACCACCTGCGCATTTCTAGTCGGGTGATTATACCACTCGAATTCAACACTTCTACCAATTTATTATTATTTTTTTTAATATTCCAGTCAGTTCAGTCAGTGGCTCAATCCAAAAGTCTGAGGAAGGTCGGATGAAAGTTTTTGCAAAGGGACTTTAGGAAATTCACCGTTTGTGATGGTTATAATTTATTTGGATGTTATTCAAGACGTCACGCCCTTTCTTGGTAAAAGCTCTCGGCACATGAAAGAGAGGTTGGAAGTGTAGGCATACAAATTGTAGGAAATGATTATATCATATATATTTGGATGTTAAGTAACGATGTTTCTCGTTCTTTTTAAATCAGTGCTTATCTTTGATAATGAATCTTTGCACATGGAATGAAAGGTGGGACTATTTTTCAGATGTTTATAAAAATGCCTGCCATTTTGTTTTGAAAAACAGTGCGTCTCGTGAATGGCTTAAACCGCATGGAAGGTCGGGTGGAAGTGTACGCGAACGGAGAGTGGGGAACCGTTTGCGATGATCTTTGGGATCTGACGGATGCTGGCGTCGTCTGCCGGAGCATGGGTTTCGCGAGAGCAGAGGCCGCCTTCTCCAATGCTGCATTTGGTCAAGGAACGGGTCCAATCGTTCTTGATAATGTTCAATGCAGTGGAAATGAATCGAGCATTTTGAATTGTTCACATAATGGACTTCTTATCCATAATTGCCATCATCACGAGGATGCAGGAGTGAGATGCACGCATTCTCATAGTTAGTTGAGGTTCTTTTGCTTCGATTTCGATCAGTAATAATAATGATAATAATGATGATAAAAATAATAATGATAATAATGATAATAACAATAATAATGATAATTTGAATTTATGCAGACTATATAAAAACATGTTTCGGGAAGACATAAAATGTGTGGGTGAAAGTGAAACCCAAAGAAGTCTACTTTTCGGATATAAAAAGAGATGTCGGATCATGATCATGAACATATTGCACAATATAAAACTTACATAAAGTTATAAAAATCTAATCAGTGGACGGCACGAGCTATGACTGAAGAAAAATGAAGGTAACATTTCAAAGTTCCAAGATTGAACACCTTGGTTGAGCTTGACAAATGTAGATTCATCATGTCTTGCAAATATAGTGCCGTGGTGGTTTTGAACTCACGACCTTCGCGTCTCCAGTCGGCTGATTAAACCACTCGACTGCAACACCTCCACGATTTATTTATGTATTTATTAATAACTAATTTATATCATGACTGCACAAGCAGTTCTATGAATCTTTTGATTATCTTCTAAACTAGAATAGGATGTTGCAGTATACTTTTTACCCTGCCTCAAGGCATCGGATTGGGTGCCTTTGCTACATAGTGTCTCCCAGATTACAATGTAATCACCAATAAGTCTTATCACCAATCGATAGGATGCTAGAACCAAAAAAGTTTGAACCTCAATCGCTTCTCATCTTTGAATCATTGTAATGATAATAGAAATAATTATAATAATAATAATAATAATAATAATAATAATAATAATAATAATAATAATAATAATAATGATAATAATAATGATGATAATAATAATAAAAATGATAATAATGATGATGATAATAGTGATGATGATGATAATAATAATAATAATAACAATAATAATAATAATAATAATCCGTTCTTGTATAGCGGATATCACATTGTTATTTAACGTCTCTGTGCGTTTTCAAAGGATTTTGGATATTGTTACCCCGGCTTTAGCCCGGCAGCCATTAAAGCGCACAACAATGTCAAGGAATCACTTCCTGCCAGGTATCCATTTACCTCACCTGGGTCGAGTGTGGCAAATGTAGATTAATGTCTTGCCAAAGGATATTCGGCAGGGATTCGAACCCCGTACCGTGTGGTTCAAAGTCCGGAGACTTATCCACTGGACCACAACATCTCTACAATACATTACATTACATTAAATTCATTGTGACATGGTAGAAAGAAAGGCCACCCGACTCTATTTGTTGTCTACTGTGTTTGTCGTCACATGACCAAGACATGATATAAAATACGACTGTCGGTTCCACTTGTTTTCTTTCTATTTAGATAATTACACTACCGAAATTCCAACAAGTACATTGCGAACTACAACCTACGTTGGAGGTAGGAGTTTCAAACTTTTCCTTTCCAAACCAAAGCTTTATTCTAGAAATATTCGGTTGTTTTGCAATCCCGACCGAGTGACGTATCACATTTGGTCATTCTTGCCGATATCGGTGTGTAATGAGGTAATCATGTCAGATTTGATACCATGAACTGTAAATGCATCCCTTTATTGATATGCAATCTAACACAAAGACAAATACTATCATACCCAGTCAAAGGCTGATCCTGGAAGCAAAAGGGACATGTCCCCCACCATCATCTCTATCTAGACCATGATCTAGATCACATTATTGCGTTGTTGTTGTTTTTGGAATTATGTCATTCATGTTTCCAAGGCTTTAAACCCATTGGCTATTGGAATCGAGTAGCCCATGTATTAAGCCTATGGGAAAAAGAGAATTCAGTATTTAACGGGTTAATTCCAGTGAGAAATATCACCTCAATTTTTTGCGGTATTTTCTTCCCCTTTCCATTGTCTGTCTTTTCTAGACCCGTATGTATCAGTAAATCTTCAGTCTGCCAGAAATATACTACATACACAATGTATCTGAGTTTTATATCTGGTTTTGCTGTTCGAATAGTATGGATAATCAAGCGATATGGTATATTAGTCGGATGAATTGATGAAAATGTTTGAAAAGACCTGATTTTATAGTTTTTATGTGGTATCACTGATGTTTTAATCCTTCGTTTCTTTGCTTCACTTATTTCAAAGATTTAACAACTCATCAACCTACAGCAGATCCCGTTACTGGTGAGTGTTTGTTACGTGACGTTGATTGTGACGTCATGCTATTTGTATTGCTATGTTAAATTCTGAGTACTAAACATGACGTAAGTCTGATTTGAGACAGGAATGATAGGCTCATGTTTACTAACGAATGATACTGAAACGATACAGATGTTGCTCGTTGTCATCTTCTTCACAGTTCGTCTCGTGAATGGTAACGAACCTAACGAAGGCCGAGTCGAAGTCTTGTACAACGGAGTTTGGGGTACAGTCTGTGATGATAGCTGGGACATCAACGACGCCCGTGTCGTCTGCAGAAGTCTAGGATATCGCGACGTCGTCAGCGCTCCACGCTATGCCTACTTCGGCCAGGGGTATGGTCCTATTTGGATGGATAACGTCCACTGCTCCGGCGATGAGGCGCACATCTTCGATTGCCCGCATAACGGTTTCTCAAATCACAACTGCAGACATAGTGAAGATGCAAGTGTCATCTGCGCGCCTGATGGTAATTACAAGACAGTGTCCAATTTATTCAGTCTGTGTGTGAGTGTGGGTGGGTGGGTGGGTGGGTGGGTGGTGTGTGTGTTATCCCAGCCAAAAACAACTAAACAACACTCGACATAGACACTTTTAGCCTGAAAGCTTAAGCGATAAAATGGTATCCAGCTATGTCAGTCTTAATAGTTTCCCTTTTTAATTCTTAATACAAGACAACCCAGTCATGTTCGGGAGTTGGACACTTCAGACAATTTAATATCATGACAGTATATCAGATACAAGAACAGATGCTGCAAAACTTTCTGAAGACCCTGTGCTCATTTTGTTTGATTTCGATTTCTAATAAGCATTCAAACCAATTAATTTGGTAGCTGAATGACACAAAATATGACGATTATGCAACTTCTAATGTCGTTCAATGTCTCTCCAAGTAATTAAATACGGATAATATATATATATATATATATATTGAAAATTTGTAGCAGTAAAAGGTAAAGATCAATGTTACGAATATGAAAAGGTACGTATAGTTTTGGAGCCCTTTAAAACCATTGCCAATGTGATGCAGAAATCACATGAGCCTCTAAACTGGAGCTAACATATCACCTTAATATTCTCTCTCAGAAACGGAGCTGACGTGTGACAGTACTTCCATGACGCTCATCCTTGACAGAAATCTCCTGGAGATTGGTGACGATGCCGACGACGTCCATTTCGAAGACGAGTCATGTATTGGATACGACCATGACAATCAGCATGTTGCGATCACCACCACGTACGATAGATGTGGCACTACGCAAGAGGTAATGATGTCTTCCTCTTTCCTATCCTCCGACAAGAAAAAAAGGTTGAATATTAATAAGCGTGGGGTGGGGGAGAGCTGTAGCTCCTTTCATTCCCACCTTATGGGCCTACGAACCTGGCTCTTTTTATAGGTAATTATTGCTCTTCGATCGTCAAGTATTGCTTTGCCCAAACTTATAAATCACTGATCATCCTGATGTGCGACCATTTCGCCCACCCCATTAACTTGTGTTGGTTTGACATGTTTGAGTAGGGAAAAAATTCAGCCACATTTTTTTCATGATTTTTAAACAACGATATGCATAGATCAATTTCACTTTCGCATTGGTTTAGTGTACGACGCATCGCAGTGCCTGATGGAACTTCTGTCTCATACATTATGCATAAGGTACCAAATGATTATAGTTTCAGTCTTAACGTCGATAGTGAAAGTACAATCGTGCGCCTGACTGTCAACCTACCCCGATTTGCTCCAAAAGATTCCCGTTGAATTAGCCATAGAATCAGGATAGTTTTGTTTCTCAGACTCTCAATATGCTCAAGGCCGTGTCATATGCATGCCTATATTGCGACATGTTGATGGCGGCATTCCTCTTTGAAAGCAGTACAGTGAAAGAAGAAACTTGCCTCCTCAAAAAACAACAACAACCAACAAAGCAATACTTGAATTAAGTAGAAGATTATACTGTTTATCCGAAAATAGCATTGAACACACATAAGCCTTTCGACATGCTTCGCATGGATGAAAAGAAAGCCGAAAATCTAAATAATATAGACCATGTAGACGGAAACAAGGAAACGACACGCGCGAATATGACGAGCTTTGATTGGCTGTTTATCATTCACTTATTAAGTATTGCGATATTACCACTGAAAACAATTTCAAGTATTTCTGTCAAAACTATGATGCAGCAGTAATTATTTTCTCATTTAGGTTTTCCCATCGTGATTATTGATTCTTTCTCGTGATATCTCCCATTATTCAGGAAAGCGATGACTACATTCTATACACCAACGTGGTGACCTACTACAAGCCCCGTCCTGAGAACGGCACCAATGGAGTCATGACCAGAGAACACTATCTTCGAATCCCTATCACATGCAAGCTGGAGAGGGAACAGGTATTAGGAGACTCCTTCGTACCTATGACCGGTGTCGTTTCCTTCCGTGAGGTGATTATCCTCTGCATTTTGGGATTGTCTTGTACTGGTAGCAGAGGGGGAACAGGAACAAAATCAGTGTCGGCACTGAAGCAGAAATTAGCGGAGTCTAGTTAGATAGGTGCCTGCTTGCCTGATTATACCACGGATATTCAAAGTGAGACTAAATGAAAATTTACTACCCAGACAATTTCTTAGCAGGGAAACTATCTCTTTAGGATAATTACCACTGAAAAAAAAAACCCTTAGAAAATGCCCCCTCTCCCTCCCAAACGGATCCTTCCGGAAATTAACTCCTGGGACTTCTATAGACTGACTCCGGACCAGCTCTTCAGGCCAGCCACTTTCTTAGGTACCTACTTCTCTTTTTGTATTTCATGATTGTATTCCTGCATGATATTCTAAATTCCAATCATTTCCTTAACCCATTCATGACAGGAATTATTTAAAGCCTAATTTAATCAGCTTTTATTCTTCAAATTGGCAATACCAACATTTTTATTATACTGCTACATTTTTCTTATAAAACGTCATGTATCTGAAATGAATATAAATTGACAGAAATTATGATGAGAAGTCAACAAGTTGCCAATTTGCAGGGGAAATGGTGATTTTAAACTTTCTATCACATTGCCAATTTAAGGATTTTAATGCTTATTTCCCTTTAAAAAAAATTTTAGCATCAAACAACGAATATTGACGCAACCAAAATGGGCACAGTTTCTGCTCATATATTTGGTATGATTTTTAGGGTTTTGCATCAAAAGATATTAGGCCAAACCACAAAATGTGGACCTCTGTCATGAATGGGTTAAAAAGGATGTCCACTACCATATTAAATTGACATTATGTTTTTAACAGAATACCTTCTGCTTTGATTTGTTCCATGTGTATAACAGGAAGAGTACGGTGAGTTCTCGCTATCCCTTGATCGATATACCAGCTCAGGCTTCTTCGAGCACGCCAACGATACGGGTAAAGTAGTGCTAGGCACCCCGCTCTACTACGGTGTCCATTTGACCGCCGTTACGAACCTGACGCTCCTCATCGACTCGTGCTGGGCTACGACCTCGCTGAACCCAATCGACTATTACCGTTACGACATCATCGACCAAGGGTGGGTTAATTCTGTCTATTTCTTATTGACTTTCGCACTGTTCTTTGAAATGAAGCTTCTGCATGTAGTTTTTAAACTACTCAATTAAAAATATCAATGATCTGTTCAAGGTTTGCGTTGCATCATTAAAGGCGCAATTTGTAATAAATAAATAATAATAAATAAACGAAATTTCAGTATGTCCTCCTTACTGCTACGAGATAGTGCACGCATTACTTAAGTGAAAGCATTACTGTTATGCAACTAATAATATCGGCAGTGATATCGGGTGTATCCCCCAGGTTTTAAGCAGCCCTTGACAGAGGACCTGTTTTCTTCTTTTGTTTGTTGTTTTTGTCAACGAATCAAACAGTCGGTTTAAATCATTGCTCAATGTGATTATTGTAAGTCATTCAAATAAATTTCTTTCGTATTTTACAGCTGTGCCGTTGACAGCACAACGTATATCTACAGCGGACTCGCTCCAACCTTCAAGGGATTCCGCGTAGATGCTTTCACTTTTATCAGAGATTACGAAAAGGTAATCACTGACAGATCTCATCTACTCAGGTTATGGGCCCTACCCAGGGCCTTACGCACATAGGGGGCGGGGGCAGTTGCCCTCTTAGAAATTTTCAAAACCCTTCTTTTTTCTATTTTTCCTTACCTTTTGATTAAGAATTTCCCAAATTCCACACAAAATGTGCACCAGATGGTTCAATTTCAATTCTGAAAATGCAGAAGCTCCCGCTTGGTCGCTTCGCTCACTCGCGTGCTTTTTCCCTCAAATATTGATTTTTTTTTTGCCCCCCTAGGAAAAAATTCCTGCATACGGCCTTGGCCTTACGAAAAGTGCAGCCAAGAGCATCTACTGTAATCAATTTACAAAAATGCCACAAGAGCCAATCAAAGTCCGACCAGCTTAAAGCCGCCAAAATTTCTTAATTTGCTTATTTAACACCCTAAAATAGGTATCTTTGACGATTTCGCATCTTTCGGTTACAACTGAATTGATCGTCTCTTGGTTGTTCCGGTATTTGTTTTTGGCTTTTCTCTTAGCCGCTCTAAGCTGCTTTCTGGAGGAGTATTCCATCTGCTCTAACTTTCATGCATGGGCGAAGTCGAGTAAAATAGACCTGCCTTGTGTCCTTTAAAAGGGATTCTGGGGGTTTGGCCCTCCGGCCACGGTCAGATACTATTGGTATTTAAAATATTCCAATAGGTATCGCAGTATGATTTGATTTGATTTGATTTGATTTATTTTCTTCTGCATTGATATTAACATTTTGGTAACATAATAAAAAAAAGGATCTTTTTGACAAGAAATCATAAATACACAAGTATTCGTAACAGTCATTCAAACAAGCCACAAGAAATGATAAATCACTAAATTATTGAAATTCATTAAACATAACATCATTTGCGGATGAAGGATTGCCATTATAAGCAATGTGCTTGAAAATATGGCAACCCCATGAGCCTGTATATTTCTCATAAAAATAAGGGGCATCTGAAGATGTAGTATTTCGGTGATAGGGTTCATGAAAGCAAAAAGTATAGCAGCTTATCTTGTCGACAAAAGATGATGAATAACGGAAGCAGATTTTAATACTCACAATACTGAATACGCTGCAAGGGTAATAAACACAACCTATCATAATAGTCCAGTTTTATTTCATTTCAAATATTCTCTCCAGACTGTGTAATAGGTCGTCGTCATGTTCTCAATTTTCAGCAGAGCATGGACAGGACTATTGAAATTGCCTTGGGTGGACTTTTCGATGTCTTGCCATTGATGTACATGTTGATACTCTCACGGAAATTGTTTAGGTTATGTTTTATTATGATGATGATGTTGTTGATGTTGTTCATGTTGTTAATGATGTTTTTGATAATGAGGATGATGGTGATTATGATGATGATGATGATGATGATGATGATTATGATGATACTGTGATAAGGATGATGACAACGATGAATGCTGGTGATGTCGTTTATGATGATGATGTTGCCAGTGGGGATAATATTGTTGATAATGATGATAATTATAAATAATTGTGATGGACGTTAATCCATTCGTGTTTTTACTCCAACTATTCCGACCAGGTTTATGTCCACTGTTCCATCCTCGTCTGTGACAACGAAGACTCGGGCTCCCGCTGCACTCAGGGTTGTCTATCACGAACTCGTCGTAGTTTGCAGCCGGCGGGCTCCCGGTCCAAACCTCATACCATCACGAACGGACCGCTCTCGGACGCCTCGCACTCCCAGCAGAATATGGTGGTTGACGAGAACGACGGTAAGCGGGCTAGTTGTTCCCTTAAGGAAGACCATCATATTTGTTTTACTTCTCTCATTATTACGTGCCTTGTGTTCTAACAGAATGTTTGTCACATGCAGTTATATGGGCTTTGTTTTTCCATCATTAATCTAATTTTGTTTTGATTGCTATATCATTCTAATGGTTAATATGATTTCCACCCTCCATATTTTTCCTTGGTAGGTTTGTAAGACGGAAGTCATCTTCATGATCATGAAAATATAGGTTATGTCATTTTTACTGAAATCAAATGTTTTAAATAAAAGTAGAAGAGAAATAGAAAGACAGAAAGAGAAAGAGAGAGGGGGGGGGGGAGAGCCCGGGGGGGGGGGGGGGGGGGGGGTCACTCTCCACATGGCTTGCTACCCACCCGTGTCCGACAACCTCAGAAATGCACCCTAAATGGCGTAACCTATAACCAAATTTGCAACCCTAAATGGCGTAACCCATGAAAAAAGCCACCCTAAGTGGCGTGAACAGGGAAATCCCCTAATTTGATACCCTAAGTGGCGTAAACATTGAAATCAATTAATTTGATACCTAAAGGCCCTTTCTCACCATCGGAGACGTCTCTGCGACAAGTTTCAAAATAATTATAATGGAGCATTTGCAGGATCATGCACCTGACTTGGACCAGGAGGAATGTCAGCACGCGTTCAGTCACGCGGTTTCTAAAGTTGGTCAAACATCCGGTAAAGTCGCGGAGACGTCTCTGCATTCTGCAACGTCTCATCAGTCTTTCTGGTCTCCTCCTAGTCTCCGCGACGTCTCTGAGATGGCTCAGAGACGTCTCGGAGATGGCTCAGAGTCGTCTCGGAGATATTGCAGAGACGTCTCAGCAGTCGCGGATATAATTAGTCTCCGCAACTAATGGATACGTCGGCGGAGACGTCGCGGAGACTTTGCAGAGACTGTAAAAAGTCTCCCCCCCCCCCCAAAGAAAAAAAAAAAAAATCGAGCATGCTCGAATTTTTTGCGACGCCTCGGAGACTCCATAATTTGCTCATTTCTTTTTTAAAATGCTGTTCAAATTTATCTCATTTTATTGAAACAGTGAAATTTCTAGGGTGGACTTACCCTTTAAGTCTGAGAAAAAATTTTACTCGTGTGATTTTTGCACCTATCATTTGTGGTTAAATAATTCATTAAACTGAAATATATTATTCTATTCATTCAGAAATGCAATTTTGTTTTTGCATTGAATTGTACACAAAGACAAGTCAAGCTATCACTCCTGTGAGTGGGTCAATCAAGGACAGGATAGATCTACATGTAAGTAACGCTTGGCCACTACTGACTTGAATTGAAAAACACAACACAATTAACAGTATATGGGGCTGGCCTCTAGGAATAACAACACGAAAGAAAACCAGTGAAACAAAGTACACACGAGTAAAACTTTTTCTCAGACTTGATATATTTACTCACCAATAAACAGCTCTTCTAGGGTAATAAAATTTCCGTCAAATGAAACTCACGATGCCATAATAATGTGTTTTGAGATGTTTGGAAAATGCTAGATATAAAAAAGAAATTGTGGCACTTGAGAGTACTTTTAAGTGTTTCCGGTGTCTGTGGTTAGCTTTCAACGAGGGTACTGTTGCTTCATCCATTTGTTAAAATATCGATAGTGCAAATGCATGCCATGCAGCCGAGCATAGTCGCTTCAAACAGGCACGAACTGTTGCATTAGCATCGATGATTAGCATAGCCATAGCATAGCATCCTCTGCGACCTATGGGCGTGTGTATGGTAACGCGTGCTGCCTATAGTATAGAGCCGGGTGTAAGAGACTAGCTTGGGGAACTGTACGGGGGTCACTCTCATAAGTGCTAGCGCTGGCCGCGCCGGCGTGTGCGAGGATTATTTTGTATCCCTATGGTGTAATGGCGTAGGTATGTTCAAATTTGCCTAAATTTGCAACCCTAAATGGCGTAGATTAAATTTGCACCCCTAAATGGCGTAATCTGCATAACCAAATTAGCAACCCTAAATGGCGTGAAGAGTGAGAAAAGGCTACCCTAAGAGGCGATTTACCAGCGAATGGTGCTGAAAAGCAACCCTTTTTGCCAAAGACGTCGACGACGCCTGAGTGCCTGAAACGGGACCCTTTTCGACGCTTTTTCTGGACGCGGGTGCGTAGCAGGCCATGTGGAGAGTGACCCCCCCGGGGGGGGGGGGGGGAGAGAAAGAGACGATCAAAGCTCTTCATCTTTCATGCACGAAAAGCTTCCATTCCATTAGAATGGAAGAAAAAGCCTTCTATATTGGGTATGGGTATAAGAATCTTTGAAAAGAAGGGGAAAATGAAATACACTGTACTGTTTGTCAAACAAAGGATGACAATAATGGAAAATTATAAAGTTGCTAATCTGTATGTCACATCACTTAAACTTTCTTATTCATCATTGGAATTTTCTGAAAATTTCTTTTTACTATTGTTTTCTAGTTAAGCTGATGTCATAGGCGTCAATGGGGGGGGGGGGGGTGAGGGTGCTACAATAGAATAAGTCCCAAAAGCTTTGGAAAAAAGGTACCAGAAAAAGCCAAACGGGTATGTCCCCAAAAGTTAAAAAAAGAGACACATGAAAAAAGATTGTCAGCAAATTTTTGGAGTATATCCCCCAGACTTAAAATCGAAGATTTTTTTATTTTTGTTTTCTTGTTAGCAATTTTTTTTTTTTTAGGGGGGTATGTCCCTCAGATTTTAAGCAGACATTGGCAGAGGACCTTTTTTCTTCTTTTTTATTTGTTTTTGTCAGCGAATTTTCGGACAGTGTCTCCCCTAAACTATAAAACGGATTGACGTTGTGATGGCACTCCCACTTAAAAGGTTTCAATGATACCTACGTTACGCTGTCAAACCACTGATCTGAATGAAAAGAATTCTTTTCATACAGATCAGTGTGTCAAACCCAACGTCTTTCTAGTTCTGTGGTCAAACCGCCTCTGTACCGATTCCAAACCTGATTAGTTCTTTCCTTTTTGAAAATAGTGTAGTGGATTATTTGGTCTGTTTTCGGCGACGGTCTTGTTGGCGTGACTGGATTATGATAATGTTTTTCAGTCACAACTCACATACCTATTTTTTTTCTTTTATTTTCTTTTCTTTCGTGTTTTTCCAGTAGGATTTGAAAACTTAAGCCCATCAATGATCGCAACAGTGACCGCCCTCTGCGTCTTCATCGTTCTTACTGCCATCATGTCCATGATGTTGATGGGCATGCGTCGTAACCGCTCAGAGCTGATTGGTTATCGCCAAGGGGGCGTGGTCGAATCGGACTACTAACCGTATCTACCATGTCCACGGAGGAATGACTGAAAAGGAAACGACATTATTTTTTTCTTTTCTTAGTTGTTGTTTTTTTTTGCTATTAGCAGCTGTAGTGCTTTCCGTTTAACTTGTGCATGAGTATTTGAATAACGAAAGAATATCAGTCATATCAATTTCTTCTCTTTTCAAATTCAAATTCCCTTTTTCCATATTTCATCTTCAAAAGTGCTGATGAAGACCTAAAAATGTTGCAGAAATCCTTTGTTTTGGCTCTTTTGGCTTTTGAAGTGTAGTAAAAAGAATTGGCATTAAGCCGCTTCAGTAATGCTTCTTTGGAAGTGAAATCAATGGAATTCCAAATTTTAGTGAAATTTCTCGATTTCTCGGATACAGTTATACAACATTTGCAAAAGACCAAGAAAATTGCTCCGTGCAATTCATCTTATTATTATTATTATTATTATTATTATTATTATTATTATTATAATTATTATCATTATTATCATAATTACTACTATCATTGTTATTATTATTATTATTATTATTATTATTATTATTATTATCATCATCCTTTATTCTGTACATTATTATTAAAAAAGTCAGGTTCAAATCATAGCATGTTTTGAATTAAGATTTCATTTCAAGATTTCATTTTTAGCCCACGTTTATGAACTTTGTTTTGTCATGTTAAAGCGGAATGAATAATTCACACTTTAAAGAAACTCCTCGGTGGTTTTGAAACTTCAACATTGTGAGAATTTAAAAAAATCTCATTTTGCTACTTGACAATGGTATAAACACAAGAGTTATAGCTTAGAAATACCAGTGTGAAAGTTTCAAAGTATAATGTTGACGGAAAGTATATTTAAACATTAAAAATGTAAACCAATGTTCATGATGTTTGAAGAAAATATAGTGGTCGGTTGCGCAGACTGGACATAAGGAGCGTGCATGTGCACAGAGTTCACCTGAACAGTGTATGTGTATGTATATCATGTATACTAGTACGGTGGTGTGTGTATGTGTGTGTATGCATATCATGTACAGTACAGAGAGAGAGAGGTGAAGCCAATTGGTTGAAAATGGTTGAAAAGTACGGAAAGTATATTTAAATATTAAAAATGTAAACCAATGTTCATGATGTTTGAAGAAAATATAGTGGTCGGTTGCACAGACTGGACATAAGGAGCGTGCATGTGCACAGAGTTCACCTGAACAGTGTATGTATATCATGTATACTAGTACGGTGGTGTGTGTGTATGTGTGTGTATGCATATCATGTACAGTACAGGGAGAGGGGTGAAGCCAATTTTTTTTAATTGGTTGGAAATGGTTGAAAATGCTCCTCTGGCTATTTGTCTCATGAGACCAACACTGATAAAATAGGCATTTGCGTCTTATTAGCAGCTTTTCATTTCAAATTATGGTTGGTTTCATGGTTTCTGAGTACAAATACAAGTACTCATACACATATTTCGTCTTAGTTTGAGAATTTTTTAAATCAGCTGCTCACAAAGTTAGCCAATGCCTTTAATCTTTATTATATGTGATCAATTTTAATTCCCTTTTGCCTTTTCTTTGCTTATGGAGGTAGTCGCAATGTGTTTGATAGGATGCTGCATGTGTAGCATCACCATTATAATTGATGTGCTTATCTGTAAGTACATTTAATGATACTTCACTATCAGATGAACAGTGATTTGATTACGATTCTAAACACTCTCCAGGTATTGATAATCATTAATGATGATGTAAAGGCTGTGTGATTTATGTAGATGTTACACATTGTGACAGCTTCTGCTTTTTTCGTATACATTTTAAGGCACTTTAGTTTTGGAAAATAGTAAACAGCACAAATCGATGAATGTACATGTATCTGTTTTGTTTAAAAGGGCAGCATGTGTGTAAGAAAGAAATATAAGAAGAGAAGAGGCTGGAAGAACGAGATGGGTCTAGAGAATTATAGAGGAGAAGAAAGAAAGTGGGAGAGAGAGAGAGCTTGAGAGAGAGGGTGTTAGATTTAAGAAAGTTAGAGGGGTAGAGACAAGTATGAGAGTTAGAGAAGGGGTGCAAACAAGGTAAGAGGGTTAGAAAGAGGGGGAGGGAGAGAGAGAGAGAGAGAGAGAGAGAGAGAGGATGTTGGAGTTAAGAGAGTTAGACGGGTAGAGAAAAGGAAGAGAATTAGAGAGGGGTTGCAAAAAGGTAAGAGTTAGAAAGAGGGGAGGAGAGGAGGGATAAATAGAAACAAAAAGATAAAAATTTGGTTCAACCACATGTAAAAAATAACGACACAAGACGATTCATGTATTATAAGATTTATTTTCCAGCGACAGCATCTGAGTACATATTTCAAAAGAAAAATAAAACGGGGAAGGTACTTTCTACCCCACTGAAAAACTACTATTTCAATTCATTTCTGCGTCGTACACGAAGTAGAGTACTCTTTTCGAGAAGAAGTAGAGTCCTCTTTTTGAGAAAAGAATTCAATAAAAAAACTTTTTTTCGGAAGGAAGCAAAATGAAATACAAATACATGAATTAGGCAAAAGGGGGAAAAGAACAACCTAAATATGCTAAAGCTAATCTTCGAAAATTTAGTCCCGTGATCTTTTAACCGATTACTTTTACAATTCATCTCTGCGTTGTACTCAATGAAGAGTTTGTTTTTAATATTGGTCGGACCCCTGTGAAAAACAGCTTCTCAGCTGACTAGGGCCTATCCGTGCCATGAGTGGTAAATAAATAAATAAAATAGATAAAATTCACCTATAGTATCTCGCTCTCTGTTCCGTTCACATTCCTGTATTACGTCGTGATCATAAGCATCATTATATTACACCAAAAATACCACGTACTAAATTGTGCCATAAACTTGTAAAGCGCTTTGTGAACCCACTCTGGACTGAATTGTATAGAACAATATTCTAATTATCATTATCAGATTATTAAATAATAAATTTAAAAAATCAGAGACTGAAACGCGATGGCTTGCTTTTATTCAGTTACAAAATTAGAGATGCTGGTGCTTTGTGAATAAGCTGATGCACTAAACTCACTAAATCGTGGTTTAAACATGTCAACATGGGTCAAAGTCCCGGGGGGATATGTCTCATTGAGGCCTGTACATCATCCGCGTAAATCACTTTCTGAAACCCTAAACGGGGATTAAAGAAGGACGGAAGTAGGAGTGATTTTAATACCCTAAACAGAGAAATAATGTATTACATCTCCGATTATTGTACCCTTAATGGGGTATTTCCCGGATTTATCCAAGGATTGCATCATAATCTCCTAATTGAATAACATTTTCCCGGATTTTCTTGATTTTGATACCCTTTTTTCTGATTTTTCCTGTTTTTGATACCCTTAACGGGATCCCCGTATAGAAAACAACCCCTTTTCTACGTTTTTGTTTACGCGGATGATGTACAAGCTTCAATGAGACATATCCCCTGGGTTCAAAGTTTGCGCACTTTTCAGAATAGCAGCCAAATAAAATACTTATGACATGTATGAGACATACGGTACACGGATAGACAATTAAAACTAAGTATACTTTAAATTTTCACCGTTTTTAGCAGACTTATCGAGATAAACTTGAGAATATTTCTTGACATGTACGATTACAAGTTAAAGAGAAAAAACGAAAGCAAAGCAAAATGGCATGAAATGTAATCCAATCCAATGTTAAAAACTATTCGCGAAAAGAGAAATCGAGAGGCAAAAGTTGAAATATACTTCATCAACCATCAAATAAATAACTTATTTTTTCATAAATACAATTTCATAAATATTACTCATAAATTAGGCCTACGTGTTATATCAGTCTTGACATACGGTTTAAAGTGTGAAGCAGGAAGACTTATTTCACTTATTGCAGATTATATTGCACTAAACTATATTGCACTGAAGTAAAAAGTTAGTACTCAAGGAAGCGTATCGATCAATCTAATCCTATGCAAGTTCTATATTAGTGTGTAATTTGAAAGCAACTAAACAATAAAGTGAACAAAATTTAAAGGTTTCTGCTCATATGATTTGCCTATGATGCAGATGAAAGCATTATCTACTATGAAAAAGAGCAACGATTTCAGATGAAACTGAATTTAACCGGAGTGATTAAACATACACGACTTGTTACCGAAGTAAATGCGACGATTACGAAATATGACAAAAAAAATGGAATTGAAGCGGGTTCCTGCAACGCTCCCTGTGCGTTTTTTTCCCGCTTTAACTACGCTGTTTTCATTTTAGATACGCTGTTTCCGTTTTAGTTACGCTGTTGCTGCGCTTATTAAGCTTTTTTACAAGCTCGCGATGCACCTCTCGTCGCTAGATCACATCAGCTGAATCATTCACGATTTCCGTCGCTATCTCCAAAACAAAACTTATTTGTGCCAAGAGAAAATCGCTGAGTATTGGGTCCAAATCGGTCTATTTTCACCCGATCTTCCCCGACTTGAAAAAAATTGCCAAATCGTAGCTAGAGCGGCATACTGAAATGGGGGCTTAAACTACTAGTGCGAGTAAAAAAGACGCGTCTCAACCGGAGAACTTTAACGGAGGACTCATAAGACGGACTCGATACCACTGTTGAGTGTTGTAGGCAGGGGATGTGTCTCATTGAAGCCTGTACATCAGAAAAAAAAGGTATTAAAATCAGGAAAATCCAGGAAAATGTTATTTGATTAGGAGATTATAATGCAGTTCTTCATAAAACCCCGTTAAGGGTATAAAAATCGGAGACGTAATGTATTATTTCTCAGTTTAAGGTATTAAAATCACTCCTACTTCCGTCCTAATTTAATCCCCGTTTAGGGTGCTTTTCAGAAAGTGATTTACGCGGATGATATACAGGCCTCAATGAGACATATCCCCCCGGGTAAGCAGGACATTCGACGGGCATGACAAGAGAAGTACGTGCAACTATAGTATAGCCTGTTTCTTGAGCTGAAGAGCTATGAGACTCTAAGACATTATAATTCTTATAATTATTTACTCTAGATCTATGGAAACTACTCAGTGTCGTTATCGTTGTCAACCATCATCGTGTGTTTGAAGTGCGAGGCGTCCGAGAGCGGTCCATTTGTGATTGTGTGAGGCTTGGACCGGGAGCCCGTTGACTGCAGACTACGGCGAGCTCGCGACAGACAACCCTGGGCGCAGCGGGAGCCCGGGTCTTTGTAATCGCAGATCAAAATTGAGCAGTGAACATAAACCTGTTTCGAGGGATGAAGGAATAAAGGTGAGAACGATTTGATATTGTAAAGCTTTTCTCTAGTCAATGTATATTACACTGCAGACAAACAGGCTTAGAATTCAGTTGAGTGCAAGAAGATCGACTGTTCGAAAATTAAGGTGAAACACAAGCAACGACTGGATGGAAATCCCATTTCTTGGAAATTAATTAGCACAACTCGCATGGAACAACTTGGAAATATGTTTAGATCTACACGTTGGTCCTAAGTGCTAGCGCCATAAAGATCCACAGGTTTTCATTTTTTACTATAAAATGAAGGAAATTAAGGACGGCTTTTTGGATTGTAAATTTGGGGGGGGGGGGGGGGGGGGGGGGGGGGGGGGGGGGGGAGAGTTGTCAACTCCAGTCCCGTCTCCATAAAATGGAATAAAGCGCCTGTCGACGTCTAATTAGTCCCGGATCTGGCCCAGTTTAATTCAAGAGCAATCTCTTCACTCAATCAAGCGATCTGCCCCTATCTTCTACCCGGGTCTGCTGCTAGACAAAGATGGCCAATTTCCCGAATTCATATGTAGGTAGGTGGATTATCTCGCCGGGTTCACTTTATATATCAATATGACGTCGTTTTTGGTTCTATGGGTTGGGCGGGAAATCAGTGGCGTAACAACTGGGGGGGGGGGGGGGGGGGGGGGGGCAGGGGGGGCAGAGTGCCCCCTGAAGGATTTCAGCGGGAAAATCCACCAAACCACCAGCAAAAAAATGAAAGGAAGGGAAAGGAAGAAAAAGGAAGGGAGAAAGGGAAAGGAAGAAGAAGAAAGGGAAGAAAGAAGAAGAAAGAAAAAGAAAGAAGGAGAAAGAGGGAAAGAAAAAAAAGAAGAAAGCAAAGTGAAACAAAAGAAATGAGGGAAAATTTAGTACCAAAACCCCGGAGTTTCCGGGGGCTCCCCCGCAGTGGCTTTCCCTGTAGACCCCCATCAGGGGCCCTAAGCCAGAACCCTGGGAACCATCCGCTAAGGGCTTCACAACAAGCAACTCGCGGTGAGGGCTCACCTCCGCATATTCTATTTCTAGACTTAGTTACCGGGAAATTTTCGGCTCTGCCCCCCCCCCCGAAAACGGGCAGAGAATTACACCACTGATTCTAGACTTAATTACAGGGAGATTTTTGGCTATGAATATGCCCCCCCACCCATAACAGGCAGAGAGCGTGAGAAGAGCGGGAACAGCGCAAAAACGCCGGAGCTTCCGCGGGAGGGGGGAAACTCCCCCCTCCCTGCACTCTCCCCTCTAGGGAGCACTACATTGGCGTAAATTCTAGGGGGTAGGGGGATCTGTCACCCCCACTTGGGGGAGAGGGAGGATGGTGTGTACAAATTCCCCCCCCCCCATGCAGACACACTTTTTAAGGAAGAAAATATATTTCAATTAATCAGTAAGTAAAAATTCTGAATATCTATCATAAACAACCATTATATTTTAGAATTTCTATTTGAAAATGCTATTGAAAACAAAAAAGTGGTTATATTTGGCTCGCTCGCTTCGCTCGCTCGTCAAAATCTTAAGATTTCCATTCGAAAATGCGATTAAAATCGAGATAAGTGGTTATTTTTGGCTCGCTCGCTTCGCTTGCTCGCAAAATAGATATGAAAATGTGTGTGACAGGGAAAAAACATCGTTAAAAAAGTTTTTCATCCCCCACTCCTGATTGGATTTACGCCGGTGAAGCACTACCGTCCTCCTAGAATGCAGTCCTAGCTACGCCACAGATTCTAGACATAGACTAGTTACCGGGAAATTTTTGGCTCTGTCCCCCCTGATAACAGGTACCTGTTACGCCCCTGCGGGAAATTCCTCACTACGAAATTATCGTCCACATTCTGGACTATTTACACCCAGGATTGTACATGCACTGTATATACTACAGAAGACTAATTGCACAGTTTTCAACACACCTGATCGTACTCGCCAATGAAAGTGAATGCATCTACGCGGAATCCCTCGAAAGTTGGAGAAGGCGTGTTGTAGATGTACGTTGTGCTGTCTACGGCACAGCTGCATAGAAAATAAAAAGATGTTTAAAAACAGAATAACTTCCACAATACAATGCATAGGACTTCAGAGCACATGGCACAGTATGGGTCCATTCAGAAAGGGGGTGGAGGAGGAGGGCGATGGTCTGACTAGGTAGATGAACAAGAGGGTCGGAAAAAATGGTATTTTGATATCTCTCTGTTTCTTTCTGTGTGTGCTCTGACTCTTTTATTACGTATTTTTAATCTAGAGACAGTTCGGGCTTTAATGGAACCTGCGATAGGTCTCCGACCTTTGTTACTTCTCCACATTCGAAAGTTTTGCATTCCTATGGTATTATCTTTATTCTGTTTATTCTGTTTTTTCTTGTTTATTTTATATTTCTGTGATTGTGCTAATGTCGGTGACGTCATCTTTTATGAATGTGGAAATAATAATGATAATAATATTAATAATACTGTAAGCTCCCTTATCTATAATTTATCCGCAGGAGGGGGGGGGGGGTGATGGCGTCCGTTTCTTAAACTTAAGCAAAAGTAGGGCCTATGCATGGCGAAAAGAACAGGCTGATGCCCGGGGCTGAAGTAAAGTGTGTTGCGCATAACGATGTATAGTATGCTCGCTTGGATATTCCCGGACATGCATATCACTGAATTGGAAAACATGCCCCCTTTAACTAATTTGAACGTACAGGCGCGTCAATAATTGAACTGAAATTTATTTTTCGTTTTTTCCCCATTAACAAGAAATTTGCAGTTTTGTTATTTTGAGGGAAGATCTATATCGTCTACCTTAACAATATGATAAGCTATGAAGGAATAAGTTGAATTTGTGGCTGCAAAATGGAACCCCCTACCTTTAACAGAACCAATTATAGCTCTGAAATTGAAAATAAACCAACCCATTATCGATGATGTCGTAACGGTGATCGTCAAGTGGGTATGGCGAGCTCGTCGCCCAGCACGACTCGATGAGAAGCGTGAGATTGGTAACAGAGTTCAGATTGACGCCAAAGTAGAGCGGTGTGCCGAGCTCGACCCTGCCCGAATCGTTGGCGTGTTGGTAGAAACCTCCGTTCGTATAACGATCTAGGGACAGGGAGAACTCGCCGTATCCTTTCTACAAATACATTGGGGAACAAATTTATACACATTTTATTCCACAAATTGTAAACATTCAGACTGATACCACTTGAATATGAACCATTAAAAGAACACTTGAACTTATGTTATTATAAGGTATTGGCGTCACGTGTGCCTGGGAAGGAACTATCAATGTAACCCTTTGGCCTGTCTCATTACATAACTGATCACAGTAGCCTATCAAGAGGGAGGAGGAGGAGTGGGGGGAATCGGCCGAAAACGCCGAGGACTCTCCTTCTTTTTTTTTTTTTTGCTTGTCAGTGATCCTTTCGGGTAAGCACATCTGAAAAAGTCGAAATTTTTTTTCTTGTCATCAAAATTTTGGGGTGCATATTCGGGTGACTTCGGCCCTCCCTTTTCAAAAATCCTGAATCCGCTGCTGGATCGGGATGTGCAGGTGGACCACGACACCGGATTTTCCTTTTAATCTTATGTGGGTTCTTAATCTGCATAAGTTATGACTGTGCTAAACAAGTGGCCTCCATTTATAGTCCTATCCGAAGGACGGAGTGTTTTCCGAAGCAACCTAGCCATCGTCTAGTATAAAACGGTACCATTCTGTACCTTTCCTTAGTAGGTATAGTCGAAAGAGAATTCATTTAATATTTAATCCACGATCATTAAAAAACCCATATTTCTTGTGTGTAGTCCCCTATTGCCGTGTTGTATTCAGTACTTTTCAAAATATAGGGTTGATATCTTATCATTCGATGATTTCAAAACCTCTGGGTATACAGCAATTTTGTCTATCTGATTTCACGAAATGGTAAAATGGTTCATCAGAGGAAACAAAGAAAACTAAGTAGACGAAGTGGCAGTTAGACCATATGATCACTGACAAAACGACAATTGGCCCAAGTGGATATTAGACCATAAGATGACTGGACCAAATGGCAAATAGAGCAAAGTGATAGTAGATCAAATGGGTTTAGCTAGTGGTGTCAAACGATCTGGGAATTAGACCAACTGGTTTTAGACCAAGTGGCTATAAACCATTTCACTAAGCTGCCTCAACTTACAGCAGTACAGTGTCTCCTTTTAGTCATATTTTTGCAGTATCTATTGATCCAGAAGTCTAGAAATGACAAATTATGCATAAGCAAAATGGGGAAAAAAGCACTGAAAATCTTGAGTCTATTTTCAACTGCAGTATGTTTTCTAATGAGAATGCTTTAACTGTAACTAATCATTTAATTCTCAACACAGGCAATTGCAATGCATTGAATATTATATAATAACTTTTTTTTTAAAAGCAAATTGGCAATTTTTCTATCAGATATTGTAATTTTCATTCGCATTTGTTCATGTTATAAGCATTTTTATTGTTTCAAACCAGGGGCGTAGACAGCGGGGGGGATGAGGGGTATGCATCCCCCCACCTCACAAGGTGGGGGGGATGACATGTACAATCATCCCCCCAGGTTTTAGGGAAGGATGTTTGCTTAAAATTAAACTAACGATAACAATAACTATTATCATTTTTAACAATAACAACAACAACAACAAAAACAAAAATGATGATGATGATAATAATAATAATAATAATAATAATAATAATAATAATAGTAATAAGAATAATAATAATAATAATAATAATAATAATAATAATAACAATAATAATGATAATAATAAATGATGATGATTAGTTATGTATTACTATTATTATGCTTATCATAATAATTATCATTATCATCGTTAATGTGACTGAAATGACGATTACTATCATAACTATATCGATCATTATTCTGATTTATAGTGTTATTTATATTACTTTTAGGTAATTTCGGCGCCGTCACAGTTTTTCTGAAGTGGTGTAACAACAAATTTAAATAAAAATTATGGATAGTGTGATGCAAATATGCAATAATCTGTGTCCATATTCTATATTCGTTTGTCACGGTGCGTATATCTTCTATTTATGTCTGTGCATCACTGGCGTAAATCCTGGGGGGGGGGGAGGATGGGGGATATATCCCCCCACTTTTTTGAGAGGGGGGATGGCGTGTACAAATATCCCCCCCCCCACTTTTTAAGGAAGAAGTGATATTTGAATTAATCAGTTAATAAAATTTTTGATAATCTGTTGTAAACAAACCATCATATTTTAGAATTTCTATTTCAAAATGTGATATAAAACCAGAAAAGCGCTTATTTTTGGCTCGCTCGCTTCGCTTGCTCATCATATTTCAGAATTTTTTGTTTGAAAATGCGAGTGAAAACCAGAAAAGTGGTTATTTTTGGCTCGCTTGCTTTGCTCGCTCATCATATTATAGAATTTTTATTTGAAAATGCGATTGAAAATCAGAAAAATGGTAATATTTTGCTCAATCGCTTCGCTCGTTCGCAAGATAATCAAAATGTGTGTAAGGGGGTCTGTGCAGGTGGGTGAGGACGTGTGTTTATACTTAAGTGTGAGGTCGACAGAAAAAAAAAAATCACCAAAAAAAGTCGATCACCCCCCCCCCACTTGGGTGTATGTTTGCAGATGTGCGTTTGTGTGTGTGTGGGTGTGTGTGGGTGTGTGTGTGCGTGTGTGTATCTGAATACGAAATTGATCCTCGATTTCTCGTGAACGGCATGTAAGAACCTGTCTACGCCACTGTTTCAAACCATGTAGGAGAGGAAATAAAAACAATTGTTGTCAATTGAGGAGGAAAGCTGACAAACTTGCATGAAGCTCATAAAAAAACTCTGTACTGCTGCAGGTTAATACCCTTTCCTTTAATCAAATAACAGAGATAACCCAGTTGAAAAAAAATGATATCAAGGACAATTTTACAGTTCATGCCTCTTCCACTGTGCTTTATTTGCAATAACAAATAACTCCACTAACAGAAAAGAAAATAAATATAACAGGGACTCCTCTTTTATATTTCTGAAATCCAAACCTTTTTAAAGAAAAGAAATTAATATTGAAAATAATTTCCCCTAGCTCTACCACCAATCAATTAAATACTAACAAATACTGAAAGATATATCACTAAAACTACTGTGAGTCAGAATATCTGTTCAATTACAAGTTGCTACATTATTTATCCCTTTTCATCTGAATTCATGCACTGACCTAATATCAAACCAAGTAGAAAACCACTTACCAAACATAAACTGCCATCCAGTGACTTTAAAGGAAGCAACTCTGTAGAAATATTTTTTTTAGTAAATGAAGAAAAAGTGCCACTGTTTTATGAATAAATCTATGGGATTGCTTTCTGTTGATATGTCTGTATTTCGGAAACTGTTGATGTCATGTGACCTTAATTTCTTCATCGTCGTGAAGAGCATACAAAAAATACCCCAGATCAAGAAAAAGTCAATTAAAAAAAAAAAATTAGACCAAGTGGCCATAAACCACAGCGCTGAATGCTTACCTCTTCGAAAGTATATTCAGCAACTTTGGGCAAGAATGACTCTCCCAGGATTCTCTCCCTCTTCAAGAAGCAGGTGACAGGAATATGAAGATAATGCTCTCTGGTGATGATTCCATTGGTTCCATTCTCTGGGCGAGGTTTGTAGTAGGTCACCACGTTGGAAAATACCATGTTGTCTTCTTCTTGCTAGGAGAATGGGGGGGGGGGGGGTGCGGCGAGGGCACATTGCAGGAAAATTTTAACAGTGAAAAATAACAAAGCCTATGGTTTATTAAGAAACCGTTCAACGTCTCATCATATTAGAAATTATAGAAATTATTCTCCTACCGGATACAACCTCAATACACTTGCATCGAGTGTGGTATACATGTATGCAGATAAATGTCTTGCAAACGGACGTAAGTGCTGTGACAGGGTGTCGAATCCCGAAAATTTGATCTGCAGTCACGACACTTATGCACTAGACTACATTTCCTTACAATATGAATATGGAGCTTCTCTTTCTGGCGTTAGAACGTGTTTCCCTTACTCATGCCAATAACCCATTTCAAAAGCTTACATCAATGTGTCTTATATTCATGAAGTAATTGAATATAATTCTGCAATTGTTCTTGTGCAATAGTTCCATTTGATTTGCCTTTTCGATTTCTGCTTTCTGCCTTTTTTCTTCCTTTTCTACTGTATCTGCATTTTTCTGGTCTGTTCTTTACTTCCCGTATTATGCTTGTCATATTGATTTCCCTGTTCATTTGAGTTTTTAATGTTATTTCTATTTTGTATTTTGTTGTATTTCAATGCTTTTTTTCACATTGCATTTTCATTTGAAATTCAATTTGTTTCAGCATTTGGCAGCTATTTTACATTTTTTAATCAATAAACCTGAACAATTCGATTCATAAATGTATTTTCCAGTTTATTTGTGGGTTCTGTGGTGGCAAAGAAAAATTAAGGAACAATATACCTCTTGCTTAGTGTCACATCTGTTATACATAGCGGTGATCGCCACGCGCTGGCTGTCGTGGTCGTATCCAACACATGACTCGTCTTCGAAATGGACATCGCGGGCATCGTCACCGATCTCAAGAAGACTTCTATGAAAAAGGAGCGTCATCGATGTACTGTCACAAATCAGTTCCCTTTCTAAGAGAGAATAAAAGTTGATGGGCTTGCCCAATATTGAAGGTTCTTATAGTTCTATACCATATACGCTGTGTTTAAAGGGCTTCTTTGGTATTTCTCCTTTTCCCCCCAAATTGTCAACCTCCGCAATAATCTTTTACTGCTGCATTGTTTCTACAAAACGCTCATACTGAATTTCAGTGTGCAGAAAATGCCATTTTCATGCACGAATTTTCAAAAACGCTCACTACCATGGGAGGGGGGATATTCCCCTCCCACACCCTCCCTCCTTATATGCCACTTTTCATATAAGTTACCCTTAACACTGAATTTTAGTGTGCATAAAATGTCATTTTCATGATGCACGAATTTTCCAAAAATCTCCCTACCGTGGGGGGAAACCCCCTCCCTCTCCCTTTCCTCGCCTTGCCCCCTCCCTATATGCCACTTTTCATGTAAGTTACACGTAACACTGAATTTTAGTGTGCAGAAAATGCCATTTTCATGGTGCACGAATTTTCAAAAAATCTCCCTACCGTGGGGGGAAACCCTCTCCCACACCTTCCCCCGCTTGATCGCCTCGCCCCCCCCCCCCGCCTTACCCCCCTTATATGCCACTTCTGATATAAGTTACCCCTAATACTGAATTTTAGTGTGCAGAAAATGCCATTTTCATGCTCAAATTTTCAAAAAGCTCCCACGCCCTCGTTGAAAATTCCTGGCGACGCCAGTGTAGTGATGGGTTTGTCAACAAAGCTTTTATAGGCAAATTTCTCGCTTCTTCATGCATAACAACGCTTGTGAAACTATCAAAGTTTGAAAAAGACATTACTTCACAAAATAACATTAGGAGCAAAACGCCTTAACCCAAATTAATGATCTTGCTGCCATTTTACTCGGATTTTTTTATACCTCATTCACAGATTAATATTTCAATGATGTCGTTGAAATTGGTGCTGCATTTTTTTCCTGACCACCCTGCGTATAGGTGCTTGGGCCGATGGTCCATGAGACTGTAAAATGGCCTTCACACTAGCTTTCTCGGACAAGACATTAATTTACAATAAATTTTTTTACAATAAATTTTCCCACTCGAAATCCAGGGGGGAGGGGGTGTTTCATAAAGCTGCTTGTTAAGTTACGAATGACTTTACGAATGACTCGAATATGAAGTGCCAAATGAGATGCCCAAAGTTTTTTCCTGGCGGTTAACAAGGTGTGACTGCATTTCCCATCATGTCACTGGACTGGAAATCCTATTTGGCTTGCCATATTCAAGTCGTTCGTAAAGTCATTCGTAACTTTACAAACAGATTTATAAAACACCCCAGGTGAGGTGAATATGGGAGTTCCGATGTGTATCCGGTGGGGAAAAATTTCATTTAATCTTCCAGCGTCTTGCGGTAGATAAAGCTAAGGTTGGTAACAGCTCTGATGTGGCTAAACTCATTTCAAATGTTATTAGTAGTATTAATTGTGGCATTACAGTGTATCACTGTTGTCGTTATTATCATCATCATTATTATTATTACGCTGAGTAATGGATCTGATTTCTGTACGTGCTGTCATTCCGAAATATTTCCATTTAACCACTATATCACCGATGAAGACTTCTTCGGTGCACTTTATAATTTTTTCACCTTAATCAGAATGTAAATGTGGAGAGATATCACTATACGAAATTTAACCCACTTCTACACATAACTGACAATGTCTCCACTTGTCCAAATTCTTATCTTAATTTGGTAAATGAAAATCACTTCCAGTCCACAGGTACGGCAAGAAAATGCAACTATTTTGTGACGATTTTGTTGATTTTTCAGACAAAGGCAATGCATTTTCCCTACTTCATCTTAACGCAAGAAGTCTCCAACGCAATTTTGATGAAATAAATATTTTGTTAAAGTCTTTGGATCACAGTTTCTCTCTCATCGCAATATCAGAAACGTGGTTCTGTTACAAATGTTTATCATATTGATGGTTATAATCTTGTTCATAAATGCAGGGAAAGAAAAGTTGGTGGAGGTGTAGCTTTGTATGTCAAAGACTCGGTTAACTTTAATATTCTTGATGATTTTACTATCAGTGATGAAACATGTGAAACTGTATTCATTGAAATCCTACAGAAGAAAAGAAAACCTATTATCTTTGGATGTTTATACCGAGTTCCTGACACCAATCTTAGTCTTTTTGTGATCGAGTTGATAAGTATCTTATACTGCTTTCACACCAAGGTGCGGTCGCTTCGACCGGTCGCTGCGAGCGGTCGCTGCGACCGATGAAATCATAATGGGAAAGCATTTCATCGGTCGCTGCGACCGATCGTTTTGGTCAAAAACGATCGGTCGCTGAGTACGGTCGGTGAGGTACATGTACTTCAGCGACCGATCGCGACCGATGCAAGCTAGATGTGAAAGCACATCGTACTCAGCGACCGATCGAAATGCAATGACCCCCATACATGCCTACGCACTATCTCTACTTCCGCTTCCGGCTAGGTCAGCTATACAGCGACCGATCGCTCTGGGCCTGACCAAATTTTGACGGAGATGTGAAAGCACGTCCGATCGGTCGCTGGGTACGGTCGCAGCGACCGGTCGCAGCGACCGTACCTTGATGTGAAAGCAGTATTAGTGATATTCATTGTGAGAGGCAAGAATTCTACCTTGTTGATGACTTTAATATAAATTTACTTAATTATGTCTCTGATAATACAACAAATATCTTTTTAGATATGATGTTTACACATGATTTGTTTCCATTGATAACAAAACCCACTCGCATCACATATCGTACTGCAACACTAATAGATAACATATTTACAAATGCTATTCATGATACTGTCGAATGCGGTCTCATTTTAGGGTTAGTGATCATTTCCATATTTTTGTATTAATATTGATAATCCTATGGTATATTCAAAGAAGGATCATGTCTTAATGAAGAGAAGATCAATTAGTGCTGAGAGTATATAAAAATTTAAAAATAAACTTGGAGTCATTGATTGGTGTGAAGTCTATAATAATCAAGATGTAAACCAATCCTATGATTTTTTTTTATGAATGTATTTACTAAACTGTATAATTCCTGTTTCCCATTAGAGGATTACTCCTCCAAGCAGTGTGGCAAAAAACTACTAAAGGAATTCTCCATTCTGTTAAAAGAAAGCATATATTATATAAAAAAAAAATATTTGAAATGTTCTAGTCTGAGGAACAAAAAGAAGTATTATAATTACAAAAACAAACTTATTAATATAGGTTTTCCCGGTCAATTTCATATTTTTTCCATTCCAATTCATGAACGTGCATTCAATTTCACGCAACGCACGCCCCGCAAAGACATTCGGGCTTTCAAATTCCGAATCCGATCGATCAATTTCATTTATGGGCGCTCTTATTTCCTTTCCGTAAATCAAAATCACGCATGAACGTTCAATTTCCAAATGCGAGCATTGTATTTCCTACTTGCGCATTCAAATTCACCTCGTAGTCACGATGACGCTGTTTGGGGCGTTCAGTTTCATTTTCAGGCGATCAATTTCCTACTTCGTGCACTCAATTTAGTGGAGAAGATAAAAAGGGGGTTATGAGGGGGAGAGGGGGACGAACGTTGGTTGTTTTGATAAACGAGCACACTCCGAAAAAGGATTAGTCAAAATAACTATTGTGTTGGTGCATATTGTCCGACCAAAATTTTGGTGAAGATTGACCAATATGATGGTCATAATTACCCAATTATTTGTTGAAAATTAATGTACCAAAATGTTGGTTGATTTTGACTAATTTTTTGGTTAGACACAAATTCACCAACACATTGGTTATTTTGACCAATCCCTGTTTAGAATGTATACAATCTACCCGCACATCCCTCACCCCTAACACACACAAGAAAAAAATAATCAATTTTCGTAGGCTTCTAGTATGCTTATTCCCTTTTTTTAAGGGTTCTATATTGTTCTGAATTTGTATCCACTTACAATGATATCCATAATGAATATACAAAGATAGGAAGAAAACTCCCATGAGAGTTATAGTGTTGAGTTTCAAATTTTCGACCTGTATTTAGATCATCTTCAGGAACTGAGGTAAAACTGAAAAAGAACTGTTTTGTATACACTGATACAATTAGATAAGAAGGCATCAAAATGTTCAGTTTTACCTCAGTTTCTGAAGATGATCTAATCAAAGGTCGAAAATTTGAAATTCAACACTATCATGACTATGACTCTCATTGAAGTTTTCTTCCTATCTTTGTATATTTACAAATGAATGATATCTGTCCTGATATGTTCATGTATACTTCAATAATTTAACAGCATAACGACATAATTTTTAACTCACACTCCTTGATGACGCCACCCATAAAAAGACAAAATCACAACACTAAGCACTTAGCGTCAATTAAAAAACCAACAAACAACATGATCTCAAAATCTCTCATGTGGAAGCCTAAATAAACAGCAATATGAAATGTTTATAATTTCCATGTTACCAGTTTCAATGGAAGCATTTATGGCATAAACCTAGAATAATGGACTTAAGCATGATAACATTATGGCATATGTCTTGCTAAAGAAGCGTAATTTATCCAAAACTTAGTGAAAAAAAACCCACATTGACCCCAACCTAACTAAATGCAATGAATCTTTTAAATTGAATGCACTTATTTGGAACTTGGTTGCCTTTTCACGAATATGAATGACCAAGGAGATTCAGTCGCCGGCTAGAAATGAATTTGATTGCCCATTTATCAAAAAGCATGCTCCTACTTTGAATTTGAATGACCCAAATGAACAATTGATTGCTCGGTTGTGAATTTGAATGACCCAATTTGAATTTGAAAGCCGCTTTAGAGCTGCGAGCGTGAAATTCGGGAAATTGAATGCTCGGAATATGAACTTGAATGACAAAATCATGAAATTGACCGGGAAAACCTATATAATACGCAGCTTAAAGCAAAAATATTATTATGGAATCTTTCAAAACACAAAATGCGATATGAAGAAAACTTGGCAACATATCAATACTATTTTAGGTAGATCCAAGAAGCCTGCTATCCCGTCCAGTATGTATTACACCAATTTAATGCTACATACAAAAAAAAAGAGATATCTGAGAAATTTAATGATCATTTTGCAACTGTGGGTAAGAAAATTAATGAAAACATTCCAGAAGCTAATGATCTATTCTTTTAATATCTACAAGGTAATTTCAGAAATACTTAATTGTTCCTCAGACCGACATCCCCTTCAGAAATGATTAAATTCACTGCCTTGCTAAAATCATCCAATTCATGTGGGCATGACGGTGTAACATCTAGGATTATCAAAGAAGTTATCCACCTGATTGTCCATCCTTTGTGTGATATTTTTAATAAAAATTAATCTATATCTCAAGGTGTTGTACCAACTAGCATGAAAGTTGCAGAAATTGTACCGGTTTATAAGAAGGATGATCCTGCAGATATTGTTCATTATAGACCAATTGCACTACTTCCTACCTTTTCAAAGTTGCTGGAAAAAGTTATGCATGTAAGATTGTATGATTATTTTATAAAAAAATGAATATTTAACACCAGAACAATTTGGTTTTAGGAAAAATTCATCTACTGATATCGGTGTTCTATACTTAAGTAATAAGATACCTCAAGCCATTGATATGGGTGAGTTTTGCCTTGGTATTTTCATGGATCTGTCTAAGGCATTTGACACCATCGATCACCATATACTGTTGAAAAAACTTGGTTTCTATGGATAAGAGGTCTTGCTCTCAATTGGTTTAAAGATTACTTGCATGACAGGAAACAGTATGTGGTAGTCGATGGTGTCAAATCGCAGTCTTGCTCAGTACACTTTGGAATTCCGCAAGGAAGTATTTTAGGCCCCCTCCTTTTCCTTATTTACATTAACGATATTATCCATTCCACATAATTATTTCATTATGTTTACTGATGACACTAGTGTTTTAATGTCACACAGAAATATGCATACCTTGATGTCTTTGGCTAACAATGGAATTGAGAAACTTTATTCTTGGTTTTGTAGTAATAAACTGTCTGTAAACTTTGACAAAACAAACTATATTATATTTCGATCAAGAAACAGAAGTGTCCCATGTAACTTAAATTCATTAAAGATTGGTCGTAATATTATTAAACGAACTGAAAATGTTAATTTCCTTTGTACAATTTTAAATGAATTCCTATCCTGGAAACCTCATATCCATGCAATTTGCACTAAGATCTCCACGCGCGTTGGAGTATTGTCAAGATTGAGATATTTTTTACCATGTAACATTTTTACCGCTACTTATAAGGGTGATGTTCGTTATTCCGAAGGTTCGTTATTCCAAAGGTTCGTTATTCCGAAGGTTCGCTATTCCGAAGGTTCGTTTTTCCGAAGGTTCGTTATTTCGAAAATGAAATAAGGTCCGCTGTTCCGAAGGTTTGTTTGTCCGAAAATGAAAAAAAGATTCGTTATTCCGAAGGTCCGTTAGTCCGAAAATGAATCAAGGCTTGTTATTCCGAAGGTTCTTTAATCCGAAAATGAAATACGGTTCGTTAGTCCGAAAATGAAATAAGGTTCGTTAGTCCGAAAATGAAATAAAAATCGTTATTCCGAAAATGAAATGAGGTTCGTTATTCCGAAAATAAAATAAGGTTCGTTATTCCGAAAATGAAATGAGGTTCGTTATTCCGAAAATGAAATAAACTTCTTAAGTAACAAACATGACAAATACGGTGTTTTAATTTAAAAAATGATAGGATAGTACGCAATTTAATATTTGTATAGTCTTAGCGGAGGATGATACATGTGTAATTTTCGGCAGAGCATATGTTGCATCAAAAGGGGGCGTGGATCAAGAATTTTGATTTTGATTTTATCTGAGCAACTGCCGCCTGAGCGAATGAATTTAAAGCGTTGGGAGCTGTGTCGGGGTCATCAAGCTTACCTCCAAGCAAGAGGTTTTTTTTTTTTTTTTTTTTTTTTTTTTTTTTTTGGGGGGGGGGGGGTCATTATTCTAACAGCTTCTGCTGCTAATAATGATAATAAAGATAACATTGAGGATATTAGTAATAATAACGATGGAGTGGGGTATAATACATACAGAAGACAAAAGTGACATTAATAAATAGTGAAAGTTACGCTTAACAATGCTTCTCCATGCATGCAGATCCTAATTACTAACAGATGAATGAAAAGTAGTTGTGATAGAAAATAATATTATTACTCTCCATGGGAACCTGATTCACAAGCTTTGCTCCACACATACAGCGAACATTGTTTATTTCATACTTGCAATTTATTAATTTGATATACTGTATGAACTGAATTGATATACATAAACATTATGTATAACTTTACACTGTTGATTTCATAATGATTTTGAAATGTGAAATTTATTTGCTGCATTGTGGAAATGAAATGAAATGAAATGATTACAATGATGATAACAATAATATTTTCACTAATAATAGTAAAAAATAATTACCGTTAACTTTCGTCACTATCATCATCATCATCTCTCTAGAATGCTGGGACGAAGTCACGATCATAACTGATGCGATCCAAGTTGAAAACACCCCCAGTTAGTGTGTATCCCCCCCCCCCCATTTCAAAAAGTTGGCCACGCTTGCTACGGATGGCTGTTCCCCCCACCCAATAAAAAAGGGGGGTCGACGCCCCTGTTTGGGGTGTTAAACTCTCCTTATATTCTGGTCCAAACAACCCCCTCCGGACCCCACAGAGGTTTAAGGTTTACAGGTGGTAAACATCACTTCCAACATGGACAAGACAATGAAACAATGCATGACCCCCCCCCCCCCCCCCCCCATCAACAGGGCTGGCGAAGAGCGGTAAAAATAACATCGTTCTTGCATGGATTCACGATTGAAAATGAACTAGTCACATAAGCCTATGATCACCCCCTCTGAAAGAATCCTGCATACGTGTACGCCCCTGCTCAGGATAGATACGCCCCTCCCCCATAACAATTGAACAGAAATGGTGATTCTCCCCAACGCCTGTCCCAACCGGCTTTCCGGACTTCGCCACAGATTATTGTATTTTCGGACTAACGAACCTTATTTCATTTTCGGACTAACGAACCTTATTTCATTTTCGGATCAACGAACCTTAAATCATTTTCGGACTAACGAACCGTATTTCATTTTCCGACTATCGGACCTACGGAATAACGAACCTACGGAATAACGAACCTTATTTCATTTTCGGATGACCGAATCTTCGGAATAACGAACCTTATTTCATTTTCGGATTTACGAACCTTTGGAATAATGAACCTTATTTTATTTTCGGATTTACGAACCTTCAGAATAACGAACTTTATTTCATTTTCGGACTAACGAATCGTCGAAATGACGAACCTTCGGAATAACTGCACAAATGTTCGAATAAATGAACCCTTTTTTCATTTTCGGACTAACGAACATCTAGGTAAACGCAATTTGCGTGTTTCGGAATAACGAACCTTCGGAATAACAAACCTTCGGAATAACGAACCTTCGGAATAACGAGCTGTAACCATTTATAATAGCATCATACCACCTCATTTGATTTATTGCAGTACTTCATGGGGTCATACATTTCCTAGTCATCTTCATAAACTTGTAAAACTCCAAAAAAGAGCAATTAGATTGATAACCAGATCCAACTTTAGTGCTGCCAGTAGCCCATTATTCTTGAAGTTAAAAAAACTATGCCACTGTACCATTTGGTGTCCTTTGGAACCCTGCTTTTTATGTTTAAATATTATGCTGGTTTATTGCCTCCAATTTTGGACATGTTTACTTTGAACTGCAGTATCCATTCCTATAACACTCGTCATGGTCATTCAGTCCACACGCCCATGGTACACACTGCTACTCTTAAACATTCTTTTCTTCCCACTGCAATCAGGCTGTGGAATGCACTCGACAATAACATCAAAAGCAGTAGTACATTATTTCGGTTTAAAGCGTAAAAATATTTTAACATCTCTTAAGTAATGATCCTGCTTTTTGGGGGTTTTTTTTTGCGAAATGTCCTTGTTCTTCCCCCTCTCTCCCCCCCCCTCTCTCTCTCTCTCTCTTACTCACTCTCATCCTCTTTACATTCCTTTCTTCCTCTTTACTTCTGTTATCTTCTCTTTATTCTTCTCTCTGCCTTTCCCTTTTATTCCATCTCATGAGTACATATATTACATATTGAAATGTTCTGGTCTGTGTCTGTGTGTTTGTTGTATGTGTGTGTGTGTGCATGGGATGAGATGATGTGTGTATCTTGTGTGTCTGTCATATTCTTTATGTTATATAATTAATTCGACTATTTCTTTTTTGTTTCGGTTACTTTTAGGAACCCCCCACTTGACAAGCTCTTGCTTTTTTGGCAGGGGGGTAATCCTGACCATTTCATTTTATGATTGATTATACCCATTATTTTGTTATATTTATGCATTTATATGTATATATTTGTTTTTAAATTGGAAATTTTTTTACTATTATTATTATTATTATTATTATCATCATCATCATCATCATCATCACTATTATTATTACTATTATCATCATTATGGTTATTATACTCATGATAAACATTAATTCACAATGACTCACCTTGAGTAGGTTCATTAGTAGGTTGCTCAGTTGGGTAGTAATCTTCTGTTGGTGTCAGTACTTCCTCTAGAAAATCATAAAGCAAGCAAAATGTATTCTTGATTGATGAATATGTATTAAGAAATTGCATTTTAAGCACGCTGGTATATGCATCAAAATGCAAATACAGTCTCCTATCATATCTTTTTGATGATAGTGAAGATTTGTTGTCAAATTTAGGACAAAAACTGATAAAGTAGATGAAATTATTTTTAGAAGAAAAGTCCCAGGGCCTCGTTTGAAATGTCGAAGATCAATCCCCAAATAAACAAACAAACAACAACAAAACAAGGTAACAATAACAAAACAAAAACTTTGTTCGATCGGTTCTGTGCATTTAACATGTTAAAAGGCTGACTGTTCTTGAATTGCACGATGGAAATAGTGCCTCCTGTGCAGCGCAAAGGCTCATTTTGATATGCACCGATAAACCGCGTCAAAAACAAGAAAAAGGTAACAGAACACCCCCTCCCCCCAAAAAGGGGAGCCCCTAAACAACAACCACCCAAAACTAGGTTTCGTGTACTAATTGAATCATGATGGAACTAAATGAATGGCAAGTAGTTATGAGTGACACAACAACATGCAATGAGAGTACTCATGACAGGTGTGTGCTATAAGATGCAGAAATGTGACGAGAAGTCTGAATATATTTAAATTAGCAGCCTATAGTAAAGCGCATACTAATGAAATATAAGACACATTCTTCATCATCATTAATTTTTTTTTTTTTGTTTTTTTGTTTTTTTTGTTTTGTTCTGTTAATCGTTCTGTAAAGCGCTGTGATACATGTTCAGTCATTGTGAGAGCGCTATATAAATGCCAATATTGTATTGTATTGTATTGTTATTCTTATAAACTGACAACCAAAACTAAAAAAAAATATCAGCTTCACCCATTTCTAATATTAAACAGCTAACAAACAACGAGTAACGAGCACAAGGATTAATCCTCCATAATCTTGCACTACATGTATACGCCGTTAAGGTCAAGGTAAAGTCTTTATCTCACACACAGTGCAAGTATCAGAATCAAGTATCAGAATCAGAGAAACGTAGAGAGCTATGCAGAGGAGAGAGCAAGGACACCCTCTCGCATTCAGCCTGGCGGAAATTATCGTAAATCGATGGATAACTCCAACCCAACAACAACAACAACAGCGCAGTTTTTTGAAGCGGCTAATCGCTGAATATGTGAACAAACCTGAAAAGCTTTTAAAGTGCAACCAACCTTTGTACACATGTATGCCATAAGGATTTTGGTAGACGCTATGGTAGTAAAAACTATAGCTAGAGCTTTGATCATTTGACGTAACACCAATAGCATCGTGATGCAGGTCCGTCCATACTATGCTGTCGTTGACGACTGCGAGGTCGAAGGGATGAATCCCGAGTGCCGCCAGATGAACCATTCTGTCTTTGCCCCAGAGGTCGACAGACTCGATCTTATCCATTCCAGCATTGCCCCAGTAGATCCGCGAACCTGATGGTCAATAACGCACAGTTGTCCTTAAAAAATGCATTTGTACCATACCCCAGTCATAATACGAACGAGGCCAGCACCATATCGTTAACATAGCGAACAAAAATAACACTTCCCGCACTAGCAGGTCGATCGGTTTGTAATCGTTGTGGAGCCGGTTTAACGGTGTGACAGAGTTAGTACCCCCAGTGGCATATTCATCGACAGGCAGAATGACTCGAGCTCTATAATTGCTGTTCAGATATCAAAACGTATCTGAAATAATCGTTAATATGAAGAAATGCCGTATTGTGATGTGAAATGTTAAAGCTTTCAACTTTGGCATAATCACTTGGTTATCTACAATCAAAGACATCATCTTTGGTACACCCAGTAAAAGTAAATTGCTTGTTGTTAAACCTAGTTTATAAATTTACTAACATTGTAATTATTTTACATTATTTTAGTGTTTTATGTCATTACTTATTATCATTAATTATTATTATTATCATCATCATCATTATTATCATTATTATTATTATTATTATTATTATTATCATTATTATCATTATTATCATTATTATTATTATTATTATTATTATCATTATTATCATTATTATCATTATTATTATTATTATTATTATCATTATTATCATTATTATTATCATCATCATCATCATCAATAAGTAGTAGTAAGTAGTAAGTAGCAGCAGTAGTAGTATTAGTAGTAGTATTAATATGATTACTGTAATAATTGTTGTTATCGTTATCGTATATTTGTTAAATATTGTTCGGTAAAGATATTTTATATTGAAATGGTAATACCAGAAAGGATTCCCCTGTCAATTCTGACCTCACCGTCAGCGTTGAAAGCCAACCCATTCGGCCAGTGGAGATTGGAGTTGACAATGACGTATCTATCCCCACCTTCCAGATTGGCTCTTTCGATATTCGGGTATGTATATTCCGTCCAAAACATCACTCTGTATACGAGGAGAAAGAGAGAAAAGAGGTGAAGAAGAAGGAAGATGATAAGAAGAAGGAGGAGGAGGAGAAGAAGAGAAAACTGTTTATTAAAGCACGTAACTTCAGCGGTTAATGTCTAGTAATAGCCGAATTTCTAACTTCAACTCTGGACTACACTATGTCTTTAGGAGAACTTCGGTCTATATACCTCCCAATAACGTTTCGTCTTCCCTGGCTTGGGAATCTCATCGGGCATGTTCAATTTGAGGGACTTTTATCTACTAGGGATTAACATGAAAAAGCAAAAGCAAAAAAAAAAACAAAAAAACAAAAACAAAATAAAACAAACCAAACAAACACACACACACAAAACCCCACCCAAAACAACAACAACAACAACAACAACAACAACAACAACAACAACAACTAAAACCCCAATAAGGTTACTGTTTTTAAGGACGTAGAAAGGAGGTGTACCCTTCTTCTGAATGCACAATGATGGCACGTGGGTTATTCATGTCGGTATCGATGAGAACTTGTTGTGAGGATCCGTTAAGATTAGCTGACATGATTCGATCTAGATCATAATCAGTCCAGAAAACTTTACCACGACTCGTGTCCAATGCTATACCGTGTGGACCTGTGAGAAGAAGAAAAATGTGAGATAATGGTGATATTTCTCCTTTAATTTGTTTTTCATTTCAATTTCCACAATAAACCAAAACAATTAAGATACATCATACATGGAGGGAAGGTGTCATGGCTGCTTTACGCGTTGTGCCGTGATCTTCACCCGCTCCCAGCTGTGAGTCTTTTCAGTCTATTGATGACCAAGATTAGGTGATATATTTTAATATTATTATTCCTTGTTCTTCATAGATTGTTTCTATCGAAGAATGGCTTCCTCAGATCAATCAAATAACTCAAATATGAACGAAATCACTTCCTCTCCATGGCGAAGAAATTTAAACTTTCTCACAGCACCGCGCCTGACTCTCAGCCCGACGCTCTCGGCGACACTATCACTGGCCGTGCGGCGGACGCTCCTAGTGAGGGGAGCCACGGATCGGGGGATGATGCCCCTCGATGGTTTGTAAATTTCGAAAGTCGCCAGGAGAAGAGACTAGAGGGGTTAGAGAATAGACTGCACAAGCGTATTGAAAAGCTTCTTGAGCCTATCTCCAAGAAGATAAAGGAACACGATGAGATGTTTGAGCGTGTTTCATCTGATATGAAGGATCTGCAGAAAGCTATTGATGAACTTAATAAAGAAAACAAGGATCTAGTAGGTAAGCTTGATGACTTGGAAAATAGGAATCGGAGAGAGAATCTTGTGGTCTTTAGGATCACAGAAAAGGGGCAGAAGGAGGATTGCTCTTCAACAATATCAGATTTTCTTCATTATGTTGGCGCCCGAGATGATGATATTGCCCAGATCGAAAGATGTCACCGTACCCCGACTTACGTAGATGAAAATCGCACCTCTTCGCAGCCTAGACGCATTCATAGTGGTTTTGCTACGTATACAGCAAAGGAACGTGTCAGGAAGGCCTGCATCCAGAGGCTGAAGGCACAGGAGTCTGTCTACAAGGACTCGAAGGTATCTGTCGCAGAAGTCCTTTAGAGTACAAGCCTTACGAAAACTGAAGGTCAAGACATATCGGCGTCGGAAGAAAGAGGGCAAGCACCCTTTTTTCACGTACCCCGATCGTTTGTGTTATAGGGACACTTCCGGCAAACTTATCATTGTAAAATAATAGGTCTGTCCTACCTCTGGTCTCGCTTTGATCTATTTTTGTTAATTTTCCATCAAATTTTAACTGGTTTGCTTTTTTACTTTTCGGTCTTACATAGTATGATTAGATGTTCTGAGCGATCAGTGTCACATCTCCCTTAGTATATCCATCGACCTACTTTCCTTTTCCTCCTTTCCATTTCATGATACAATACTTTGTATATGTTTCCTTAGGAATGGATAATAGGAATGCTTATTTTGTTGTTTGGTTTTCAATAATTGTAACGCTTGAAATTATCTTAATCAGTGATGTGCCCACTCAGGTCCCGGGGTGAGCGCTGGGACGCCGATGCGATCGGGGCTTGGGTGGGTACCAAAGTAATAATGTTATTTTTTTTTTTTTACATGTGATTAGTAGAGCTAGATGTTCTGAGCGATCAGTGTCAAATCTCCTTATCATAACCATTGACCTACTTTCCTTTTTCCTCCTTTCCATTTCATGATATAGTATTTTAAATGTATGTTTCCTTAGGAATGGATAATAGGATTGCTCATTTTGTTCTTTGGTTTTCAATAATTGTAACGCTTGAAATTATTTTAATCAGTGATGTGCCCACTCAGGTGCCGGGGTGAGCGCTGGGACGCCGATGCGATCGGGGCTTGGGTGGGTACCAAAATATTTTTTTTTTTCTTTACGATTCTTCGTTGTCCTGCTCGCTGTTGACTTGGAAGTCATCTATTCGCTTTTTTAATCTTTTATAATGTGGTTAAACAACTCGTTTTTTTTTATTTGCTTTACTTACCATACTATATGACGTACAGGAAGGAAGTACATTTCAGATTACTATTGTTTTTGTTGTTCTAATAGTACAAAAATCTTTATACAGATGTTGCAAATGTTTGTTTTATATAGTGTTTTTTACACTTTTCGCCTGTGAAGGTCACCGTTTTTGTCTCAATTTATCAATTCACTTTATCGACTCATAGCTGCACAGCTTGCATGCGCTCATAATGATGCAGGACCGTGTGTTGATTTGGGGTCTTGCATTTCCATCCTGCGCTTCCTTTCTTTTTACCCTCACTTTCAATTTTTCTTGTAACCTTAGCTTTTTTTTCTTTTTTCTTTGCAGCAGTGGTTCTTTCTGCATATATATGTGGTAATATTTTCACACTTATCCTAACAGATGCAGCCTATGATATACATGTATGTTTATTTATCAGTCTGGTAAATGTTTTGAACGATATTGATGTTTTGATGTTTTCTCTTATGTAAGTGATAGTCCCTTTTTTTATTATTCATTATGATGATTAGACTTTGTAATTTTAATTGCCGTGGGTTACAGGACCCCGTAAAGAGGAGAAAGGTGTTCTATTATATGAGAAATATTAATGCTACTATTATTTTTTTGCAAGAAACACATTCAGATATATGTGATGAAAATTTTTGGAAAACACAGTAGGGAGAATCAGCCTGGTTTACAAGTTATGCCTCTAACAGCAGGGGGTAGCTGTATTGATTAGAAATTCTATTTCCGTTCAAGTAAAGTCTGCTATTAAAGATCCAAATGGTAGATATTTGATTTTGAATGCAATTTTAAATGATACCCATTTTACTTTTGTGAATTTGCATGCCCCGAATCAGGATGATCCTAATTTTTTCCTTGAAGTTTTTGCTGAAATTGATAACCAAACTGCTTCACATATAATTGTTGGAGGAGATTTTAATACTGTCATAGGAAATATAGATTACCAAGGTGATAGACCTCATCATTCCAATATTAAAGCTAGTGAAATGTTATCCGTCCTTACGGAAGATTTTTGTTTGACTGATATTTGGAGAAATTTCCATCCGACATTGAGATAATACACTAGGCACCAGAAAAATCCAAAAGTTTTGTCCCGTTTAGACTTTATTTTGGTTTCCAATAATTTTTTGAACAACTGTGTAAGATCCAAAATTCTACCGGGTATACAGTCAGATCATTCTGTGGTTTCCTTAGATTTTAAAGATAACTAGCCTTCAAAAGGCCCAGGATTTTGGAAGTTGAATTGCCATTATTTGCACCATGATACAGATTTTGTGACTATCATTAAGGATAAGATAAAGGAATTTAAAGTGCTGCGTAAAGACGTAGGATGTAATCCTAACATTTTGTGGGATACTTTAAAGTGTGGATTACTGCCAGAAAAAAGAAGGAAAGGAATAAAGAGAAATCTAGATTGCTTTCTGAAATTGATAAAATTAAAGAACAAATTAGTAATAGCAACAGTAAAAACAATACACTTATTTTGAATCTGGAATAGTTGGAAGAAAAATTAAATAAGATATATGATTTTGAAACCAAGGGTTTAATTATTCGTTCCAGAGCTCGTTGGTTGGAAGAAGGCGAGAGAAGCTCGAAATATTTTTGCAATTTAGAGAATAGATCATGGCAGAAAAAGAATATTTATTCCATTATAGATGACAATGATGATATAGTTGTAGAGCAGTCTTCTATTTTGAAGAATATTCATAAATTTTACCAAAAACTATATTCAGTTCCTAATAATCAAGGTCAAGATAATAGGCCCCTTGAGTTTGAAAATTATTTTGATTCAGTTAATTCACCTAAACTTACAGATGATGAAAATTCGATTCTTGAACTACCACTCTCAAAACAAGAGCTGTTTAATGTACTTAAGTCCATGAAAATTAATAAAACCCCCGGATATGATGGTTTGCCAGTGGAATTTTATATAATTTTTTGGTCGAATATAAGTGATTTATTGATTGATGCTTATAACTTTTCACTGCAAAATGGAATGCTCTCCCAATCTCAAAGGAATGGCGTCATTACTTTACTTCCTAAAAAAGATAAAGACCCCAGGTACATAAAAAATTACAGACCTATTACCCTCTTAACTGTAGACTACAAAATTTTAGCCAAATGTCTTGCTAATCGTTTAAAACGTCTCATGAGTCGGCTTATTCACTCTGATCAGTCAGGCTTTCTCAAGGGCAGATTTATTGGAACTAACATTCGCCTTATTTTAGATGTAATTGAATTTACTCAGGAAAATAATCTTCCAGGCGCCATTGTTTGCTTGACATTGAAAAAGCCTTTGATAGTGTTAGACATGATTTTCTTTGTCGGGCCTTGAAGCACTTTAATTGTGGTGACAAATTTATAGATTGGATTAAAGTTATTTATTTGAATGGAGTGAGCTATGTGATGAATAATGGTTTTATGACTGATCGTATACATATGGAAAGGGGTATCTTTCAAGGATGCCCCATTTCTCCCTATCTATTTTTATTTGTTATTGAAATGATGGCATCATCCATCCGTCAGAGTAATGATATTAAAGGATTTGATGTTGATAAACAAGAGATCAAAACTTCATTGTTAGCTGATGATACAGTATGTTTTTTGGATGGTTCAACAGAATCTTTTGACAATTTATTTAAGCTTTTAGACTATTTTAGTAAACTTTCCGGTTGTAAAATTAACATGAGTAAAACAGAAGCCGTTTGGATAGGTTCTAAAAGAGGCTGTACAGAGTTTCCTGCTGTTGGTCAAGGGATATCTTGGAAAGCTAGTCATTTCAAATCATTGGGCATAAATTTCTCACTTGATATAAGGTAATTATTTGATCTTAACTATAAGAAAAAATAAAACAAATAGAACAGCTTGTCAACTGTTGGCGTTTAAGATATCTCTCATTGATTGGTAAAATATGTGTATTAAAATCCCTAGTATTGCCACAGTTTTTGTATCTTTTCTCGGTCTTAGGAATTAAAATCCCTCTCCAGTTTTTTAAGGAATTGAATAAGATATTCTATAGTTTTATATGGAGTGGTGGTAAGGACAGGGTGAAAAGAAGATTAATGTGCAATGATTATGACCAGTGTGGTCTTCGAATGATTGATCCTTATTCTTATGCCCTTGCTCAGAAGATGACGTGGGTTGAATGCCTGTTAGACAAGAATTATGATAGTATGTGGAAAAAAGTGAATTAATATTTTTGAAAAAATTTCATGATAACTTAGATATTTTTTAGGCTTCTCATGCCCCGAATCTATACTGATAACTTTAAAGAATACTCAGTTGGCAGATTCATTCCGAACTTGGTATGTTTTTAGAGAGGGTGCCTGCAAAGACATTTTGGGGAAGAACTTTTCAGAAATTGGAATTTGTCAGTCATTATGGTTTAATAAAAAGATACGATCAAAATCAAAACAATACCTTTACTATGATGAATGGTATGCAAAAAATGTCTACAAGGTATCAGATTTATTGAACCCACCAATCCCTGGAAACAAGTTATTTGAAGAATTAATGCTAGATTATGACGTTTCTCATATGGATAGAAGGAAATGTACCTTTCTGTTGAAAAATATACCTGGCACTTGGTTAGATTCTGCCAGTTTTGAAGACTCTGAAAATGATGCTGTTGGTTTGATTATTGATAAGCTTATTCAAACCAGGAAAATTCCCAAGTATGCATATCTTGTATTAAGAGAATCCTGTGCCCCTGATGAACGGTATGATTATTGAAAGAAAACGGTAACTGTTGCACAGGATTTAAATTGGAATCATGTTCATAATGCTAATTTCATGTGTTCCATTAATACTCGTTTGCGTTCTTTTTACTTCAAGATTTTTCACAAATCGATTGCTCTTAATGACTTTTTGTTTAAGATAACGGGAAAAGATTCCCCAAACTGTAGCTTTTGTGAAACAATGCCTGAATCTATTACTCATCTGTTTTGTGATTGCAATGTTGTAACCACTCTTTGGCAAGATTTACTCCAAATAGTTCGTTCAAAACATGATAATAAGTTTGCATTGGATAATTTCAAGAAATTGTTTGGTGTACCCTCTGATAAATTCCTGTGCTGTTTGTTTCTGTCCCTGAAATATTTCATCTTTTTATGCAAATTCAAAAATACCAAGCCAGAATTTGTATCTTTTAAGAAATTTATGAAAACTAAAAAAGAGGCAGAATATTTTGTAGCTAAGAAAAGAGGGAAACTTCATATCCATTTTAAGAAATGGAAGTTTGATTTATAGAGTTATACATTCACATCATATATTAATTGATGTAATGCTTCTGTTAGCACCGTCGGTTGTTATTGATTTGCAAATTTACCACTTATATGTAATATTAGCCTATTTGAAGGAGATTTTACTGTTTTTATTGCTAAATTTATTCCTAAGATGTTATTTTGCTGTTCTTTTTTATTTATTTATCTTATGTAATTGTCGCCTAATTTGTTTGTCTGTAATCATTGAAATCAATAAAACATATAGTTTAAAAAAAAAAGATACATCATACATTCCAGCCGTACTTTTAGAATATGGCTGTTCTTCCGTGAGGTCCTAGTAAATAAAACATAAGACAAGCAAATACTCTGATTTCACACGGAAAATAGAATCAAAACGACGATGACTAATGATATGATCAGGATCGATTATACTGATAACGGTGCTAATGCCATTGATAATGATGATGACAATAACAGAATGAAGGGGTAATAACACAAAGAACAAGATGAGAAGAGGAGGGGAAGAACCTGAGAGTAGAAGAAAGAAATAATTAAAAATCTGTATTAAGTAGAGGAAGACAAAGGAGGGTTAAAGGAGTGATAAATTATGTAATTTTGAGAATAATTTTGATCACTGATATATGATTTTCTGGCTGTGCATTAACATCAAAATCATTTGAATTTTTCTCGAAGGATAGAGGTGTATAGGATTACTCACTGCCTAAGCCACTTGCAATCACGCTTTGACCCGTGCCATCGATATTCCCTCGCCGTATGGATCCGGACGATTCAGTCCAGTACACCATGCGAGTATCGGGATCATAATCGACGGCTATTGGTTGTAGAACTGAACCCAAGGGCAAGGAACTGAAGGTTAGCGAGTCGAGACTATCGCTGGAAAAGTCGGCCATGAAGATCTCGCCGAGTGAATAGTCAGCTACAAATATCATCGCCTCAGCTGTACATAGGAGTGAATAAAATAGAACATTACAATTGCACGATTTAAAACTGATACAGATTTTCTTATAAAGCATGTAAAGACCTTTAGCAGAGTCAGGAGCGAACATCATTGTCTGAGTGGTATGTTGGTAGTGAATTAACAGAAGATCTTGAAATTGTTCAAGTTTGAAATTGAACAGAAGATTCCTAAAGAAAAATTATTCAGAAATATTTCATTTCATTTTATTATTTTTCCCAAAGTAAATTTGAGAGTGATCATTTTCTCGTTTCACATATGAATAAAGCGCCCAAATATAGTTTACCAAACAGAAACAACATGCAAAACATAGATAGCAAATATTCATGAATCGATAAATCCAAAAAGGAAAGGGTGGAAAACAAGAAAGTGTGAAGATGAGTTATTAAAAATAAAGAAAAGCAAAGCAGCACGAGAACGACATTGAGACACAAAGTACATTTTTTTCCCCAAAATATTTTGGATGAGTATCAATTAGGAAAGAAATCAGTTTGCAATATGAAAAGTCATTGTAGATTAGAAAACCATAAATATTTCTCTACCATTCAGTGAAGACCCCGTCTGATTCGGTCCAGTAGTCACAAAGAAATAGGAATTTTTGTAAACAATTTCATAAGTCCCTACTGTCCAAGTTTGAACAAAAGGGACCTTCAAATCACTATGGACAAATCACACTCCTGTTTGAATTGTTTGCAAAGGAAATCACTATTTTTCTTTTTATTTGTGCTTTGGTTGTGATGAAAACAATTTATTTTTGTCATAGTTATCATCATTCCTGTTGTTGCAAATGAATGGAATGTGGATATGGTTTTCCTTAACAAAAGAAATCATGAATGAGAAAAGATGAGCAGTTTTCAGAGTTTTTAAAATGTTGGTCATTTGTAAGTAATGAAATTCAGTGATTATAAAACAGAATTATGAGACTATTTCAAAAGTGCCTTGTCTTGATCTTTGAAGCGAGATTGTTTTACATAATCTGGAACAATCTTTGTTGAAATAATATGCTTAAATTTGAATAAATTTGTAAACTAGTCTCCTGTGAACAAGATATTTTCATTTTGTGGATGCCAAGGACATTACTGAAAAAAGATGGAATAAAATGACCGATGACGCGCTTAACTAAACTCCCTGATCCTTTGGCTATTGGACTAAAGAAATACCTATGATCATGATGATGATACACCAGTGCGATAACAATCATAGCACATAAAAAAAGAACAGCGATTTCCTTTGTAAACCATTCGAAAGTTTTGTCTACATTGTCTACTGTGCTTTCAGTTCTCCATCTGACCACTAGCGTACCTATGGGGGGCAGGGGGGGGGGGGGCAGACTGCCCCCCTGACGAGTCACGAGCAAAAAAATAATAATCATCGTGGACCAAAGTCTCAACGTTCGACTGACAAGCAAGCAAGGGAGCAAAAATTAAAAATAAAAAACAATTTTAAAGAAAAATAAAAAAGAATCCCCATCACAACAAAACAAATTGACATGGGGGGGGGGGGGGGGGGGGGGGGGGGGAGTGGGACTATCTGTACTTCACCTTCTTGTACGCCATTCTTGTACGCTACTAGTAGCACGAGATCGTCGGTAGATATTGCATGCTGCGTGAGAGGCCAAATGTTTATGCATGACCACGGGCCCTATGCCGCGCCGGCCTAGCTAGCTGGGTATTGGTAGGCTGCGCCGCCCCGCCGCGCCAGCACCAGGCCAGGCACTACGCCGGCTGGCCCGACCACACATACACGCGTGAGTGATTTATTATTGACTCATTTTCGGGATTTGCCGATTTCAGAGTTCCGTAGCATCAATTTTCTAATCGATTTTTAGGACTTTGCTCTCATCATTAATAATACTTTTTACTTTGCTGTCTAGAACACCTTTTTCTAATCAAAATAACACCAAGATCATCAAATTTGGTTGGGAACTTTTGATTTTATGAGTAATTTCTTGTGGCCTGTCATTTTAGGGTTTGCATTCATTATTCACTAAACGTGCCTCGAAACCCAGAAATCGTTAAGACCCGGAAATGGCCTGTCATTTAAGGGCTTGCATTCATTATTCACTAATCGTGCCTCGGAACCCTGAAATCGTTTAGACCCGGAAATGACAGTCCATAAGAAATTACTCAGAAAATCAAAATTCTCAATCAAATTTGATGATCCTGACCTGGTGTCATTATAATGAGAAAAAGATGCTCTATCCAGCACACTGAAGAAAAACATTTGTTTATTAGAGTAAAGTCCTGGAAAGTGACTGTAAACTGATTGTATCTACTGTTCCGTTTTATTTGGGCCATCCTGTATCATAGGGGTCTAGTCATGATTCACAGGTTTTGTCACAAGGAATGTTTTTATTGTACATGACAACTGACCTAAGTGTGTGAAGAAGATACAATTCATAGATAGATAAATATGGATATCATATCTATGATTGACTGGACAGGTCCAAACATGCCCCTTGCTCTAGTCATGATTCATAGGGTTTGTCACAAGGAATGTTTTTATTGTACATGTCAATAATAATGACTATAAGTGTGTGAAGAAGATAAAATTTATGAAGCTCTGTGAAAGAATTGGTATTGGACACTTATTTAAGTGGATTTTTATGACCTTTTAGAACTTAAATTTGTCCAAATTATTTGTGTGTTATACCAGGAAAGATATTTAGTGCATGCATATCAATTTTTCATGTACATGTAAGGATGGATATTGTGAGAAATGACAACCTGGTGTGTAATTTTTGTTGTTGCTGCTGCGAAACAAATCCAAACACAGTAAAACAACTTCTTGAGTTGGAATGTTTTATTGAGTGCCCTCAAGCATTACCCTCGAGTCCATTACAATGTCAACAATGGAAACAGAGTGTACATTAAGCATGAGACACAGACTATATACACTCAAGTCAGTGGTTAACAACTGGTTCTTTTAAATTTACAGAAAAAACAAATGCGAAAAAAAGGAAGAAAAAACTTTTTCAGTATTTTTTATTCTTTGACTATGGTATAGTAATTTACATAAATATATGAATACTGTAATAGGAATAAAAATGTAAAAGAATAGCTTAGAGGAGCAAGTACATGAAACGTTTGCAACCCAAATGTTCTCTTAAAACTTGTAACTATCACACATACGGTACATGTTTTCTTTTCCTTATTTTTTGGCTGGGGGGGGGGGGGGATTCAAATGATTAAACAATTTTATTATACAACTTTACTAATGCTGTCTGCTGAAACTGTTTTTTCCATTAAACAAGTTTCCTGTAATCAAGTGTTATCAAAGTTATAAGTTCTTCAAGTTCTACAAGTTGAATTGTTTTGACCTAGCTACTATAAACTGTCTTGCTATAATTTCTTCAGATATAAAATTCTTCCACATTCCTCTGGTTATTACAACTTTTCTACCCTATGTACCCTATCTCTCCATCTGCCTATCTACATGTATCTTCCTCCAATTTCAAATCCCTCAACCTTCTGACATTCTTGCCAGTGAGTGATTCTTCCCATATCCAGTGATATATCATTTCAATGTCTCATATTTTTGCATCTTTACATTTATTTTTAATGAGTGGATGGGTGCATATTTTTTAGTTTTAACTATGTACATGTATGTGGAAATGAAACAAATGCAAATCAATACAACTAAATTCAATGTCAAATACATCTTTTTACATCCCAAAATGTGCAGAATTGGGAACATAATTATGTAAACAGCTTCTTCAAAGAGGAATAAAAGAAGTATCTTAATATAAACATTGCAATTACCACTTGATCAGAAATATATCGACCACTGATTTTGTCAAGATTCAGTACATTTCACTTTGGGAATGATATATAAGAAATAATAATAATTTCGAATAATGAAATGCAATCGCCCGATAGCAAATATCAATACCAGCAAGATCCCAACTGTGTTATTGGGCACCCCCTTGGGAACCTTTTCCCCTTCCAGACCTACACACCCAAAAGCGTATGAGGCGGGGGAGCCCCCCCCCCCCAAAAAAAAATTTTTTTGGGGGGGAAAATGCAGATATTCGGGTAGCGAGGTGCCCAAATATCTTCATATTTTGGTGATGTTATGCCCGAATGTATAATTTCTGCACTTTTCACACCAAAAAGGCTAAAAAAAAAAATTATGCCCGAATGTATAATTTCTGCACTTTTCACACCAAAAAGGCAAAAAAAATTTTATGCCCGAATGTATAATTTCTGCACTTTTCACACCAAAAAGGCTAAAAAAATATTTGCTCGCTCGCTCGCAAATTAAAAACTGTGAAGTTGATATTCGGGCAATAATTATCAGCCCCCCTTGAAAAAAGTGTGTCTGTACACCCATGCCTACCCCCCCCCCCCGCCTGCTCATCCTACTCGCTTCCCCCCCCCCCCCGACGAGGTATGCCAGGTACGCCACTGCATCTGACCAAAATTGGATGGGAAGGACCTATGACGTCTGTTTTAAAAATTCTTCGTGACTACTGGACCGAGTCAAACGGTGTCTTCATCGTAGGAAGAGGAATAGTTATAGTTTCATAATCTAAAATATTGCAAAATGATTTCTTTCATTATTGATACTTATGGACCCATCGTAATTTTTTTGGACAAACTGTATAAGGAATAAAACAGGGAAAATGAAGGTTGTAAAGATTAGTTAATGAAATACATGAATCTGGTGTATAGTACAACATACCTGTTATATTACCAGTTGCAGGAGTAGTTACACTTGTATCTGTTGAAAAAGGGACGGAGTAGGAGAGAGAGAGGAAGTAACGATAGTAATAATAACTAGCAGTCTATTACCTGCTTATTGAATATGCAGAATTTATCAAAAACAAGTTTTAAGAAGCTACTTACCTCTGAAAATTTTGAAATACAGCTTTAAAATCATATAGCATAAAATCAATAAATATTCATGTATGAATAAAAGAACATGCTTTATTCAAATTCTTCCGGAAAACGTGGGAATAACATCCGTCGATATTTAATTGCAATTTTCAAGTGAAGCTCAGTATCAAAGTATCAAAGGCCTAGATGTATTACATCCATGTTTATTTAGAATAATTTTGTCGGATTCGTCGGATAATCGCACATGAAGTCGTTCTATTTAAAGACATCAGATATTCACGACAGTCGTGAGATTGAATAAACAATACAGCTTGTTATTTTGTAGATGAATCAATCAGCAACATGCAAAAGTTGTGGTTGAATTAGGAGGTGACTGAGTAAAAACTCATTGCGAGCGAAAACTGAATTACGATAATACCAGATGACATTATAATCGAAAATTGTGAGTTAAATTATAGGTTTATGTCAACATACATATTTTTTTTTTAACTTGTTAGATAAAAAGTGTTAGATTCGAATAAAATCATCAAGAATTCACTACGTTAGCCGTCAGTACGAAGACTTTTCGTTATATTTTTTTTATAATGCCAGGAAAAAGATTAGTTCAAATTATATCCCACATCGAAAAATTCCTGGGCAGGGATGGCTTACGGTTAGCTTACTTGACAGAACATACCTCCATCATGAAAAAAAGGAGGGGGGGGGGAGCGTGCCGTCGTCATTTGTAAATTTGATATGCTTATTTTAGTATCGCAATTGTAGAGTCACGGTTGTCATGGTTGTGAAAAAAAGCTCTCCTCAAGATATGGCTTTGGACAGAGATCATGAAGACAAAAAGTCAGGGGCGGATCCAGCATTCCAGCATTCTCCAATAGGGGGAGGGGGGCCGGAATTTTTCAAAATCGCTCGAACCGAGTGGCGTGATAAATAAGATTATTTTGTGGGTCACCCCCCCCCCCCCCCCCGCGGGGTAGATGCGCCTAGGTCTTAAAATAGTTATCTTTGATTAAGGAATTAAAGTATTTTTTCCTGAGCAAAAAGGTAATGCGAGCGCGAAGCGCGAGCTGACAATTTTTGAGATCCCAAATGATCGTTATCATGGTAAAAGTGATAATTCTTCATCAAAATATACGATGGGCCTATTAGATACCTAAATTATTTTTGTCACCTCGCTTGCCGAATTCATTTGCTTTCAAAAACCATCCTGTATCTAAATATTATACGAGCGAGCGAAGCGAGCGAGGAAAAATAAATGTATACCTTTTCCTGGCTGAGGTGATTATTCTTCATTAAGATACACGATGGGCCGAAAGGTATCTAAAGTATATATTTTGTCACCTCGCTTGCCCGATTCTTTTGTTATTCCAAACGATCCTGTGTCTGAATATCGTACGAGCGAGCGCAGCGAGCGAGGAAAAATAAACATCTTTTTTCATGCTTTTATCGTCAAAATACACTTAGGCCAGTATTAGATATCTAAGTCATATATTTGGTCATCTCGCTTGCCGAATTCATTCGCTTTCAATCTAAATATTATACGAGCGAGCGAAGTGAGCGTGAAAAATATATGATTTTTACGGGGGTTCGACTTTGGAAATAGTGGACCTTTTTGAGGAAGTGACAATTGCGAGCGCGAAGCGCGAGCGCAAATTTTAGTTTATTATAACCTGAAGGCAGAGCAATTTTGCCTCTCATTTATTCTTGAACTCCTTCTAAAAGTGATGATAATCTAATTAACCTCCCCCTAATAAATGCGAGCGCGAAGCGCGAGCGGAAAAATCCCCATGCAATGAATTATACTTCTTTGTAATTCTTTCTATAACTCTCAAAATAAAAGCAAGCGAGCGTGAAGCGCAAGCGGAAATTTTGCCATGGCCCGATCTGTTTTTGTTTTGTTCAAGCGAGCACCCCCCCCCCCCTTTACGGGCCTGGTAATCAAGAATTTCTTGACTTAAAATTACATGCTATGTATTTATTTATTTATTCATTCTATAATTTTTTCACCTTTTTTCTTTTTTTTCGTTCTTTTTTTTTCTTCTCTCTCTCTCTCTCTCTCTCTCTTTTTGCTGCGCCAATAGGGGGGGGGGGGCGCGACCGCTTCTGCCCCCTGGATCCGCCTATGATAAGTTGAAATCTATTTTCAGAAATATTTCTTAATAGTATACTTTTCTAGTTTGTCATTTTCTGATGAGGAATATAAGTCAAATCATGATCTGTTCTCCAGGCACTGCACCGGTCATTTATTCTTTGAAAAGAAATCCTAACAACCCACACACATTAAAGAAGACGATTATGATGTATACAATATACAAATCTCACAGCCGACTACCTGCCACTGTCATTTATTCTTTGAAAAAAAAACCCAAACATTTTTATATAAACTTCCATTCAATGATACTATGCATATGCGTGTAAAATGTTATCTTTGAATAGGCCTGTTTGTTAATAGTTTCATTTCATTTTCATTGTAAAGCATTGTTATGATTTATCATATATAATGATTCTTGCATTCGAATATACTTATTTATGTTTTGTTACCTTGATTACTTGTGAAGATATTGTTTTGTACAATGGAAGAAATAAAAGCAATCTTAAAACAACAACAAAATTAAAACATAATAGTTGTACGTTCATAAAACAATTTGTGGTGGATTTGCAGAATTCGCACCGAAAAGCCCACAAACAAACAAAGATCTCATACAAACAAATAAAAGGAAAACACACCAACAACGAAAAAATCCCCCAAAACAAAAATTCAAAACCAAAACAACAACAAATCCTAACAACCCACACACATTAAAGAAGACGATTATGATGTATACAATATACAAATCTCACAGCCGACTACCTGCCACTGTACTTTGAAAAAGAAATTGCATAACAGATATAAAATCACCTAAATCTCATATTTTTCATTTTCAAAATGATCGGATGAATTGTGATGTCACAATAATTGAGAGATATTTTAAGCTATACAAAGATCCCTGTTGGCTGCAGACCGATATAGAGTTGTAACACTGGTACGATGTCATTACGATTCCGCAGCCGTTCTCGTCTTTTACTTCGTCTACAGGCACACCAGAAAAAGTCAATACTGCTATACAAGTATATTCCAAAATATTTTTTAAAAGTTTGCGCGTTATTCGAGACCTTCAGGAAATCTTAAATCTTTGTTAATTGACTTTTACTCCTCTTAAAACTTCTTCGAAGTTATAACAGCAGTCAGGCAGAAAACAGAGTGAGAGTATAAAATCTGTCGATCTTTGAAATAGAAGTAAAAACAGTGGGACATTTCTTACTCAAAGGTAAAAAGGAATAAAAATATCATATCTCATGATAACTCTTGTTTCATTATGCAATATGATGATGTTGATGATAACAATAATAATGACTGATAACAATGGTAATACTAATTATAATGATAATGATAAAAACATAAATAATAATAGTAAGAATATCTGTTATGATGATTATGAAGATGATGAAAAGGATAATTATAGATAAGTCGATAAATAAATGAATAAACAGTTATAAAGATAAAAGATAAAAAATTATAAATCTCACATTGTGTTGGTAATGTGCACATGATTACATCTTACATTACTTCCAAAATGAAAGCATCAGCCAAATGAAAAATAATCCAAATTTCAATCATAAATGAACACCATACCTTGCAGAGAAGGTGCACATCGCGAGAGAAGACACAGAAAAAGGAATGACCAAATCTTTTTCAGCCCGGCCATCCTGAAAACACCAACCCGCAGTGGGTACCAATAACCCCCGACCAAGGTAGTGGTGATAACCAACTGGCAATTTGCTCTCTGTGACTTTTGCTGAACGTGAAGATGCTTAGCCAATATTCGTTTATCACGGATCGTCTGAACGCCACATCTTTCTCCTTCCAAAGAAAGTGGCAGTATGAAGAAATTAAGAATACAATATGATACTAAATGCTTTCTCACATCGATAGACTGATAAAGCCATGACGTAAATACTGAAGATGTAAAGAACTATGAAAGATGTCAATTCAGCAGGTTAATGTGCTTAATATTGCTTTATGATTATCTTGATAGCATGCAAACAATTTATTTGACATTTTTTATAACATCCATGCCGTTCCGCCTTATCAGCCAAGAAATGGAAACAGCCGCAAATTTTCTCATATTCTGTTATGATATCGTGTGCCAGTGTTGCAATGAATCATGAGAATGGTAAATAATAAAGAGGAAGTCAGAAATAAAACTTAATTGAGACAAGAATTTATTATTTTCTTTGATATCTCATTTCTGTGTTCTATTCTGGATTAAACCAGTTGAAAAATTCATTCGACTTCAAAAATCATTTTTTGGACATGATAAGAAGTAGGATCAGAACAATCAGAAACCTCAGTTATATTTCCTTCCAACATCACGAGGGAGCGAGTTGGCTCAGTCGGTAAATCTTCTGCCTGTCGAACCAAAGGTCGTGGGTTCGAGTCCAACCCAGGTGGATGACTAAAGCCCACGTTGTGTGTTATCGTGCCCCTCTCCTGTAGACGCAGGCTATGCTACAGTGGAAAACACTCCGTCTTCGGACAGGACGTTATATGTCATTTGATATGAACATGCAAACATGTAATCTCAATGATCAAAGTTTCGAATAATCGTATGAATACAAAAATTGAAATTCCAGGCTACTGCGAGCCTTCCTGTAGGAATAAAAGCGAACTCAATTCCGAATCGTAGTGACGTCATAGCAATCTTGCGATCGGCTATGATTTGAAGTCGATTTAGCCTTTTAATACTCCAACCACAAGGCTTGCACTTAACCAAGATTTCGATTTTAGTATTCCTGTCATTCTAAACTTCAAATAAGATAAATCTATTTGTTTAAACTTTCATATCTAATGCAAAATGCCATTTGTTCCAAATCGGGTCACTCCTTGATCGTATTCATACAGTATAAGTTCACTCGCTTTTTACTCCTCTCTCTCTTTTTCTTTCTCTCCCTGCCTTAGTCTTTTCCTGCCCCCCTCTCTTCGTCTCCCCTTTATTCTCTTCATGCACCATCTTACAGTGTCTTGCGGAGGTAGTTACAACAGTGTGCAATAGAAAGCTGCATGTGGGCAAATCCATAACGTATGGGACACTGAGCTCAAAATTTGAAGTCGCGATGTGCCCTGTTAATTCCAGATTAAAATCTAAACTCACTACAGAGGTCTTTTTTTTTTGCTACAAATAAACATTTAAAATAAAAAAATTGCAATTCGACCTTCTCACGGAGAATAACATAAACAGACAGAAAACTGTACATATGGGACTATGATCAGAGAAAAGTGCTATAAATGCCTCTTATTCTGATATTTACTCATTTTTCTCAGATCTGTTTTCATTTAATTGATTTTAATGGTTTACTTTAACAGATTTCGGTAGTCAGTGAATGAAACACTAATTAATGAAAATGTGCAAAACCTACGTTTAATTTAAGCGTAACGTCAGTTACCAACATGTCTTCAGTAAACTTTTCATGGTACTAAAACAAATTATTCAAATGGCTCATTATTTTGCACATCTCTTGCAGGAACCTAACTGTAATGTCAAATGAATGACATAATCCCTACAAGTCTGAGACATGAAATAAATAAATTTGATTTGATACCATTATTTTCCATGTCTTTTTGCGTAACATCAGTTACCGGCCCCCTTTTCGCTTGCTGAGTGATAAGAAATGCAGTTTGAGATAAAAACTGTCCATGTGTTTCTTCCCCATTATCAACTTATTTATCTATAGTAATTAAAAGCCAAAGCAAGTGTCATTCACAAAACTATGATATAAACAATACAACTAGTATACTCTATCTTGATGACATCAATTCCTGTGCAATTGCCCATGTATATCATCACCATAAGATAAATGTGCAATTAAGTATGCTTATCCTTAAGTGATTTTTCACTATCAAGTTAACTGAGAGTGATTTGATTACGAATCTAAACACTCCACATGCTCCGGGCATTAATAAATACAAGATTTCTCGGCTGTGTAAAACAAAAAATGTAGATGTTAGACATTGTGACAGGTTCTGCGTTTCCTTATACATTTTAAGGCACTCTAAGTGTTGGAACAAAGTAACACCATGGCACGAAGCGATGAATGTACATGTAGGCTATCTATTATGTTTAAAAGGGCAGCATAATGTGTTAGAAAGAAATGAAATGAGAGAAGAGCGGGGAGAATGAGATGGGTCTAGAGAATTATAGAGGACAAGGAAGAAAGTGGAAGAGAGAGAGATAGAGAGAAAGAGAGAGAGAGAGAGAAAGAAAGGGTTTAAGAGTTAGAGGGGTGGATACAAGTAAGAGAGTTAGAGAGGGGATAAAAAAGGTAAGAGAGTTTGAAAGAGGGGGAGAGAAAGGGGGATGTTGGAGTTAAGAAAGTTGGAGGGGAAGAGAAAAGTAAGAGAATTAGTGAGGGGTGCAAAAGGTAAGCATGGTAAGAGAGTTTGAAAGATGGGAGGAGAGAGGGGCAGAAATAGAAAAAAAAAGAAGAGATTGGTTCAACTACATGTAAAAGACAAAGACACAAGACGATCATCCATATAAGATTTATTTTCCAGCGACAGCATCTGAGTACATATTTCAAAAGAAAAATAAAATGGGGAAGGTACTTTCTACCCCATTGAAAAACTACTATTTCAATTCATCTCTGCGTCGTACTTAAAGATAATAAACAGTAGTGGTAGCAAAATGAAAGCTGGCATGAAACTGCTCAAATATAATCTCATATTTTTCGGCTTGCATGAAAAGATGCATGAGTGAGATAATTTAGTATTCTATTCACGATTTCCGGTGATTTTCAGTAAAACAATTCAAATGATCGTATATCAGCCGTTACCTTATACCCTCGCTACGGACCACCTACCCCGACGCTCTCGGCTCAACGGCGCATAGCGGTTCGCACACACTGTTTGCACGTGTGTGAATTTTCGACGCGGGCCCGCGCTGAGAACTCGACTTATCTTCCGTTGATATTTTAGCCATTGCTAAACAAATATTTTTCAAAAAAAAACAAAAAAAAAAACGTCTACTATGTTCGAAATTAGTCATTCTACATCAATTCATGCATGTAGTAATTTTCATTCCACCTAACAAAGTAGTTAAATATTCAAAGCGCCATCTTTCCCACTACTGCTAATTACCTTTAATGAAGAGTACTCTTCGAGAAAAGGAATTTAGTTAAAAGAAATGAAATACAAATACATCTGTGGTATTAGGTAAAAGGGAGAAATGACAAACCTAAACAATGCTAAAGCCTATCTTCATGAAAATGTACATTATTCCTGTGATCTTGATTACTTATTCCATCGATCTATGACACACCCAGTATCTCACTCTCCGTTCCGTTCACATTAATTTCCTGTATTACGGCGTCATCACAGATCATGAGCAGCATTATATTACACCAATAATACCAGGTATTTGTGCCATATATTTGTAAAGCGCTTCGCGAACCGACTCTGGGGTGAATTATGTAAAGACACTATACTATCATCATTATTACAAATGAACTAACAATGAGATATTGAAACACGATGGCTTGGTTTTATTCACTTACAAATTGGAGATGCTGGTGCTCTATGAATAGGCTGGCGTACTAAACCCACTAAATTGTGGTTTCTACATGTCAAACATAATTCAAAGTTGCCCACTTTTGTGAATTCTGGCCAAATAAAATACTTGTGACGAGATATGGGACACGGATAGACAATCAAAACCAAGTTTACTTTAAATTTCACCGTTTTTAGCAGACTTATCGAGACAAACTTAGAGGATATTTCTTAACATGTACGATTACAAGTTAAAGAGCAAAGACGAAAGCAAACAAATCAAAATAGTATGAAATGTAATCCAATCCAACTGTAAAAAGGATTTGGGAAAATAGAAATCGAGAGGCAAAAGTTGAAATATATTTTATCAACCATAAAATGGATAACTTATTTTCCCCATAAATATTCCTTATAAACGGATAAACTAGGCCTACGTGTTATATCAGTCTTGACATACGATTTAAAGTGTGAAGCAGAAAGACTTATTGATCTTATTGCAGATTATATTGCACTAAATTATATTGCACTGAAGTAAAAAGTTAGTACTCATGGAAGTTTATCAATCAATCTAATCCTATGGAAGCTCTAAATTAGTGTGTAATTTTAAAGCAGCTAAACAAGAAAGTGAACAAAATTTGAAGGTTTCTATACATTATATGATTTGCCTATGATGCAGATGATAGCATTATCTACTTGAAAATGAGCAACGATTTCAGATGAATTTGAATTTAACCTGAGTGATTAAACATACACGACTTGTTACTGAAGTACATTACGAAATATGGAAAAAAAAACTTTATTAAAATCTGCCACAATCAATCAATCAATCAATCTAGACATACGATTTAAAGTTTCAACTGAAGCAGAATGACCTATTATACAGATATCATTGACAGTTTAATGTCGAGTACCAATTGTGGATATACTTCTATTTGAAGCTTGCCTATGAGGCGTGGCTGCTCTTCTGAAGATTCCTGATTTGAAACCACGATCATCCTACACAGAATGGTTGTTGATTAAAAAAGAACACAATTTGTCCCCTCTGATGCTTCACTTCAAAAGTTCGGTATTCCTTGATAAACAAATTTTGGGATAAAATCAAAATATTCAATCTGGAGGACAATCTTTGGAATAAAGATCCTCTAAGTAATGTTATGAAAATTTTGAAAATTAATAAAGAGTTCCATGTAGCTATATTTAGCTATATTTCTACTTTTACATTTATTAATTTTTTTTACTCTTAAAGTTAAGGGATGATTCCGTCTAATAGTCCTCTGTAACACCGACTCGGCGATAGCCAATCATCTCCGGGCGATGACGACGGCGCATGCGTACAACCACCAGGGACATGGTGACAGTAAGAGCAATGAGAACACAGAGGGCGCTCAAGGCCGCGATCATCAGAGGGTCATAGGTTTCAGCTCCTGTTGTGTGAAAATGAATCATGCACATAGCTTTATTAATTTGTAGGCCTATTCACGTTAGTAATGACATTTTGATCTGTTTTTAATGAATGTATTTACGTAAATGTTTGAATCTGTACCATGTAAATGCAACAAAATTCCATATAATGGACAATAAAATGAACCTTATGAACCTCATGAACCAAATGAAAAACAAAACAAAACAAACCAAACCAACCGACAATAGAATTTATCGGCTGCAGGGAATGTATGACCGGAGGATTGGGTTTATGAATGAATCAAGTAGATTACAATAAACTTGTTGGGATCTCTCTATCTGTCTTTCTCAGTCTTGATTACTACTTCTTTCCATGGCTTCACCCAGACGAAAGAGATAACCTCTCTTTCATCTCTCTAGTCTCTTCCGCAACACTATAGTCTATCTCTTAGAAGGGAAAAGAAAAGATTGCTTCCCCCTTCATCTACTCATTCATCATCTTTTAAACCATAAAACGTCTTTTTTCAGCACGACACATAGGTCTACCTAGCGAAAAGCATAAACTAAATTTATTTAAGTAAGAAAGAATTAGCTGAATTTTCCTCAGATATGTCAGATATGGATCGAATGGACAGTGTCGATGCAAATTATTGAATGTACACGCACTTATGAGGGCGTTTAGAACATTAATCTTGTGCAACTTTTCTTGTGCAGCTAGATCCCATCATAATCAGTATATTCACCGTTTATGTGAACAATCTCGTTCTTATTATTCTTTTTCTTGTTCTTCTTTCTTCTTTTTCTTCTTCAGTTGAGTACAGTCCTCTTTGCAGAGTATAGTCCTACTTGATTGTTAATTGAGAGCGCAGTCCCCGGGGGGATGTGTCTCATTGAGGCCTGTACATCATCCGCATAAATCACTTTCTGAAAAGGACCCTAAACGGGGATTAAGGTGGGAGTGGTTTTTATATTAAACGGGGAAACCCATGAACGATGTCACATTTTTAGACCCTTATTAACGGGGATTTTATATCTTGCATTGTTTTATATACCCAAAGCGGGGATATCTTCAACTAGATGTTTTTTTTCCGTGTTTTTCCAGTAAACCCCCCCCCCTGCTTCTTTCTCCTTTCCTTTTTCTAATTGCCACCGATTTACCGGCATCGTCGGTCTATCAAATTTCCTACCCTTTTCGGGTTCCGTGTGAAACCGGCACTAGTGAATTTGATACCCTTTTGTCTGATTTTTGCTGTTTTTGATACCCTAAAGTGGATCCCCGTCCGGTGCTGAAAAACAACCCTTTTTCTACGTTTTTGTTTACGCGGATGATGTACAGGCCTCAATGATACACATTCCCTGGGGCGCGGGCGCAATCCCAAGAACACGTGACAATGAATGCAGCCAGTGAAAAGGAACTTAACTATAGTGCGAGTAAAAAGACGCGTCTCAACCATAGGTGTTATTAGTCTATAGCTATGGTCTCAACTAACTGCAGAGCTTTACGGACTCACATAAGACCTGTAGACGGACCCGATACCACGTACTTTCGAGTAGTGTGACATTTCACATAGTAGTCTGTTTCTTGAGCTAAAGAGCTATGAGACTATTATTCTGATAATTATTACTCCATGGAAACTACTCACCATCGTTATCATTGTCAACCATCATCGTGTGTTTGAAGTGCGAGACGTCCGAGAGCGGTCCAGTTGTGATGGTGTGAGGCTTGGACCGGGAGCCCGTTGACTGCAGACTACGACGAGCTCGCGATAGACAACCCTGAGCGCACCGGGAGCCCGTGTCTCTGTAGCCGCAGATCAGAATTGAGCAGTGAACATAAACCTGTTTCGAGGGATGAAAGAATAAAGGTGAGAAAGATTTGATATTGTAAAGCTTTTCTTGAGTCGTGGTATTACGTTGCAAACAGGTTTAGAATTCAGTTGAATGCAAGGAGATTGACTGTTCGAAAAGATGAAACAAAACAAAAACTGGATGGAAATTCGATTTGTTGGAAATTACCGAAACTACACGTGACGTACAGCACAACTCGCATGAAATAGGTTTAGAGCTAGTACACGTTGGTCGGAAGTGCTAACGCTGTAAAGGTCCACAGGCTTTCAAATTTTACTTTTAAATGGAATTGAGGACGTCTTTTGAAGTTTGTGGATTGTAGTGAACAAATGGGGGGAATTTGGGGGGGGGGGGTGGGGAGTCGAGGGGAGTGTTCCCGGGGAGAGTTGTCAACTCCCGTCCCGCCCCGGTGAAATCAATTAATATATGCGTCTGTCCACTTAGTCCCAGATCTGGCCCATTTTATTTTCAGAGCAATATCTCCACTCAAGCGATCTGCCCCTATCTGCAACCCCAGGTCTGTGACAAAGATGGCGTAAGTTCCCGAATTCATATGCAGGGGGATTATCTCGCCGAATTCACTTTATATAATAACATGAGTCGTTTTGGGTTCTGTGGGTTGGGCGGGAAATTCCTCACTACAAAAATATCGTCCACATTCTGGACTATGTACACCCGGGATTGTACATGTACTGTATATACTACAGAGGACTATTCAGTTGTCAACACACCTGATCGTACTCGCCAATGAAAGTAAATGCATCTATGCGGAATCCCTCGAAGGTTGGGGATGGCGTGTAGTAGATGTACGTTGTGCTGTCTTCGGCACAGCTGCATAGAAAAAAAAATAGTTTAGAAAATTGACTTCCACAGTTATAATGCACAGGACTACAGAGTATGGCGTAGTATCTGTGGGTCCATGGGGGGGGGGGGGGCCGTAGGGCACTCAGTAGGGCCTATATAATGCGTGGTGGGTATGTGCCGCGGAGAAGACCCTCATTTTTACACTCAAATTTCCGTTCCAAAAAATAGCATTTTTATCTAATTTAGAAAAAGAACAAAGAAAGCCGTTCCAGAGCATAGCATTTTCTTCTTATCGAGAAAAAAGAAGAAAGAAATCCGTTCCAAAGTTTCGCATATTTTTCGTTACGCCGTTCCGGCCGCATTGATCAGCTACAATGAGCTGCATTTTTGGTGAAAAGCGGCCCGCAGAGCGCTGTCCGACCATCGCCTCTGCGCGAGCGCACCCGGCGGCCGTGCCGCCGGGCTAGCTGCATGCACATATGCCCGTTCCATAGGGATACATACGCACTCACACGCAGGCGAACCGTTCCGAAGACCCCCGTTTTCACAAACATTTGTAGTTCCGAAGCCCGTTCCGAAGACCCTCCTTTTCACAATAAGCCCGTTCCAAAGCCCCCGTTTTTTGTCTCGCCCGCGGCACATACCTACCACTTTTTTTTTTTTTTTTTTTTTTTTGGGGGGGGGGGGGGGCTGGTTTGAATAGGTAAATGAACAAGAGGATCGGAAAATGGTATTTTGGAGCTAGTGTCCTCATTTTCATTAAAAAAACCCCCTTCCTACCTTTCCTACAATTTATCGGGGGGGGGGGGGGGGGGGGGGCTCTGTTTCTCAAACTTAAGCAACAGTATCCCATGGCGAAAATATCAGGCTGATGTTGGGAGATTAGTTATATAAATACAATTATTTCAATTTTATATTCATTAATCTTGTAAACATCAATGATTTTGCAGCATAACGTCATTCCCCACATTTACAGCTGCTGCCGGTAATTTTTCATCCATATGTCGCCATGGTGTATAGATTGTTTTCTCTTGTTATTTCGCTTCCTTACCAAATATTTTTCTTTGTCAATATTATTTCTTATTCACCTAGGTACATCAAAAAATGAAACTGGTGCTTTCAATTTGTGGTACTGTAACTTTTCACGATTTGTAAATCCGAGAACAATTAGGGCTTGAAATTTGTTGGATTTTGATATAAAGACATCACCTAGCCTACAATACAGGGGTTCAGAGTGGCGCTCTCACTCGCGAGAGCAGCATGCTGGCCATTTGCAGTAAACATCAGAAGGTTCAGAAGGATACTTCTCTGAAATACTAGTATTTGATCACTGATTTTTTTTTTCCTCACAATAGTTTCCGGATAAACTCGTGAATTTTCTACACAAAATAGTCTACGACTAAATGTTGTTTAATTTTCTAAACACTTTTTATTTTCCGGAATAAACTAATGAATTTTAGAGAACCATAGAGTGAACAGAAATATTTGTATAAAAGGGTACGACAAACACATCAGTAAGCTGTCGAGTGGGGCGGCTTGCACTCGTCGTCTGACAGATATTCTCTCTGTCCACACACCCTTTTCTCGCTTGCTCATCTCTCACCCTGTCTAGTTTCCCTTTATTTTTCTTGAAGTAAATATCCTCCTTTTGTGGTCTTGATCACCATATGTCGTCCACGATGCTAAACAAGTTATTGATAGGTCATGATTCAGGGCAGATTATGCATGACATAGGAGTATCCCGAATGTTAGATTAGTATTGTACACTAATTTCGGGTGCTCACAACTTGGTAGGAATGGGTGGTTTTAATCCCAGCAGCCTACAGGAACCAGGACTGATCTCTGTCTCTCTTGGTGGAATATTGGGCTATAGTTCAGTTGTCAGTGGGTTTCCAGAAGCAAGCTTTGAAACTAATTTATTGAAAATATACACCAACCCATTCTCGATAATGTCGTAACGGTGATCGTCAAGTGGGTATGGCGAGCTCGTTGCCCAGCACGATTCCATGAGAAGCGTGAGATTGGTAACAGAGTTCAGAGTGACGCCAAAGTAGAGCGGTGTGCCGAGCTCGACCCTGCCCGAATCGTTGGCGTGTTGGTAGAAACCTCCGTTCGTATAACGATCTAGGGACAGCGAGAACTCGCCGTATCCTTCCTACAAATACATTGCACAGGGGAATAAATTTATAAACATTTTATTCCATAAATCGAAAAGATATATTAATCATTCAGAGTGATAAGTGCCACTTGAAAGATGAACGTTGAAACTATCAAAAAGAAACTTTTTTTTAAAAATTATATGTTTTATTGATCAAAAAGAAACTTGAACTTAGGTTATCATTATTGGCGTCACCTGTCAGTGATAATCATCCTGAACACGAGGCCTCCATTTATCGTCCCATCCGAAGGACAGAGTGTTTTCCAACGCAACCTAGCCTTCGTCTATGAAACGGTACCAATCTTACCCCCATTAGGTTCAGAAGAAAGAGAATCAACCTTATTTTTATATGTTTTGATACAAGTTAAGTTTATTATAATATTCATAAATTTCGGAAACCTCTGCCTTCCTCAAATAGAGAAAGGTAGAGGCTTCCGATGATATTCGTCTCAATTTTGTTCTACATTTATATGTGTATAGTCCCCATATCCATTTTTGTATGCAGTGCTTTTAAGCAAGATGAGGTTGATATCTTATCATCTGATGATTTCACAGCCTCTGCTCATGCAGCAATTTTGAGGTACTATAACCTTTTCCATATTTATTACTTCAAAACAGTTTCTTTCAACTCCGAAATCTTTTGACTAGAATTTTATCTTTAAGCATGATATCCATGAGGAAAAGACAACTGTTCACTAGAATTTGCTCACTTCACAACAAAGTAAAAGAGTTGGTGAATTGCCACTTGGTCTAATCCCACTTTGTCTAATGCCCGTTTTGTCTCATCCCTCATGGTCTAATTCCATTTCGTCTAATAACCATTTGGTCTAATTGCCACTTAGTCCAGCTACCATTTCGTCTAATTTCCAGTTAGGCTATGCTTATTTTGTCTTATACTCATTTAGTCTAACGCCGCTTAGTCTATCTGATTAGACGAACTGTTATTAGACCAAGTGGTCATTAGATGAAATGAGGAAAACTAAGTAGACGAAGTGGCAGTTATACCATAATTATGATCATTAGATAAAATGAAAATGAAAGTGGGTACTAGACCAAGTGATGATTGGACTAAACGGCAATTAGACCATATTGATAGTAGACTAAATGGGTTTAGCCATAGTGGTGTTAGACGATCTGGGAATCAGACCAACTGGTGTTAGACCAAGTGGCTGTAATCCACAGAGTTGAATGCTCACCTCTTCGTAAGTATATTTCTCAACTTTGGGCAAGAATGACTCTCCCAGGATTCTCTCCCTCTTCAAGAAGCAGGTGACAGGAATATGAAGATAATGCTCTCTGGTGATGATTCCATTGGTTCCATTCTCTGGGCGAGGTTTGTAGTAGGTCACCACGTTGGAAAATACCATGTTGTCTTCTTCTTGCTACAAGAATGGAGGGGGGGGGGGGAGGGGTGCAGCGTGGGCATGTTAAAGGAAAATTTTCACAGTTAGAAATAACGTGTCATTAGATATTTTCTTTATTTATTTTCTTTATATTGTCTTTATTAGATATATCTACCGGATACAACCTACATATACATTTATGTAGATGTCTTGCAAAAGGACGTAAGTGCTATGACAGGGTATCAATTCCCGAAACTTTTGATCTGCAGTCATGACGCTTATGCACTAGACCACAATATTTCCTTAAAATATGAATACGGTGCAACCTAATTCAAAAGCTTACATCGACATGTCTTATAATGAAATCATTGAATGAATGATTAACGATTTGGTTAATGTTCTTGTGCAGTAGTTCCATTTGATTTGCCTTTTCGATTTCTGTTCTTTGCTTTTTTTTCCGTCCTTTTTTTCTATAAAATTATCTGCATTTTTCTGGTCTGTTTTTACTTTCCGTATTGTGCTTGTTATATTCATTTTCCTGTTGAGTTGATTTTTTTAATGTTATTTCAATTTTGATTTTTTTTGTATTTCATTGTTTCTTTTTCCACATTGCATTTTCATTGACAATTCAATTTGTTTCAGCCTTTTGCTGTTATTTTGAATGTTTTTTTTTTAAATCAGTAAACCTGAACGATTCAGTTCTTAAATGTATATGTTAGTTTATTTGTGGGTTCTGAGGTGGCAAAGAAAAATTAAGGAAAAATACCTCTTGCTTAGTGTCACATCTATCATACATGGTGGTGATCGCTACGCGCTGACTGTCGTGGTCGTATCCAACACATGACTCGTCTTCGAAATGGACATCCTGGGCATCGTCACCGATCTCAAGAAGACTTCTATCCAAAAGGAGCGTCATCGATGTACTATCACAAATCAGTTCCCTTTCTGAGAGAGAATATAAAGTTGATGTGCTTGCCTAATATTAATGGTTCTTATAGTTCTATACCATATACGCAGTTTTTAAAGAGCTTCTTTGGTATTTCCCTTTTCCCCCCAAATTGCAAACATCATTAATAATTTTTTACTATTGCACTGTTACTACAAAACCTTATCTACGGATAGACATGAAATAATGAATTAGTGAAATTGTTAATTTGCATGAAAGCATTGATATTGAATTTGTCATGTTGCTACCGATTTCATTACTTGAATCTTTACTGTCTCAAAGATTGAAGGAAATATTATTTGATGAACAAAGTTAGCATTAAGTAAGCAAAACGTATTGCATCATCTGCTCATTTTTATGTATATTGCAACCGTCGGAGAAAGAGTATTTTACAAAATAGATCGTTGTCAATTCATTGACGAGGGCTTTTAGCCGAAAATTTGTAATTGATGAATCACCGGGGGGGGGGGGGGGGGGGGAGGGAATCGGACATTTACCAGGAGACGCACAGACTGCACTTGCATCTTCACTATGTCCGCAGTTGTGATTTCCGAAACCGTTATGCGGGCAATCGAAGATGTGCGCCTCATTGCCGGAGCAGTGGACGTTATCCATCCAAATAGGACCATACCCCTGGCCGAAGTGGGCATAAGCTGGAGCGCTGATTACATCCCGATATCCTAGACTTCTGCAAACAACGCGAGCGTCGCTGATGCCCCAGCTATCATCACAGACTGTCCCCCAAACTCCGTTGTACAAGACTTCGACTCGGCCTTCGTTAGGTCCGTTACCGTTCACGAGACGAACTGTGGAAGAGATGAAAGCGAGCAACAGACTGCATCAATATCAAAACCACAGATTACTCAGAAAATTTCAAAACTACAGCCAGAAGACCGCGTTTTGGTCAACCCTTTGAAAAGTTGTCAGAAACCCCACGGGACCATTATGTTGGTTTCGTGGGCTGGTGGTGTCATGGGAATTCTGAGACTAATTTTTCTGAGGGATCGCAAGAGCGACATTTTCGGTGGGCTGAAACCTCTTTGATATCACAAAGCAAAGCTACAGAAGTGTACACGGAAGTATTTTGACTAAACCAATAATTAATTTCATTTCGTGATATCTGACAATCATTCTAACATGAATTTAATTACCCCAAAAGTCTTCCGCCCTGTCAATTTTACAGTCATCACTGTCCTTAGCAGTCAGTAATCATGAAAATGCTCTAATGTAGTATTTGGAGCACAATTACTGGAATTTAAGAAATTTAATATCCCATGGGAAATTATTGTTAATGTCACTGTGCATGCAAGTTATGGGTACTCCTGGAGAAGAATAGGATCGTAACTTTTTGTTGAGAAATGGAAGGGGCAATTAGCCTCATTGAAATTCAGTGACCGAGCCCGCACGTTAATATAGTTTATACACATTAGCTTGTCATTCTATGTTTATGAAGTCGGGGGATTCAGCAGCTTCAAATGCATGCTACTGCACTACTGGGCGATTTCCTAAACTCTTTTGTTGATTGCATAAAAACATAAAGTAAATCTCTTGCTATAACCATGGTAACTATTCTTTCTGGAATCACTGTAATTATTTATCGGTCATATAAAAGAATTATTTAAGGATGAAATAAGAGAAAAAAGACCCATGTCATATTGACATCATGATTAAATACCAGCGATCTAAAAACATGAATCGAAGATGTGTGACAGACACTCACCGGTTGTAGGTTCTGAAGTTGGAGGTCGACGGGTTGTGATATCTTTGAAATAAGTGAAGCAGAGGATACATAAAAGGATTTTTGGAGGGGTGGTGAAAACAAGGGAAGACTCTCAAATCATGTCCTTTAGAGTAGCTTCATTAACACCACAGCCTTATAATACATTTGACTGTTACAAGTTCATTATGAAAGGCAGTAATATTTCAGAAGTATTAAATTTCTAACAGATTGAGTATTTCCTTACCTGGGTCAAGATTCTTCAAAATGGCAAACTTGGCAGACAAGCCAGAAAAAAAAAACAGAAACAGCCCAATACTTGAGATAGTCATATTTCTCACAGGAATGTTTAGGTCTAAAACACCTCTGACAAACAATAAGAAATCCAATAACCATAATAACATAATTTGGTGGGGAGGGGGGGGGGGCATGTCCATAAATGTTAACTTGTCTTTTGGTCATGTCATTGTATTGTACAAGAAACAGTTTCAAAGAAATTGGGAAAGGCTAAGTAATAGATAAAAACTGGTGTATGCCCCGATATGGGACTATGCACTAGTGTTTGATCAAACACCGGAGCTGTTTCTTGTAATTAGAAACTGAGGACATTTCAAGGGATTGCTATTTATATTACGATATTCTTCCAAACTAACATATTATTATTAGAATGCCCACGAAATTATTTTTCACCTTTCTCTGTAACACGAGCTTTACTTAAATGCCTCTGGATTATAAGGCTCTAGGTATTAATAATTTTCTTCACCTAGATTATAAACACATGATATCAACAGTCTTAGATTTTATTGCAAGCTAAACTGTAAGGTACAGGTGCCTTATAGTCGGGCGGTTTAAACACACAACTTAAGATGCGAAGGTCGTGGGGTCGAACCCCGACACGGCACCAGTGTTCTTTGGCAAAGCAGTCTTCATTTAAATGGGTACCTAGTTATTAGGGCTGATGAGACTGAACAATAGTGTATATGCAGTCCAGGAGTCATTTAATAGGAAAATAGTAAGGTAGTGGTTAGTTTTAGCAATACATGTCTTTAAGCTGAGTTTTGGTGACGTTCCTCATTATGTGTATATAGTTCTACAAAATGTGATTGATGGTGTTTCACTGTATCTGCTCACTTTGTTATTTATGTCTGACATAAAATCAACATAGCATATCTATATTTCATAATGGCTTCCAAGATCAGCCTAACTGGACTTACCCGGGGAGAAAGTGGAGAAAACATCCGTGACAGGGAGCGTAGATGTTACTGGTTCTTGAGGAAGAAGTGAGAAAAAAAATAATGGAGTGAGAAAGAAACGAAAAGAAAATCAGAGAAAGACGGATGGGTATTAAAGACAGTGACTAACGAGAACGTGGACGTCTGGAAATCACCTCTAGAAATTCATGAAATAATTACGGCTTAAGTTTCATCTTGATTGCTTCCATATTTTTGCATGTTTCAAGATAATGATAATAGTATTGGGTATTTATATAGCGCACGTATCCACCACACAAGGTGCTCAAGGCACTCCAATATTACCCCGGCTCAACTAGGCTCCCAATTTCAGTGCTCACAGCATTCAAGGAATGTCTTCCTGCCGGTTTCCATTTACACTTGGGTGGAGAGTGGCAAACGTAGATTGCTGTCTTGTCAAAAGACATTAGTTCCGAGGTGGGATTCGATCCCCGGATCTTGTGGTTCACAGTCCGGGATTTAACCACTAATCCACAACACTTCTACATGCTACCACCTGAAAACCACCACGAGCTCTGAAATTATGTTTTCATTCTCTTTTCATGTAGAAATGGTTTCCTTGCTTTCATTGTTAATGTGTTTTTGCCGAGTTTGGATGGAGTAGACTGATTCCTAATTATGTGTATCCAGGGAGTAGTCGACATCTAGACGGAACCGTTACAGATATGAGCAGGTAGCTGGGATCCGGAACTGAGCTTTTTTTTGTAACAGCTTGGCAAGTTCATGTAATGTGCCCCTCGCGAAAATGATATTTATGCATATTTCATCCAGAAAAGAAAATCTCTCGATGTGCATGAGCTTGACTCGTGACCGGGGGAGCGTTTCATGAAAGGACTTGTCGGATGTTTTATCCGACAAAGTCTGTTTTATCCGACAGTTTCCATAGTAATGACGCTTCTCAGCCAATCAAAATCAAGGAAAGATGTCAGATCTGACAACTTGTCGGACAACAAATGCTGATGAAACGCTCCCCTGATGGCAGTGGCAATAGAAAGAACCAAAGTGGTCATGATTATCAACAAAAGATATTTGGACAAATCTTGCATATCATGGACAGGCAAGACAGGTTGCACGGAACTGCCAATCATCACCAAAAGATGAGCCTATATTTTCTTGATTTGAATGGTTTGTTAGATTGAGAATTATATTTCATAATTACATAACATCAAGCAACTTTGTCAAACCTAACCTTCGGTTGCACATCGAACTCCAACGTCGTCATAATGGTTACAGTGGTTGACGCCCACACCGTTGTGGTCACAGTGAAAGATGCTGGACTCGTTGCCGATGCAGGACGCATGATTTAGCAAGATGTCACCACTACCCTGTCCGAAGTACGCATTGTGGAGGTACTGAAGCGCGTAAGGATACCCTAGACTTCTGCAGATCACGTTAGCCTCTTCCGTATAAAAGCTGTGATCGCATACAGTACCCCATCTACCCCCGTGGTAAACTTCTACACGACCTTCTCTTGAGTTAGTGCCATTGACTAGGCGAACTGTAGAAAAACAAACAAACAAACATAGCCAACACCGAACATCAGGCGTGCGACCATGAAATAATGGTCTAAAGCAAATGTTCTAGGAGGAGCAGAAAGGTGGGGAATAAATTTAGACACAATTACATATCCAAAAGATTCTTAAACTTAAAGATATAAAGTACAGTCGCCTACAACAGAAGCCACCCCCCCCGCCCGCGACAGTTTGCGTTATAGAGCACTAATAAACTTATTTTTACATGGTTGTATTGAAATGCAAAGTTACTACATGTATTTTTTTTCTTTTTCTACATTGCAAAGGGGCTTTGCCGCTTTGGGGACCCACTTGAATGACTGGGGGAAAGTGGCAACTGCATCCTCTACCCCGGCCCCGTTTCCAACGCCTATGATCTCGAAAACCTACCGTTTGGCTGGCATCTGACCCCAACATCATCGTAGTGCCCACAGTGGTTGTTGCCAATTCCGTTATGACGGCAGTCAAATATGCTGGCCTCATCGCCATCACAGTACACGTGGTTCAGAAGTATAGCCCCTGTGCCTTGTCCGAAATAGGCGTTGTAGAATGTTGAGGATTGGTCAGGAAACCCAAGACTTCTGCAGATAACGCGAGATTCAGAACTATCCCACGCGTGATCGCAAACAGTACCCCAAATTCCGTCGTGATAGACTTCAACTCGACCTTCATTGGGCTTATTCCCATTCATAAGGCGGACTTGGGTATTGAAAAAAAGTATGCAAGTCACAATCTTTTATTCTTTGACTGGACGGGACTGTCTCTAGGGGAATTTTAAAGACTGGATATACATTCATATTACTAGTAACAGTTTGTATGAATAGCTTGCCAGTTTCAATGCGAATGCCTCCATAGACCAATGCCAAGAAATTCAAGAGGCATTCATCGGTTATAATGTAGATCGGAATTCCTCACGCTTTAAACGTAAAGCGACACGTGTTCATAACTAAAGAATGATAGTGAAATCAATTCATTCGGTGTAGTTGAAAAATATACAACTGATAACGTGATGAAAGTGTGATTGAGAGTCAGGCAGCGACAAGATGGTCTTGTTGGAGTGTTTTCACTTTAAAGTTGCTATTCATAGGTTTTTAATATGCTCGAATTTCACATCAAAATAAAGTTTATGGTGCACAAATCACTATGAAACCGATTGAAACTTTTGAAAAGTAAATGGAAAACAAATATCGCTTGTCACAAATTGATAAAACGGACCCCCAATGTTGCCTTCGCATATGTCGCCCAGCTCGATCACAGAGCTCGATGCGAGATCCGGACGTCATCTCATGGACAATAGCCGGTGGCGCGTTGTGAATGTGGTGAATGTGAAGTGTCGTGTCCAAGTGAGATTAAAAGCGATGTTTCTGCATTGTTTGGATGAATTCATCATTATTTGAGTGTTTTCAAATTATTTTTTAATCGTTCTATTTAACATTATTCATATCATAATGTCGGAGAAATTCTACAAATTAACGATGACTTTTTTGCCATTTAGAAAGGTAAAAAGAGATCCCATAATATAACGGAACAGTCTACCTTGTACATGGTCAGTTACGGATGTGGGCAATATCATTTTAATTTTAGGGGTGTTATTATTCACGAAAGACGGAGGGATAATGGAATACTTATTTTTTTTATTTATTTTTTTAAAAATTGTTTTCTTGGTGAACTTGTCAAAAAATATATAGAAACAGTAATTACCTTACTGCTCATTTGTTTTTTCTTTTCTGTTAATGTGCTTAAGCTCATGTTTTCACGTTAACTTTTGTTAACTACTTGCGACACCCTGCAACAAACAAAACAGAGGAATGCTGATTTGGGGGATCATTTCCTCCCTCCAGAATATTGTCTGACAACTATAGAATAATTAAAAAGGTTATCATATAAAAGGGGAAAGGCAATTAGACAAAAGAAGCATTAATTTCCAAGGGTCCCGCTTTTATTCAATAAAATAGCCCCCCCCCCCTTTCCCTAAAAGAGACACATTATAATCAGCATTCATTCATCATCTGTGTATTCAGTAGATCATAAGCCTAAGTTGTCCCAAAATTTTGTTCTGGAACCTCAACTGCGAGGGACCCAAACACGGATGCAGTACGAATGGCACATTAAAACACAACAAAAAATACTTCAAATTTAACATGCGTAAAAAATTAATGTTATTAATTACAAGTGATATTTTTCTCTCTTTTTTTTAATGTAAAAAAAATGGCTTTTGCAACTTCAAAAATGGCTTTCTGAAATTGAAATATGGCTCTCATGAATTTGTGACCAATTAGAAAAATGGCTCTCCCCCCCCCCCCCAAAAAAAAATAAAAATAAAAAATAAGTGGACTGGACAGTGATGTTGATGCCAGTGAATTAGGGGAATTCGAAACGGACAATGACCAAGCTGCAGCTGACGAAGAATTGGGTAGGGCGTATACCTGCATGAGCCAGAGCCAGTGGCAAGAGGTGGCGGAGATGCATGGAGCTCGAGATTGAAAACAAAGATGCAAGAAATGTTTTTTTTTAATTATCCATCCTTCCACTCGTGCAAAAATCAGGCTTCAAACGCAAAGTTTTAGGTGTAAAATATCAAGAAAATATGAAACATCTTTTCACACGTTATACCAATGGCGAACGCCATTTTTCGAATCCGTTTTTAACACAGCATTTACTCTTGCCAAAATGTATTACGGAAGCAGGAGGGAGTAATTATCTTGTAATTCAATTTGGTCTTTGGTGATAGCCTTAGCTCAGTTATAATTTCTTATCTGGGTTATTTTTCACTTTTTAATTGCTTAGAAATCATCATGACCTCCACTAAAAAATAAATTCTGTGAAAAATGTTTTTTCAAATTAAATCCCTTATCGAAGTCACGTTTAATCAGAGCATTAAAGGGAAAAAACCCCTCGATAAAGACTTGAAGCTACGCTATAATAAAATACATGTGTGACGTCCCTGTACGCTAGCTAGCCATTCCTAAAATAAATACGAGATTACGAGAATACGACATAAGTTAGTTTGACGTTTGCATCCCGGCCGGGCTTGCTTTTCTCCCGGGGTTTTCTTTGTCATTTTCATGCCAATTTCCTACCTAAAATTCCCCTTTGACCAAAAAAAGAAAGGAAAATCGACTCATCAATAAGGTAATATAAATATTAAGCCTCTGCAGTTTGCCTCCTCTCTTTATAACAGTATCTAAAATCAATTTGATATGATCCTCTAAATGCACACTGTTTTATTACGTGCAAGCGCTAGCTCGCCGCAGATCGTCCATTTTGCATACGTCATCATTGGGGACCCGTTTCGCTCCCAGCCACTTCCGAGTTCTAAGAATCAGAGGGGCGTTTTGGGAAAATGTGTTTTTAGATCATTTCTTGGAATCTAGAGGATCAATAATGAACACCACTGTCTTCTACATACTTCCCTGTTTCCATTCATATATAATTAACCATATATTCTGTGATTTTCTTTGAATTTCACCAAGTGTTGCGGTCTGTGCTCCTGGATTTTCCGTTATCGTGATTATCTTGATTATAATTAGTAGCTGCAAAACTCTGTTGGGCATACTGGGGCTCTTTACATTTCATCCTAATGCACTTCTGAATCAGAACTTCATTTTTCAATTCAACTCACTAAAGATTTATCAAAAAACCTGTTTCGCAGTGAAAACTGAAATGTGCATGTTTTTACAGAGATTAAGATACAACACAAATACAAATTGCAGTTGCGAATAAAATATATTACATACTAAATTACATAAAGTAGATTTATGAAATACTAAATTACATGAAATACTTTTATCAAATTATCGGTAATGAATGTCAGATAACATGTTCGAAATGTCACAATTATCATTAATTTAAAATCATAAAATTGTAAAAATTATATAAATTAAAATTCAATAAAAGATAACAGCGTCACAGAAATGGTGTGATTAATACTGTAAGCTTTGATTTGCAAAATGATTATTGAGTAGACGTATGAGATTTAGATATAGGAAGGGCACTATTGTGGAATCTTCTAGTCTTGCAAGTAAATTCTTGATTTTTTTCACACTTGTTAAATTGAATTTGTTAGATTTCTTTGGAGGTAACCATGTGCATCGAATTTGTAATAAATCCTTACCATCAGGGTAGCAAACTGCTCCTGCATCATCCCAGTGCGAACAATAACCTTCATAATAGTTATAATAAGGACAGTCGAAAAGGCTAGCTTCATTTCCACTGCAGTACACCCGGTCCATCACCACTGGACCGGTACCCATCCCATAAGCTGCATTATAGTTTGCCATCACTGCATCAGGGTATCCGATGCTCCTACAGAGGACTCTAGCATCCAGTATGTCCCAACTGTAGTCACAAACAGTACCCCAGGTGTTGTCATACACTTCTACTCGCCCTTCGGTAGGGTAGCTACCATTCACCAGACGAGCTATAAGGTGTTAAAAATCATTTCATTTTATTTCATTTCATTTCATTTCATTCCATTTCATTTCACATCTCTTAAAAAAGCACTGAATGTACAACAGTGAATACAATCAGAATAAGAAATCAATGAAATACGGAAACCATGACTAATCATAACAGAAAACAGTGATGTTGTGGATGTGAGGGAGTAGCAAAGGCCAACGATTTCAACAGTAATACTAACAGAAAGTTTTATTCAGATATATTTTGTTTTCTCCTGGAAATGTAACGCAACGCAACCACAAAATCGCATCATTAATTCAGAGCCATTTGAACAGAGTAAGCACCAGCTTTGCTCTAAAAAGAAAATTGTAAAACAAATCTGAATAATTTGGTTGGAATGTTTGCTTTTGATCTGCAGATATTAAATACACAGGGTCGGATAGTTTCAAAGATTAGCTGATTTTTTTTTTCTTTCTCTGCGCTAGTATATCTTGGAACAAATCGATAGTCAGTTATCTTCAACTAGCCTTAAAAGCTATAAGAGTACAGCATAGCCCGGGTCGCGATTATTTTTTTCGTCAGTACTTGCGCACCCCACACGAGAGGGCAGTACTTTTGAGGCGACTTTCACGTGAGGGGAAAAATACTCATGTCTGAGAAGTTAAGACCAGAAATGAATCCGGGTATACAGGAATAAGTGCACTCAGCCCCTCGTCAACTTCTTGTGGCGCAGTGGTTAAAGTCACTGTCAGAGCTCGATAAATCACTACTCTTGCTAGTCAAGGGTTCGAATCCCTGTGACGCTGCTGACATTTTTGTTCCGTTATGAAATTGATGACAATGGCATTTATTCCGTTGACAAAGTCGCTGATAGACGATCTTCATTTTCACCCTCATTTTAGAGTCGTCTCAAAAGTACTGCCCTCTCGCGTCGGGTGCACTAGTACTGACGAAAAGAAAATCGCGCCCGGGTCTATCCGGTCGGATAGATAAACCCTCCTCTGTTCTCTTCTGGTAGTATACGTAATTGTAAATTTGATGTTCCTCAACTTACACAGATCATTTTTCCATCTTTACCGAAGCAATCGTGACGTAATCATTATCATTACTGTTATAATTATCATTATTGTTATTATTATCATTATTATTATCATTCTTCTTCTTCCCATTATTATTATTTTTTTATTACTGCTATTGTTGTTGTTCTTCTACTTCTTGTCCTTGTTTGATCATCATTTTATGATTTTTATAATTGTGGGAGTTTATCTTTAAAATTGTAACTCCAGGTTTTGTTTTACTAGTGAGATGTTCATAATCGAAAAATGGTGCCATAAAACTTGTTACCCATAAAACTATGACGGATGATAGCTGTCAGCACGTAAGTACACAATACATTACCCCTGAACGGAACCCTGTAGAGACTGCGTATGCTGTTAGGGATGTAACGAATGCCATATTGTGTCTTACATTTCATTAAACATGTTAAATCTTATTTTGCTTACCCGTTTGATTCGGTAGCAGGGGTGTTTCAGTAGTGAAATCTGTCAAAGATATAAAAAGGTCATTATTAAGCAAAATGTCACTCCTTATTAACCTGACAATTACATTTTATTGGGATCTTGGATGAAGAAATTACAAGAAAATTTCCAAGATAACCTTTTCTAGAGCTTTTGCGTTGGACATATTTTCAACATTTTCATGGTACCACCACGAGTCTTTGGAATCCAAGTACAGCATTTAACAAGAGATGATGGTCTTCTGATTTCGGATCCAAACTACTGGACCGTGAGTGAATGTCTAAAAGCGAATTATTGAAATTTAAAGGAGAATGGAACCCAGGCATCAGTGTGCTGTCAGTGAATGAAGGGGAACAAGAAAGAGAAGACAGTGAAAGTTGGAGGAAAATCGGACAATCTGTTCAAGAGTTGTGAATTTGAAAGTTTAGGTAAATCATTATTATGGGATATTTTAAGTTCTCAACTCCACCAGCATCTGTGATGTCATTGTGGACAACTCTCAGTTCCTTTTTGTACACAGAATTTAACATTTACTTCCTTTCCTTCATTTTCAAAACAAATATGAAAATTTTTGATCCATCAATTCTACAAGCGAAGAATTATGTTGGTTCCTGACTTGAAATTTCACATGAATTAATTTTTTTTTTGGGAAAAAAATTATGTACAAAACGAATGGAGAGTTGTCCACGATGACATCACAGATACTGGCAAAGTTGCCAACTTAAGGATACCTATAAGAGGATTAACTTACTCTTTCAAAATTCTTAACTGTTGAACAGATTGTCCGATTTTGATCAAACTTTCACTGTTATGTTTACTCTTTTTTTTTTATTCATCTTCATTCACTAAAAAACACTGATGCCTGGTTTCCATTCTCCTTCAATTAAATTCAATAATTCGCCTTTAGACATTCACAGTCCAGTAGTTTGGATCCAAAATTAGAAGACCATCATCTCTTGTTAAACAAATGCTTGTAATGTATATGATCTCTGTGTATGAAACACTGGGTAGACTTTTTAGTTTTTAAGTACAAAGAAGATAATCAAAACCTAGTGAATACACGGGTTGAAAAAAAAAAAATCTGAATGAAAAGACGCGTTTAAATGGATATCCATAATGGATTTTGCCATAACTATACACCCATTACGGAAAAAAGAACATCCTTTTTTCTATAGAGCAAAAAATCTTGTCCGTCCACCAGCAAATAATCACGTGTTTCTTTGACATTAATGTTTACCTACCTGGGTAGCTTGTAGTACCCCACCACCACCACCATGTAGTAGAACTCTCAGTTGTAGGTGCTGAAAAAATCATATAATAAAAAGAGGGAAATGGAAAGGAAAAAAGAGGAATGACAAATAGAGGCAACTTAGAATCGTTCGGTCGCTTCGCTCTCTCGCACTTAGTATCTTAACCAGTGCCGATTACATTACTATTCTTAAGAAAGGAAATAGGTATGCATCTTGCCTCTCTTTTACATGTTTATGCTCTTCTTCAACTCATAAAATGTTAGTAATAAATGTTAGTTATAACTGCAAGGATTCGAGCGGCAAGTTGACCTAAATAAATGAATTTTCAGGGAGATAACGACCTGTGACCATTAGCCTATATTCCCATCATAACCTATGTGAGAACGGACGATGCCGATAAATTGCACGTTACACGAGAAGGGGGCAATGCACTAGACGATGCCTGCATTGTAGGATAATTGTCGATGAACAAAACTTAAAAAATCGGTTTTACAGAAACAAATAATGCAAACAAAAACGACAACACATAGTGGCTTACCAATTCCTAAAAAGAAAAAGAAAAAGGCCTACCGTCAGTATTCCACCACCATGTTGGTTGAGGTGTCCAAGGATCTAAATCATGATTAAGATAAAATTGATATATGTGTATATAATATGCATATATTATATGTTAAGCCTTTAGTTCGAATAAAAAGAACTTGTATACACGCATATAAATTTTACACTTACACATACACACACATGCCCACACACACACACACACACACACACACACACACACATCAGGAACACGGGTATTTTCTTGTCAAAAAAAAATCAGATGTGTCTCTTTCACGTTTCGAGAAAAATCTCCACCCGTGCATATCAGAAACACATATACATGTAGATACAAGTACTTGAGTAGTATGAAAAAAAGTAAAGTCATAAATCAAACCAATGATTAGTCACTGTAACCCACTGCTTTATCAAAAATGTTGTACCCTGAAGTGTATGATATAATTTTCTAAGGGGGGGGGGGGGTCTTTTTTCCTAAGATTTGTAATCAGGAAAGTTCATGATTCGGGAACACAAATTTCCCATAGTAAGGGGTTCAGAATTCCGTAAAATGATTTGTGTTTCGTAATTACGGACATTTTGTTGCAATATTCCCAAGCCTGATTACATCGAATATTCATGATCCCGAAGGTTCGTCATTCCGTGAAGGATATAAGCTTGTATTACATTTTACAGTTTTGGAATTACGAATCATATACTATTTTCTGAATCATGAACAAAAATATGAAAAGTGTAAACGCTAAATTCATACCTAAAGTTGAATTGATAAGACTCAGTTGGAGTTGAAATCCTCTGGAGGTGACAGACCCATCACTGGTAAACTGCATCCAACTAGTAAGTGTGTCCAGTCTAGAAGAGCCAAACACACACACAAACGCACACCCGCATATATATATATATATATATATATATATATATATATCTGTGTGTGTGTGTGTGTGTGTGTGTGTGTGTGTGTGTGTGCGGGTGTGCGTATAAATGTAATTTCATCATAAACTAAAATTTCTTTTTTCTCAATGTGTATATGTTTGTGTGTGTGAGGGTGTAAAAATAGATTTTACTTCATGGTGAAATTACATTGTTTGTATCGTTAATTTTCCTCCATCATTATGGTTATCATTAATTCACAATACTGCCTTTATCATCATGATGATTACCGATGTTACACTGAATAACTTATATCGGTGGTCATTTGCAAGCCTGATTATTTTACTTCCCAGTTGAGTCCGAAGTGACATTCTGCGAAGAACGTCATAATGGCCTACAATTATTGTGACCAACCTAATGAGGTCCCATGCTGTTGTGGTTGCAGTTTTGCGAGGTTTCCCATCATTTTGACTATTGCTGATATGTTTGTAATGTGATGACCATAACATTTGTATTCAATTTTCCCTTTTTATAAAAATCTCTATTAGACAGTTTATATAGTCGTCTTAACACTGGATGTTTATTCGAGAGTACGAAGTGACCTGTTTTGAGATTCTAGATCAATGACAATGTACCTTCAGTGGGAAATTTCCTCATCGTTAGTGTAATTGGATGAAGTCTGACCAGCTATTAAGGAAGTCATTTCGTATCAAACTCTAAAAAGTAGTATTTGAAAAAGTATCTTCTAGAAATTGTTATTCAGACTCTGTCTCTTAATGTACACTCAATTCCGAATTCTTTGCTCATCTTGCTTATGAGGACATATGTACCTTTCAGAAGGCAGTGTGTTTTGTTAGTTTCTTACGTTTGGTCGAACACCAGCCTTAGGTCGACTAATCATACCTTATTTGAAAAAAAAAGAATTACAGAAATAACTATGACGTGGAATTTTTACCTCTTATTCGGATTGCCTGCTAGGCAAAATCAGTTGTATTTCTCGTATACCGGTGATATTAGTATTTCCCGGCTCTAAAACCATTGACGTAGACAGGTCCTAATTTCTAGGGGGATGATTCCCCATAGATATATATTTATACACACACACACACACCCACTTCAAAAGTGTGGGGTAATTGCATACCCTCACTCACCCCGCTATCTACGCCCCTGTCTAAATCTATTGTGATACAAACGTAAAAGGTGATATTATAAAGTTGAAGAGAGTTCGAACAAACAGTGCAGCCTTATTTCAGAAATGATTATAATTTTTTTTCGCTTCACACACACCTTATGTTAGAAGGTGTGTTAGAGCCTGTCAGCAAAGCCCGCTGAACACTTCCAGGAGACGTTCGCGAGTCACCCGTTCCGATTCGAAGATAGTCGTAACCTGATTCAAGGGAGAAGTCTAAAAAGCGGATGAGAACACCATAGCCTGAGGGCGCTGTGATATACCAGTTGTAGAGGGCGTTGTTATGGTAATTTGAAGGATAGTTTGGAGATGAGATTGTACGGGTAACTCCGACAACGAGATTCACATATTGATCTGTAATGAAGGTTTTTAAAAATGGTAAATGGATCAACTAAATATGTACCCCGATATATCGTAGCATTTATTTTATTTTCATCTTGTCAAATACTCGTTCATGATTTTATTAATGTTGTTTTACTTTGTGGTTTATTAGGATACATATGGAAATACAACCGAGATGGTATCAATCAGTACTGGGTTTTGTGAGCGTGATAATTGGACCATTGGGATGTACGTGTGGGACAAATAAGTCGTGGAACCCTTTTATTGTACACATAATACCACTTCAAGAAAGTGAAAGCCATTTTCCTGTAAATAAGAACCTTTCAGAAACAGCAAATTATTTTACTGTTATTACAATAAACACCGACCTTTAGGATATGGGTATAAAACATGATAAACACTACTTTCGAAAAATCAACTTAAGGCAACCTCATTAGCCCTGTCAGTCACCTTTAGAAATGTGCGGACTTTACAATGCCTTATAAGGTAATCCGAACATGATTTGTATTGGCAGTACAATAGATTTTTGAAATTGCACTTGAGTTGATTTTTCGAAAGTAGTTTTTATCGTGTTGTAAATATTTTTTACCACTAAGATAATGGTCTTTGACACCTAAAAACTAGCCGCTGGTATGAACACGTTAGTACATCTTCAATTTTTTGTCTTTTCTGAGAGTGTAATATTTATCCCTACCCGTATCTCAGAATGGTTCATCCCATCAATGTTTATTTCCGAGGTAGACTTACCTACGGGAGGGTAGTTCGTAGGACCCCACCACCATGTTGTAGGGTTGTTCCACCACCACGGTGTGGTTGTAGGAACATCGGTTGCCGGTTCTGAAAAAAATAGAACAATAATTATAAAGAATATTTGTGAAGATCAAAACATTGTGGCACCAATTATTGCTGCACATGATGATAATACGATGTAAAATTGTTAGAAACAAGAATTGTCTAGTAGTGGCTCTAGTCATGCCAGCTGTCAACAGTTGGTCAAGGTAAAGTACCTTGATAATTGTTGATTGCAAGGAAATACAGTAACCGAACAACAATACAACAGTAACTACAGGGGGAGGGGTGACAAAACAAAGACAGACTTACCATCAGTCGTATACCACCACCACCAAGTTGGTCGAGGTGTCCTGTTATCATCAGTTCTCGGTTCTTAAACGAAGGCAGAATACGTAATGACTTTTAAAAGGATGTTCATTATTCCAAAGTTTGGTTTGAAAATAAGAGACTGTAAGCAAGAATTGAATTAACGGAACAGAATTAACCCAAACAAACATGACAAACAAAACAAAGGAATGACTTACGATCAGTTGTAAACCACCACCACCAAGTTGGTCGAGGGGTCCAATTATCCTCAGTGATCAGTTCTAAAACGAGATCAAAACAGGTTATTGATTTTAGGGCAGATTATTTAATTTAGCAGATTCGTTTTTCTCCTGATTATTATTTTCAAAGGCCAGGTTATCCAAAGATGCATAATCATGATCAGTCGAAAATGTACAGGTGTTAGAATTTAGAAGATTCATAATAAAAGATATTAATATAAATTCTACTTCGAATAGCAAACCTTTTTTGCCCTTGTTCGGAATTACGAGCCGCATTTTATTTTCGGAACAACGAACTGATAGGATAGAAAAAAAATCTTTGAAAGAGACCTCCATTTGAAAGAGATCTCCACTGGTGTAGCTAAGGGAGGGGCACAAGGGGGCCATCCCCCCCCCCCCCCGTTGATCGGCGTGCAAAAAACATCAAACAAATTTTTAAAAAGTAAAAAAAAAAAAAAGCTTTCATCGAGTCCACTTCACATAACTTACCCTACCCTACCCTGCGAAATGAAAATAAAACGTAAATATGCCACTTCTCATATAAGTTACCCCTCATACTGAATTTAAGTGTGCAGAAAATACTATTTCACGCACGAATTTTCAAAAATCTCCCTACCGTGGGAGGGGGGATTACCCCTCCCTCGCCTTGTCCCACCTACATGCCACTTCTCATATGAGTGACCCATAACACTGAATTTGAGTGTGCAGAAAATGCCATTTTCATGCCCAAATTTTCAAAAAAGCTCACAGGCCCTCGCCTTGCCCCCCCCCCCCCCTGCTGAAAATTCCTGGTACGCCAGTGTAGTCATGGGTTTGTCAACAAAGCTTTTATAGGCAAGTTTCTCGCTTCTTCATGCATGACAACGCATGTGAAATGCAAATTTTGAAAAAGACATAGCCTCACAAAATAACAATAGGAGCAAAACGCCTTACCCCAAGTTAATGATCTTGCTGCCATTTACTCAGATTTTTTTTATACTTCATGATACACTGATTAATGATATTTCAATGATGTTGTTGAAATTGCCTATCTAAGGTGTTGTATTTTTTCTGAGCCACCCTGTATATAGGTGCTTGGGCCGATGGTTCATGAGACTGTAAAATGGCCTTCACACAAGTTCTCTTCGGCAAGATATTAATCTACAATAAAATTTACCACTCGCAGTCCAGGGGGGGGGGGGGAGGTGTAACATAAAGAATACAATCAATCTTACGATTGATATCAATCGTAAGTCTATGGCAAGCCATGAATTAAAGCGATACAATTGATTGTAAGATTGATTGTATCTCTTTATGTTACACCCCCCCCCCCCCCCAGGTGAGGTGAATAATGAATATGGGACTTCCGATGTGTATCTGGTGGAAAAAAATTAATTCAATCTTCCAACGTCTTGCAGTGACTTTTGTAACAGCCCTGATGTGGCCGCTGAACTCATTTATAATGTTTCTGTTATTATTATTAGTAGTAGTTGTGATATTACAGGCATCATTATAACTGTTCATACTATTATTATTAATTATTATTATTATTATTATTATTATTATTATTATTATTATTAGGTGGTCTGTCATCTTTGACAGATCACCGTTTAATTTCGCTGGAATTTTCTTTATTCTTGTTATTAATCTTTTTATCCCCCCCCCCCCACTTTTTTGTGTATTCGAAATCTCAGTCAACTGGCTCAGTCAATTTTCATCAAATTTTCATCAATCATCAGTCGTCACTAGTTCTATAGCTTTTCCAATTATATCCAAGTTCATCAGGTCATCGTGACGTCATCCATGCGCCATTTTGTAAATATCATGTCATGATCATATTTTCATAACGGAATGTCATTTCTCATTCATATTTGGCATGATGAATGTCCATATCAGTCCAAACAATTCCATCTACTTAGACGCGCGCGTACGCATACATCCACGCGTCAGCGCGAGCGCAAAAATTAAAAATTCTCAGAATTGTCTCAAATTCATTTTGCACACATGTCAGGCCATTTTAAGCATTTCAAACATTTCCGCGCGTTTTGCTCATGCGCAAGTCGTAAATAACATTTTAAAAAGCCGTTTTTTCACTTGATTTGCACTCCTGACACTTTTCTTGAAAATTTCCATCAATATAGAATCGATTTCAACTAACCATAAGGTCGCACGCGCGCCAAAGTTCAAAATCCTTGCGCGTGTCGGGGACAAATAATGTAAAAACACACAAAAACATATCCCCTTAAAATCCGCCATAGCTCCTCAGAATGCATGGAGACCCCAATTTGTTTTCTTTTTACATATTCTGAAAGCTTATGGGTTATAGATGTGAATCCCTGACAAAAATTTACTTTGTCGATGCTATGACATCATCATATTCTCATGTGAACTAAAAATTCCGATTTTTAATTTATGAAGTCATATTTTTTGCCTTTAAACGAGACTATCCCGCTTATTGTTGGTCGATTTTCGACAGGATTTCGATATGTTGTAGCTGGGAAAATTTTCTACAAATTTATTTTCACTGTTTTTCATTTTGATGATGTGATCATGGTCTACATTTACGATCAAAGGTATCATGTCAATTTTTTTTTCTCATTTTACGTGCATTCTCTATGGGACATGATTGCTTAATTCTTGATTCGTCATTCCCTTCTTCTTAGAGGAACAGCTGCGTTATTTCTGCTCGATCTTATGGATGCCAATTATTTTTCAATCAGATGTCGGAAACATGTCGAAATTTTAACTGGAAAATATGATATGAGAATTCCGTTTCCATCTACGTATTATCTCTATGAGCTGTATTCTGGTATACCTGTAAAGGACTTGCTTCACATACTTAAGGTCCCTGCTTCGAGTCCCGGGGGGGGGGGGGGAGTCATTTTTCCCTTTTGCTTTCTTTTTACCTTGTATATTACTATCCCATTTGACTATGATTTTATATACAGTCACAATCAATGTAATAAACTACCTTATTTTTGCCTGTTATGAGTATTGCAATGCAGTGCACAGTAGTTTATGTACAACCCTATTGAAAATTTGATTCGTTAACGTGAAATAAACCTTTGGGTCAACTTTTCATTATACTGCGATATCAAATCGTCCAAGTTCTATGATGTTAATCTCCTATCCAGACATAAATATTTCATCAATAGTCTTTACCAATGACTTTATCACTATCCATGTCAAAACCTAAAAGATGCCGTCAGACCACCTAATTCGTCCCCAGTGACGAATTTAAATGTCTCGTTATTATTATTATTATTCTTATTCTTAATTAATTCTCGTTATTATTATTATTGTTATCATCATAGTTATCATTATTCATTGTTGTTATTATAAACATTAATTCACAATGACTCACCTTGAGTAGGTTCATTAGTAGGTTGCTCAGTTGGGTAGTAATCTTCTGTTGGTGTCAGCACTTCCTCTAGAAAATCATAAAGCAAGCAAAATGTATTCTTGATTTATGAATATGTATTAAGAAATTGCATTATAAGCACGCTGGTATATGCAACAAAATACAAATACATTTTCCTATCATTTCTCTTGATGATAGTGAAGGTTTGTTGTCAAATTTAGGACAAAAACTAATACAGGAGATGAATAATTTTTTAGAAGAAAAGTCCCATGGCCTCGTTTAGAATGTCGAAGTTGATCCAATCCCCCAAACAAACAAACAAACAAACAACAACAAAACCAAATAACAATAAAAAATATGTTTAAAAACTTGTTTGATCGAAGGTGTGGTGTCTGTTGCTAGAGATGGACCGGTTCTGTGCATTTAACATGTTCAAAAGGCTGAATGTTCTTGAATTGCACAATGGAAATAGTGCCTCTTGTGCAACGAAAAGACTCGTTCTGATATGCACTGGTGAACCGCGTCAGAAACAAGAAACATGGAACAAAACAACCCCGTCTTCCAAGAAGGGGAAAAAAAAAACTTAAAAACACACACACCCCAAAGTAGGTTTTTGTGTACTAAATGACCATGATGAAACTAAATGAATGGTAAGCTTATGGGTGACGCGCAGTTTTTTAAACGGTTTTATCGCTGTATATGTTAATAAACCTGATTATAGCTTTCAAAGTGCAACCAACCTTTGTATACATGCATGCCGTGCGGATTTTGGAAGACGCTATGGTAGTAAAAACTATAACTAGAACTTTGATCATTCGATGTAACACCGATTGCATCGTAATCCCAATCCGTCCACAGTATGCTGTCGTCGACGACTGCGAGGTCGTAAGGATGAATCGAGGATGTTGCCAGATGAACCATTCTGTCTTCGCCCCAGAGGTCGACAGACTCAATCCTGTCGGTTCCAGCGTCGCACCAGTAGATCCGCGAACCTGATGGTCAATAACACAGTTATCCTAAAAAATGCATTTGTACTACCCCAGTCACACGTAGACACCAGCACCAGATCGTTAACATACATGTACATGTAGCGAACAAAAATGACTCTTCCCGCACTAGCAAGTCGATCGGTTTGTAATCGTTGTGGAGTCGGTTTGACGATGTGATCGAGCTAGTACTCCCAGTGGCATAGTCATCTATAGGCAAAATGACTCGAGCTCTAAAAATGTGGTCCAGATTTCAAACTGTATCTGAAATAATTGTTAAAGCTTTCAACTCGCATAATCATTTGGTTATCTGCAACCAAAGACATTTTTTTTGTACACCCAGTGAAAGTAAATTGCTTGTTGTAAAACTATTTTATGAATTTACTAACATTGTAATTGTGTTATATTATTTTCTTTGTTTTGTATGGCATCATTACGATTATCATTATTATAACTGTTATTATTATTATTATTATTATTATTATTATTATTATTATTATTATCATTATTATTATTATTATTATTATTATCATCATCATCATCATCATTAATAGTAGTAGTAGTGGAAGTAGTAGTAAGTAGTAAGTAGCAGTAGTAGTAGTATTAATATGATTACTATAACTATTATTATTATTATTATTATTTTTCTGTAAAGATATTTTATATTGAAATGGTAATACCGGAAAGGATTCCCCTGTCAATTCTGACCTTACCGTCAGCACTGAAAGCCAATCCATTCGGCCACTGGAGAGTGGAGTTGACAATGATATATCTGTCCCCGCCATCCAGATTGGCTCTTTCGATTGTGCTCGGGTAATTCCAGTCCGTCCAAAACATCACCCTGTATATGAGAAGAAAAAGAGAAGAAAAAGGAGAAGGAGACGAAGAGAAGAGGTGGATAAAAAGAAGAAGGGGAAGAAGAGAACAACTGTTTATTAAAGCATGTAACTTCAGCGATCGATTCCAGTCTGTACAAAACATCATTCTGTGTATGAGAGGAGAAAAAGAAGGAAAAAGGAGACGGAGAAGACGACGAAGAAAATGGAGTAAGATAAGAAGGAGGAGAAGGAGAGGTCTACTACCGCGGTCAATGTTCAATACTAACCGAACTTTTAACTTTAACCCTGGACCCAGCCGCGGATCCAGGATTTTAGGGGGGGGGGGGGGCGGGGGCGATGGCCATGAAAATTTTTTGTGAACTAGCGACTAAAAGAAGAAGAAAAAAAGTTGTACATTACATTTACCATTTCGGCGCTATATTTTTTTTCGCCTTTTCTTTTTCGGGGGGGGGGGCGAGGTAGGCAAAATGGTAAAAAAAAAATGCGCTGAAAAACACAAATTTTGTGTGTGGGGGAGGGGCAAGGCCCGCTCAGCCCCCCAGGATCCGCGCCTGCCTGGACCCAATTATTTAATCCTCGACCCAGAGCTAGCCTAAGACTAACACTAACCTCTCTATATATGCATGATATGAAAGGGTACATAATGACTGCAGCAAACGCACATCGTTCTCATTACGCGCACATAACCAGATAGAGTCACGAGGACGTTCAAATATTACATAACTTTGATCTACCTCCCAAGAAAGTTTTGTCTTTCCAGGCTTGGGAATGGTCAGTTTAATGGACTTTTATCCACCAGGGGAAAACATGGATTAGCAAAAAAAGCTTTACTGTCCTGAAGGAGGTAGAAAGAAGGGAAAGGAGTACGTACCCTTCTTCAGGATGCACTATGATGGCGCGTGGACGATAGATGTCGTTATCGACGAGGACTTGTTGTGAGGATCCGTCGAGATCAGCCGACACGATTTGGTTCAGAGTTTCATCAGTCCAAAAAACTTTACCACGACTCGTGTCCAAAGCTATCCCTTCTGGCCCTGTGAGACGAAGAAAAAATATGTGATTAAGATCATACTGCCCTTAATTTGTTTGTTTCTCTTTAAATTTTCATGATAAACCAACACAAGATGCTTAACACATTCCAGTCGTTATTTGCAGAATTTGGCTGGTCTTTCTCGAGATTCTAGTTAATAAACATAAGACAAGTAAATACTCTGGTGTCATACAAAAAATAGAACCAAGCCGACGATGATGACTGATGATACGAGGTGGAGGTGCCGTGGTCCAGTGGTTTAAGGTGCTTTCCTGGAGACGCGAGGATCGGAGGTGTCGAATCCCAGCACGGCACTTGAGCAAGGCAGTTAATCTACATTACTCTTTCCAGTTTCACGTGTTTTTTATTCCTCTTGTATCAAAGCACATAATGTCTCAATATAACATGACAATAATATACAAAAACTAAAATAAAGTAGCAAAGAATCAAGGAAATACACAGAACCTAATATAGTTATACAAGAGAAAAGGAAGAAAACATGAGAAAATATGAGGAACTAAAAGAAGCAGAGCTTTTATCGTATACATCATGCTGTTGGTATATTGATACCAACGAAATTCGTTGGTATCAATATACCAACAGCATATGCGTGTGTGTGTCTATTGAAAAAAAAATGATGACAATTATAAAATAAAGGGGTTAAAACAGGAAGAAGAAGAGGGGAATAAAGTGGAAGGATAAAGGAGGGGTAGAAGAGTGATAATTATGTAATTTACAGATTTTAGAGACGAAATTTGATTCAATGATTCATGATTTTCTGGCTTTTGCATTGTCATCGACATCATTAAATTTTTCTCGAAGGAAAGAGGTGTATTCAACTCACTGCCTATTCCACTTGCGATCACGCTTTGACCCGTGCCATCGATATTCCCTCGTCGTATCGATCCAGCCGATTCAGTCCAGTACACCATGCGAGTATCGGGATCGTAGTCGACGGCTAGTGGTTGCAGAGCCGAACCCAAGGGCAGGGAACTGAACGTTAGCGAGTCGAGACTATCGCTGGAAAGGTCGGCCATGTAGATGTCGCCGAGTGCATAGTCAGCTACAAATATCATCGCCTCAGCTGTACATAGGAGCGAATAAAATAAGGCATTACAGTTGCACGATTCATAAACCGATACAGATTTCTTATAAAGATCTTTAGCAGAGTCAGGAACGAACATCATTAGCTTAAAAATATGTTGCATTGAGTGAATAGACAGAAGCCCCTGAATGTGTTCACGCTTGAAATTGAACAGGAGATTTCTTAAGAAAAATTATTCAGAAAAAAATTCATTTCATCTGTAATGTCCAACGTAAATCTGAGACTGATAATTTTCTCATTTCACAGATGAATAAAACTCTCAAATATACCAACAGAAGTAACATGCAAAGCATAGATAGCAAACATCGATGAATCGATAAATCCAAAAAGGAAAGGGTGGGAGACAAGAAGAAGGAGAAGGAGAAGAAGCCCAAACGAGCTAAGTTAAGCTAAAGTATAAGGAATAAAACAAGGGAAAAAATGAAGGTTGTAAAGATTAGTTAGTGAAATGCATGAATCAGGGACCCGTTGAATAAACTTTTGCCAGATTTTTTTTTCTGACAAAAAAAAGTCTTGCAAATTTTTATGTAATGGAAAACTATGGCAATTTTTTTTTGACCGTAGTTTCCTCGAATTTTGCCATAAAAAAACTCCGGGAAAAATTTTATGCAACGGGTCCCTGGTGTATAGGGCAACATACCTGTTATATTACCAGTTGCAGGAGTAGTCACACTTGTATCTATTGAAAAAGGGCAGAGTAAGAGCGAGAGAGAAGGGGGTGAGAGAGAGAGAGAGAGAGAGTGGGAGAGAGAGAGAGAGAGAGAGAGAGGCGAGAGAGAGAGAGAGAGAGAGAGAGAGAGAGAGAGAGGGGGGTGGGGGAGTAATGATAGTATTAATCATAATAATGACTAGCAGTCTATTATCACCTGCTTATTGAATGTACACACTCTAAAAACAAACTAGTCAAATTTGACCAGATTGCTGGATCACACGGGCACTTACTCATTTCTAGTCAAATGTGACTAGATTATAGTCAAAATGACCAGAATTCTATTTGATTTAACGAAGAGCGAACGCTTTTCTGGTCAAAATTGACGCTTTTCTAGTAAAAATGACTAGAATTCTAGTAACTTATTTAACTAGAACACGAGATCCCACGGGCACTTACTCTTTTCTAGTCAAATGTGGGTAGATTCTAGTGAAAATGACCAGAATTCTAGTAATAATCAACCAAACTTTTACCAAATTCTAGTCAATTTCACTAGACACGTCAAATGATTTTGCTAGAATCTAGTCATTTTGACTAGAAAGGACTAGATTCTAGCAAAATCATTTGACTAGAATCTAGTCATTTTGACTAGAAATGTGTCACTTTTGACTAGAGTAGTACTTGTCTGTCAAATTTGACTAGATTATTTTTTAGAGTGGAGGATTTGTAAAAAAAACAAATTTCAAGAAGCAACTTACCTCTGAAAGCTTTAGCATAAAGATTTAAAATCATATATTATTAAGTCGAGAAATAAGAATATGCTTCATACGTAAATAAAAGGACATACTTTACTAAAAAAAAATCATGTGGAAAACGTGGGAATAACATCCGTCGATAATGAATTGCAATTTCTAGTTGAACTCGGTATCAAACGGAAATATGTTTATCGCATTTATTTAGAATTATATCTTTGAAGCTTCGTCGGATAACCGCACCCTGTATTCATGACAATCATGAGAAGAAGTTTGTTTGTTTGTTTATTTTATCTATTCACGGTTAGAAACAATATATACAATTGTCCCAGCATTCAGCTGAAAGCTGTTTTTTCAGCAGGGCCCTGATAAAAAGAAACATTAAACAATAAATATAAACATGAAAAATTAAATCAACAAACAAAGATATGTAAATTTAGATGGAAACATATATACAGGAAAACAATAATAAAATCAAATCAATTATAGCGATTAAAAGAAAAACAAAACATATAAATAATATATAGATTAATATATTTACACAAAATTAAGAAGGAAAAAACGGATCAAAAGTAATAGAAGAGGTAAAAATTTAATCGGCAATATACAATAGTTGTGCTTGATTCGGAAGTGACTGAATAAAAACTCGTGCGAGCGAAAACGAATGAAGTTAAACAAACTGACATTATAATCGAAAATTATGATTAAAGTTATAAGTTTATGTCAACATAGATAGTTGTATTTTTAACTTCTTAGATAAAAAAGTGATGGTTAGATTTAACAAATACTGTTAAATTCGAATAAAATCATCAATAATTCACTGCGTTAGCCGTCAGTACAAAGACTCTTCGTTATAAATTTCGTTCAATGACCAGGAAAATTATTAGTTCAAATTATATCCCACATCGAAAAATTCTCGGGCAGGGATTTGCCCCAGTTAGCTTACTTGACAGAAAATACCTCCACAAAAAAAAATAATAACAAAAAAAGGGGGGGGGATGCGTGCTGCTGTCGTTTGTAACTATTGGGAGGCTTATCTTGGTATCGCCAATGTAGAGCCACTGTTGCGAAAAAGCTCTCACCGAGGAGGCTTTGGACAGAGATCATGAAGGCAATAAGTTGATTTGTTGTTGATATATCACTTTATTCATATTTCAGCAATAAAGGAACAGAGCAAGATATCAAAGGGAAGTAAACACATAGGAAAGCCCAGGACTTGACCTACTTAATGGTCCATGAAGAGCACGTATTTTCAGATATGATTATTTCTTTGTAGTATGCACTTCTAGCTTGTCATTTTCTTATGAGGGATATGAGTCAAACCACGCTATATTCTCGAGGCACCGGTGAAATTATGGATCTCCGATGACTGTTATAGACCAGTTTCACCTCCGGTTTATGTATTTGGCCCTCTATCGGCGACGCCATTGCTGCGGTGGGCAAGCGCGCTGACCGCGATTGGCTTTGTGTACAAAATGAATGTAAGATATGAGATATGCCCCGATATTGTTCCATTTACTTATTCTAGATCAATAAATAAAGCATGGATACATGGGTACATGGGGTAAGACAATGGTCACATCTGACGGATGAAGGTATGTTGTATTTTTGTACTTTCGATGGTTTTTCAACTTAGTTTTGTCAGTAAAAGTTCGATTGCAGCATAGAAGCCGTAGTAAACGGGAGCCCTAAATCTTACCCTGTTTACAAAGTCATGTTTTCACTCATTAAATTTTACGCCAAAGTACATAATGATAATGTTTTAACAGAAAGTGCTTTCTGTTGATGTTGTACCCACTGGCGACGAATTCCTTCACATTGCTTACGGAAACCTGTGTAGGAGAGTACGGCTTCTCACACAAGCAGGCTTCATGAGTCAGAAGCAAGTGAATTTCGCACTCAGTTAGCTTCCAATTTTTAAACTTTCTCTAATTCTTGTGGCATTTGAGCACCTCACAGCTGCGACCTGAACTTCCCTGATAATTTTTCATTGCAAATATTAAAATAAATCTGCATATTGTGGTCAAAATAGACAAAAAATCGAACGAATGTACATAACACGCTATTGACTTGTGTACTATAAAAGTTGGAGCGCCCACCGCAGTATGTCGAACTGTGTCGAACAGTCTGCTGCCCTCTTGCGTTGTGAAATTGGTCTATACTGCGCCTCTCAGAAAATAATTTCAGCCAGAGGGGGTGTTTCATAAAGCTGTTCGTAAAGTTACGCATGACTTTACGAACGACTTCATATGAAGTGCAAAATGGGACGCCCAAAATTTTTCTTGATGTTTTCTTTAACAAAATGTGGCTGAATTTTTTTATAATCTCAATTGAATTGTGGCAAAACTACCGTATAATTTGCAGTAAAAATGATCGTGAAAACAGTAACGTTATTCGTCTGCTTATTTCAACTTTAGTTAATGCGATTTGTAATGACTGATAATTCCATTTGGCTTGCCATATTCAACTCGGTCGTAAAGTCATTCGTATTTACGAAAAGCTTTATGAAACACTCCCCTGAACCTCTCAGTGAATGTAATGTATTTGATTATCATCATTTGCTTGGTGATCTTAGGACCTACCTCGTGTGCAGTTTATAACTGTGCTAATAGCAGGCGACCAGTAATCCGGCGACCCGGGATAGCAGTAGGAATAAGTGTTACCCGGTGTAGCTGTGTAACCGGTCGGGCAGGAGAAGATTATGTATGACCAATCCGGGTAACTGGTTTGGTCCGGTGTTAATATGACGCTAGCATCGGGGTTCGGACGTGTGCAGGCTGTTTAGAGCCAGAAGGAGAAAACATTTTATTTTATTTATTTAATTATGATCTATTCATTCATTCAAATGAATTTCTTTTTCTCATTTCTTCTTTAAAAAAGAATATATGAACTTCCGTTCAGTGATACTATGCATATGATCATGCGTGTAAAATGTCATGTTTGTCTTAGGGCTATTTGCTAATAGTTTAATTTCATTTCATTATACAAAATTTTATGATTTAGCATATATAATGGTTCTTGCATTTGAATATACTTATTTATGTTTTGTTACCTTGATTACTTGTGAAAATATTGTTTTGAAAAATGGAAGAAATAAGAGAAATCCCAAACAAACCCCCCAAAAATATTAAAGCACAAATGGTTGTACGTTTATAAAACGATTCGCGGCGGATTTGCAGAATTCGCAACAAAAAGCCCCCAAACAAACAAAAAACAAGAAAAAAATAATAAAAAGAATACACAACAACGACAACGAAAAAACAACAAAATATCCTAACGACCCACACACATTAAAGAAGACGATTATGATGTATACAATATACAAACCTCACAGAAGACTAACTGCCACTGTATTTTGAAGAGAAATTGCATAACAGATATAATTGAGAGATATTTTAAGCTGCAGAGAGTCCTGTTGGCTGCAGACCGATGTAGAGTTGTAAAACTGATACGATGTCATTACGATTCGCAGCCGTTCTCGTCTTTTACTTCGTCTACAGGCACACAAGAAAAGTCAGTACTGCTGTGCAAGTATATTCCAAAATATTTTTTAAAAAGTTTTTACGTTATTCGAGACCTTCAGGAAATCTTAAACCTTTGTTACTTGACTTTTACTCCTCTTAAAATTTATTTGAATTTATAACAGCAGAAAGCACCGTGAAAGTATTAAATTTGTCGACCTTTGAAATAGAAGTAAAAACAGTGGGACATTTCTTACTCAAAGGTAAAAAGGAAAAAAAAAAAAGGAAAAAAATCATATCTCATGATCATAAATCTTGTTCCATTATTGAGAATGATGATGATGATGATGATGATGATGATAATGATGATGATGATGATGATAACAATAATAATGCCTGATGATAAAAAGGATAATTATAAACAAGTCGATAAATAAATGAATAAACAATTATAAAGATAAACGATTTTTAAAAAATATAAATTTCCCATTGTGTTGGCAATGTGCACATGATTACATCTGACATTACTTCCAAAATGAAAGTATCAGCCAAGTGCAAATAATCCAAATTTCAATTTTAAATGAACACCATACCTTGCAGAGAAGGCGCACATTGCGAGAGAAGACATAGCAGAAGGAATGACCATATCCATTTCAGCCCGGCCATCCCTAAAGCACTAACCCGCAGTGGGTAACAATAACCCCCGACTAAGTAGTGGTGATAACCAACAGGCAATTTGCTCCGTGGAACTCTGTGACTTTTGCTGAAGGTGAAGATGCAATATTCGTTTATCACGGATCGTCTGAGCGCCACATCTTTCTCCTTCTGAAGAAAGTGGCAGTATGAAGAAATTAAGAATAGGATATGGTACTAAATGTTTTCTCACATCGATAATATTGAGGGAAAAAAGCCATGACGTAATTACTGAACAAGAAGAAGAAGAAAAAAAAAGAACTTAGATGTGGATTTTAAAATTTTGTGGTGTTCTCGATATTGGTTTATGATTATCTTGATAGCATGCAAACAATTTGTTTGACATTTTCGATAACATCCATGCCGTTCCGGCTTATCAGGAAAGAAATGGAAACAGCAGCTAATTTTCTCAAATTATATCGATATTGCAGTTGATCATTAGAATGGTAAATAAAACGGAGGAAATCAGAAATAAGAAAATGTTAATTGAGATATGAATTCACTATTGTTATTTTCTTATGTCTGATAACTGCGTTTACTTTAGCATTCGTGCTTCATGTTAAAGCTGAATAAACGTTCTAGTCTGGATTAAACCAGTTGAAAGATACATTCAGTTTCAGCGTTGAATTCAGAAATTCAGAAACGGGACATAAAGTCCTCCCAGACAGGAGTACAGGAGTTAAAGGGGAGGGGTGTGGAGAGTGTAGCGGGGGGGGGATGGTGGTGGTGGTGGTGATGGTCATCATGGTAATGGTACAGTTTTAAAGTCAATTGCAAGTACATGTAGTAATATTTTCCGCGGTCCTTCAGTTGGTGGTGTCATAGACAATAGACACGCCAGTGTCCCTGTAAAGAATTTGAGAATGGTACCGCAGCTATTGAGGATGTAAATTTCGATGGTGCTTGTTTCATAATTTCTTTGGACGTAATAGAAAATAGTATTACAAAATCTCAGACTGCTTATTTTCCTTTTAGCCCTTCTTTTTCACAAATTCAGTTTCTTGAACTTTAGATCTTGATTTTTTTTTTCATTTTCAATAAAAGACAAATGAACAAAGAACAGTTATCATAATAAGAATATTATGGAAGATTTATGAATAATATTACATTTGAAACAGACAGATCAGAGTAATTCTTGTTCCTCCCCTCTCTCTCTCTCTCTCTCTCTCTCTCTCTCTCTCTCTCTCCGTCCTCTACTCTCTGATCGCTTCTTTCTTTGCCCATCTCTCTCTCTCTATCTTTCCTTACACCATTCTGTCTCCGCTCTCTCTGTTCCCCCTATCAAATACGTAATACAGTACATGAGTTCACTCGCTTATCAGTCCTTCCTCCCTTTTTCCCTCACTCCCTGCCCCGACCAGTCTCCACCCTCTCTCTGCCTTTGGTGGAAACCTCCTTCCTGTCTGGCTATACTTTTCTCCCTTTATATACCTAGAGTATATCAAAAGCCATACTACATGCAACATTATCACAGACCAAGCGAGCGTGCAGTGACGAGGAAACAGTATAAGCCCCCCCCCCCTCTCTCTCTCTCTCTCTCTCTCTCTGAATCCCCTCTTATTACCTAAAATATGAAATATTCTAAAAGTTATTTTATATGGCAAACTGCTGATAAACAGTGGGGTTATTTTGCATTCCTGGGCCAGAAAAAATGAAGTCATATATCGTCGGTCTACCAAGTTTGATGATTTTTGTTTTGATGGATTCTTTTTAAGTTGGGAAAATGTTAATTACATGTTCCCGTCTTGAGAACGCATGATGAAGAAATTAATGGATAATAAACAAGAAGTTCGTTGATATAATTATTTTATAATTCATTATGAAATGGACGTCATAATAAAAGTTATATTTCATATAATATGGGAAGAATGACCGCTTCTTATACATGAGGCTACGTGTCGCAAGTAAAATAGTATATAGTAATTCACACAGAACATTCAGTGAGTCTCATTTATAATGACAACCACAGAGAAAGTAATATTGCAGAAGATATAAATACAATCTACTGGTGTGGTTTGGTCAAATTGATATGATTACAATAGAAGTAAAACATTATGCACATACAATATTCTCGAATCCGTTTCAATCAGTCACTTCAATTATCGAGCCAGTTCCGACTTTTTTTTTTCAATTTATGCTTGCATCTTTCTCAAAAGACCTTATACTTGTTAATCTCAAAAGAACAAAACTGGATGGCCTTACCATACCTTCTTACTATGATAATAATGATTAACATTTTGATGAACATTTGCAACTTTCTGTGGATAATTTCTCTCAGAATCATATATATGTGGGGGTGTTTCACAATGACTAAGATTGACTCAAATCGCTCTTAACTATGGCAGGCCATTCATGCAATTGTTTGCTATCACCATCGGTCTCTCAAGGGATGCGCAAATCATTGTCACAAGTTTGAAGAATTTACATTTTTTGTTTTCTTCATCAATGAACTATCATTGTCAATTCTGCAGATTTGTGACCATGATTTGCAAATCCCTCGAGAGATCCACGGTGAAAGAAAACAGTGGCATGAATGACGGGCCATAGTTAAGTGCGATTTTAGTCAATATTGGTCTTTGTGAAAACCCCCCCTGGAACTAGCCAGTAAGAAAAAACATCTTTCTAAGAGCTCATGTTGAGTTCTGATGATGTAATTACGTTTTTCGCGTATCCAAGTTACATGGATTCTGAATTTTGAACCATGCCGTAAATGTATGGTGGCCCTGAAATACGCTCGACAACAGGTCATGTGCGACGTGAATTTCGCATCCACGGTCCTGAATTTAGCATCGCGGGTCGTGAACTTCGCATCCCTAAGTCACAAATTTCGCGCCACGGGTCGTGAATTTCACGACTGGGATGCAAGGTTCGCGCTACGGGTCATGAATTTCACGACTGGGATGCAAAGTTTGCGCCACGGGTCATGAATTTCGCGTCGCCGGTCGTGAATTTTGCATCGAGGGTCGTGAAATTCATGACCTGGGATGCGAAATTCACGTCGCACATGACCTGTTGTCGAGCATACTTCAAGGCCACCATATAAATGGGGTTTTCTGTACAAGCAAAATGCACTCTAAAAAGTATTGAGTAAAAATTTTACCCAGCACGTGGGCAATTATGTGTCCAACCAACTTTTGGCAATTTTTTTTTACCCAATTTGAGAGGCATTTTGTCCAGTTAGGGTACAAATGAAGAATGATTACTTTAGAATGGGGAAAATTTCCATCAAATTGGACAAAAAGAAATGCCAAAAGAAATGTCCAAAATTGGTTGGACACATAATTACCCTTATAGCACAACTTAACCCAGTATTTTTCAGAGTGTAAATAATTATAAAAGGAAACTGCTTTCATCTAAAAAACGTAAATCATAATTATTTAGATTTTTGGAGTGGATGTCAGTAGGTCTTGTGGTCAGTTATCTCATTTGCCAATACATAGACCTAGGGTTTGACTAAAAATCGAGTCTTTCTGATGATGAGGTTACACAAAAGTTGGTCCCAAGACGTAATTGTCAGATAAGACTGATAAAATAATGTCTGGAAAAACCCATTCAGTTTGATACAACGCCACGCCCTGCCCACCTGTTATTCACATGAGTCATGATTGCTAACTGAATTTTCTTATCTTTATTTGCTCATTACTCAAATATCTTATATTTTCTAGCAAACTTGATTTGCTCATATCCCTTTTTTCCAGTCTCGAAAATTCAGTACATGTCTGATTTTAATGATTTTTATAATGAGTTTTGTTTACCCAGGGAAGCCTCATCAGCATCTGGGTTCTTCCCGTGGGCCCTGCAGTCCTTATAACACCAGCAAATGCCAGGTCCCCATTTACACCTGGGTCAAGTGGGACAGAATAATGTGGGCAAAACATCTCGTCCAAGGATGTAAGCACCCAGTGAGGTTCGAACCCAGGACCTCTTGCAGGGAAGCCAAGAACCTTCACCAATATACCGGAAGGCTTATTTTCCATTACTATGAGAAACTCAAAGTGACCTTTAAAAATATGTAAAATACATTGATAAATTTTCACATCATCCAGACAAAAATTTCAGTACAAATTCGAGGTAAAAATGTCTACATTATCATTAAGTTTCAAGCTTGATTCAATTGACCATAACATCCAATTCCGGAAATTATATACTAAAAAGTGGTGACCTTTACCTACTTAATCGACCCAAATTTGCTGATAGCGGATGAGGGTTTAACATTCAAAGAATATTTGACCAACTTATTCCAATGAACCGGACTTCGGTGCCAAATTGGCAAGGCCTGACCGTCAGAGAGGCCAGACTTGTACAGGGTGAGACGCAACCAGATGACTCTATTCTGACATCTTAAGCTGATTAACATGATTGATATGCTTATATTGCAAATAGTCCGTAATCATTTTGAAAGAAAGAAACGCAGAGGAAAGACAAAGGGGAAAACCCGCTTTTATGATAATAAAAGGCCAATCCGTGGGTAAAAGGCCTGATGGTCTAGGCTGGTACTCGGACTTTAGATAAAGTGGAACTTTACCCTATTTCAAAGAGTCATAATTCGTGTTTAAATATTATTGAAGGAGGTAGTTTCTTAATTGGGGAAAAAAAGACTACAAATTTCATGTAATATCATGTGACATTAATTGGAAATCTCGTCCCTTGAGACAGGGACAGACTGACCACGATTTGTGGTCTGAAGGTGGAGAAGGCCGGTCATACCGAACGAAATTCCCGAACAGAAGTAAAGAAAAAGTTCCAATCAGCTCCGCTCTGAGCGCATGAAGGGCGTTAAATTCACGCTATTTAAAACCATAAAACAGGGCCCGTTTCATACAGCTTGTTATCAGTAACAACTGCCAAATTTCTTTGACAAATTTGCTCTCAGCCAGTCAGATGCAAGGATTTCTGTAGCTTATAACAGTTATTGCAACTTGTTGTTGATAACAAGTTTTATGAAACGGGACCCTGGTTTCTTTCTAGCTCTCGGAAAGCGATATTTTGTAATCCTTTACGCATTCACTGCCTGATGAATTAAATAATACAGAGGAATGTATTAATGGATGCTTCAGCTCGACAAAGCAGCAATAGCAATCTCACATCCTCGCTGCGCATATTGGTGGGACCAACCACGTTTTCTGAGGTTAGTAATGATTTCAGTGGTTCTTTCAGCAGCTTCATGAAATAGATATTAAGCCAAAGAACTGTTAGAAGAAAATGTCAATGAGTAAAAAGGCATGCTATTTTACGTAAAAAAATGAAAGAGCTTGACCCCGTATTGATAACTATTGATAAAACTGATACGTTAATACAAATACTGTACATCACAAAGATGTACTTCCTTTTTAAACATGAATTATATATAAAGACATTATATACATGTACATATATAAATGGACTATACACAACTTTTACATAAAAAGTACATGTACCTAAGCCATAAATATCTTACACATGCCCTGCATGCAAAATGACAATATAATTAAAACAAAACATCTTAAATTTTCGTTTTAACGAACACAGTAATAAATACCTACATTAAAAACGGATACCATGCTTTCTGTAATCCGAACCATGATAAATAAGCTTTGAAATATATATTCATTTGAGAAATAATGTGTAATAGTACTTTGATCATAGTATTCATCTAGCTAAAATTAATATCAGTGGTTCAAATGTATTATTTTGTCACAGGTTTTATAACTGTTAAAGCAGTTGTTGGATCCTAACCAGATTTGATTAGGTATATGGACCTATTGATTTCTTTCATTTTTTTATAATGTGAATATAACAAAAGGTATATTTCATGTCCTACTTGGACAATTACACCAAGTATTATTATCTTCATTACACAAAATTATATGTCGCCGAAAATCCTAAAGACGAATAGTCGGAATCGGAAAAGAAGTTGATTCTAAGGCGGTTACCCGATGAGACGTAACCGAAGGGAACCCGTTGACCGCAGTAGATATGGCTGTTGTACCGTTGGTCCAGGTCTTTGATCTGGATTGGACAAAGAGAAAGGTACATGAAGGACTTTAAGGGGAAGGCTTGGCTTTGAAGAGGAATTTTTAAGTAAATAAATAAATAATAAATAAATAAATAAATAAATAAATAAGATGGAACATTAATTCTTTTGGTTTTCCATGCAAGTTTTTCATAGCATGTGGAAGAATATCATAACAACAGTACCACTTAGAATGGACTGCTTTTGAGGAAGTCTTAGGACTTGAAATATATTTCACAGCGTTGAGGTTTGGAATTAATCCCCTTGCCTCATGTACGTGTAGTCCTGCACACTCATATCTGTTTCATTTCACTATTAATATGAGATTTCCAGTAAGGTTTATGTGATTTCTAACACTTGTGATAATTCTAAAGCCCCATAAGTTCATGCCTTTTCCCGTTTACTATGTTTGTTTCATGATCGACCATTTACAATAACTTCTCAAGATTTATTTCACTTTCGCCCCCCCCCCCCCCCCTTCTCAGGTGGTCAAGTGTACCGCATGCGCGTTCCAGATTTTTCGGGAAAAGGGGTATATTTTACGGGCTCAGTTCGGGAAAAAAAATCACGAGGAATTGTTGAAATAGGGGGTCTTTTTTTTCTCCCCCCCCCGAAATATCTTTAATTAGGGGTAGTTTTCAGATCTTTCCCGAAAAATCCTGAATAAGGTCCCGAATAGGATAAGTATCAACCCCTCCCCCCGAACTCTTCACTTCGACACTCTTCCTTCATTTAGGGGTAATTTTGCTGGCTTCCCTGCTTCCCTTCCAGTAGCCCATAATAGGGGATCAAAATCCAAACCCATTTCCGTACTTAGAGGGGGTATCTCTAAGAATCTGGAACAAGCATATACGTGTTGGTTGACTGTCTGAGTGGGGTTGGGGGAGGGGGCGGGTTTTACTGTGAATATGAATTCCACCTTCAGTTGCAAGCTATTACCTCAACCAGCCATTTCTTAATATCCCATGTGTGACTAATTATGCACTGATATCAGTATGTCTGTTATCGTCTCAGATTTAATGATTAACCATTATCGTTATATATCTCTGTCTTCTGGAGGTTACAAGAACGTAACACAGTCATGCAAAATCATGTTCCCGGATCATATCAGTACTTACTAGAATATGGTCTCTAGTCGTTGAGCATAGCAAAGCATCCTCCACATGGAGGTTGAAGACATCGAAGTAGAGATTGATGCGGACATTGGGAGGGGCTACGATGTGGTAGACGCATTGCTGGTCGGCCGGGTATAGCGACGGGTAATTGGGACTAGTCAAGGTGCCCGATTCTTGCAAAAACACCTGGTCGCAGTCTGCAGAAAATAAAATTCGATAAAGAACATCAGATTAGAAATAAGAAAGTAAACGACAAAATGACGAGGAAGAAAGAATGGAGATGAGACAAAGAGACAGAGACAGAGAGAGATAGGGAGGGGGTGGGAGGTATAAAGAGGGAGAGAGAGAAAGAAGGGACATTTGAAAAAAGGAGAGGAGAAATGACAGAAATGGGATGGATTACCAAATGGAAGCAGGGCCTTACGCAGAGATTTTTTCTTGGGGGGGGGGGGGGGCAAGACGCATACAAATTCTCGAAGAAGCTCGAAAGCGAGGGAGCGAAGCAACAACCGAGCTTGTTATGGGGGTGCTTTTGCATTTTTAAAAGTGGAAATGAAGGATTTGGTGCACACTTTTGGCGAATTTTTAGAAAATTTTCAGTAAAAAAATGTAAGTTTTCAAAATTTCAACTGCCCCCTCCCCCCGCTGCGTACGGCCATGAATGGAAGTTTAAGAGAAGAGAAAACGAGAAAGAGAGGCAGGAGAAAAGTAGGATAATTGACGATCAAATAAGACAGGATTGAACATAGATTTATAAATAATGACTAATAAATATCAGAAGAGATAGACAGAGAGGGTGAGAGAAGGGAGAAAAAGGTGAGAGAAAGTTAGAATAAGGGTTTAAATACAATTGAAATTGAAACGTTTACAACTAATTTCGTAGATAATGACTTGTCTAAACTTTTAAGATATCACTCACAGGGGCGTCGCTAGACTATTTTGAATGGGGGGGGGGGGGGTCTAGAGGCCAGATTGCCGACAAATAATGCCACCGATTGCCGACGACCAACGTCGATAAATTCAACCGTATAAAGCCCATTGAGGCATGTTCAATTGTGCACCTCTATCATATTTTCCTTTTGAACTATATTTTGTTCACCTCACTTGCCGAATGTGTTTGTTTTCCGAAAACATCCTGTATCTAAATATAATACAAGCGAGCGCAGCGAGCGAGGAAAAATATACACTCTCTTACGTACTTAAGTGATAGTTCTTCATCAAACTACATGGTGGGCTTAAAGATATCTAAATTAATTATATTTGGTCAACTCTCTGGCCTGATTCATTTGGTTTCAAAGACCATCCTAAATCTTAATATTATACGAGCTAGCGCAGCGAGCGAGGAAAAAATCTATTCTTCATGGTAGAAGTGACAATTCTTTATCAAAATACACGATGGTATTAACTATAAGATATCGAACTTATACAGGTACATTTGGTCACCTCACTTGTCGAATTCGTTTGCTTTCCCAAATCCATCTTGTATCTGAATATTGTACGAGCGAGCGTAGCGAGCGAGGAAAAATACATATTTACTCCTTTGCATGATAGAAGTGAAAGTTCTTCATTAAAAAAATGCATGGTGGGCCTTTTGGATATCTTGATTTTGGTCACCTCTCTTATCTAATTCATTTGCTTTCAAAGACTATCCTGTATCTAAATATTATACGAGCGAGGGCAGCGAGCGAGGAGAAATATATATACTCTGTTTTATGGTAGGTGATAATTCTTCATCAATATATACGATGGGCCTATAGCTTGCAAAATTTGTTTGCTTTCCCCAATCCATCTTGTATCTGAATATCATACGTGCGAGCATAGCGAGCGAGGAAAAATTCATAATCCTTTTCATGGTAGAAGTGAAAGTTCTTCATCAAAATACACGATTGGCCTTTAAGGTACCTATTTTGATATATTTGGTCACATCTCCTACCTAATTTATTTGCTTTTAAGACCATCCTATATCTAAATATTACACGAGCGAGCGCCGCGAGCGAGGAAAATATACATACTCTTTTTATGGTAGAAGTGATAATTCTTCATCAAAATACATGATGGGCCTAAAGATATCTAGATTATATAGTGTTCATCTCACTAGCCGAATGTGTTTGCTTTCCGAAAACATCCTGTATCTGAATATAATACGAGCGAGCGCAGCGAGCTAGGAAAAATATACATACTCTTTTTTATGGTAGAAGTAATACTTCTTCATCAAAATACATGATGGGCCTAGAGATATCTAGATTATATAGTGTTCATCTCACTAGCCGAATGTGTTTGCTTTCCGAAAACATCCTGTATCTAAATATAATACAAGCGAGCGCAGCGAGCAAGGAAAAATATACACTCTCTTTCGTGGTACCAGTTTTATTTCGTCGTCAAAATGCACAAGTAAATAAGCCGAATATGACTCTGTTTGGGCACCTTACTCCTCTTTGTTCCTTTTTCCCCCTCCTTCCTCTTCCCTCTCCTTTCTCTCTCTCTCTCTCTCTCTATCTCCTTTTTTTTTTTTTGCCGACAGCGATCGTGAATTTGCCGACAAGAATTTTGAGTGGGGGGGTGTCACACCCCCCCACACCCCCCCCTTTAGCGACGCCCGTGATCACTCATCTAATATGAAACACACTGTAGCTAGTGTTCATGCCAAACCAAACTCTTAAAATTTATAAGCGTTCATTCAAAAAGTTTCGTTTTGAAAAAAAAAAATGCGAGTCATTTCTAAGTACCCGATATTGATACCGATACTCGAATAAATCGATATGATAACGAGTAGCCTCTGTCGTCTGCTACTGTTGTCAGATCAAACTGAAGTATGTTACTTGTAGATGTCCAGTTGAAATTAGTGAATGAGCTGCATGCACTGTATACGTTCTCCTCATCTTTAACACGGAAAGAATCACCTGTAGGCCAAAAGTGTCAACAAATGTTGAAAAAGAGAGATTACTATTTTTTCCTTGTTTTGTGAAATCCTTGCATAGTAATGGATTTGTGCTAAATACGAATCTATACATGCAGCTGGTCATCCTCAGTTATGATGATAGCTGTTATAGAGAGATGCAATATCTCCACCAGCGTAAATCCTCTTTGAGGAGTGGGGGGGGGGGGGGGGGATGATCGACTTTTTTGACGATTTTTTTTCTGTCAATTTCACACTTAAGTATAAGCACACACCCTCACCGACCCGCACAGACCCCCAACACACACTGTAATATTTATTTTATGAGCGAGCGAAGCGAGTGAGGCAAAAATAACCACTTTTCTCGTTTTTAATTGCATTTTTGAATAGAAATTCTGAAATATGACGAGCGAGCGAAGTGAGCGAGCCAAAAATAACCACTTTTTTGTTTCTTATCGCATTTTCAAATAGAAATTCTAAAATATTATTGTTGTTTATGACAGATATTCAATTTTTTGTTCTAACTGATTAATTAGAACATATTTTCTTCCTTAAAAAGGGGGGGGGGCAGATATTTGTACACGCCATCCCTCCCTCTCCAAAAAGTGGGGGGGGGGGGATATATCCCCCATCCTCCCGGGATTTACGCCAATGAATATCTCCAAAAAAAAAAAAATCATATTACCAATAAAATCCTTATTGTTTAACAGTAACGCCATTTTGCCACTCACAAGATCATTCTAAAATAAAAGATTATGACGGATATTATAATGACATAAGTTTTATCTGTTATTGCTCACACTTTACGCTAGACTTTGAATATGATTGTTCAAATGAAGTGACTATAAAGAAATCTCTGTATTCATCATCTGCACAGGAAACTATGATATATACTGACCTGATGCACAATCTACATGGACAAGTTTGAAATTGACCGAGACCACGTGACCGAGCGGTGCAACGATAACGATACTAGACATAGCACCGTCAGTCGATCCTAATCTCTCGATGGAGCCTTCAACCGTTGTCAAATAATTGTCATCTGAATGAGAGAAATGATGACCAAGAAAAACACCAATATTCTGAAAAAGGATAAGTCAGTTGTTACTGATTTTCTGAAATACATTCGTCGGCAGGTTTGAAATTTCCATTTATTTCACAATTTTGAATCAAAATGGTGAATCAACTAAAAAGAAAATACCAGTGATTTGTATTGAACTCTGTTTATACATCATGAGTTCCTTCAAGGTAACCAAGTTTCTTTGATTGAGTAAGTTCTAAAGCGTGATCATTTTACTTTATTCTCCTACAGAATCGCCTAATACCATGGCATCTAGAACACTACACGGACTGGTGGGAGTGTTGTGGTCTATTGGGTAAGTCACTATGCATGAAGTTCATGGTCAAAAAGTTACTACTATAACTATTACTGTTACTATTTTCTGTAACCATAACTATTTCTGCATTCTGAAGACTCCATGGCTTACAGACCTGAGCGAACGACCGGTGGATCACTCGCGCCTCCAGGCGTCCTCGTTGCCACTGTAAAGTTGCCGTCCCTCGACGGCGATGTCGCTTCTCGCGGCTTCATCGTCGTAGTCACACACTCGCACGGCTCGGTCGTGTGAGGCTTTGGGTCCGGACACTCCTCATCGTCCAGTTCGGTTAGGAAATCGGATCCAGTTCGGCATAGCGCCAGCCGCGTTCGATTTGAGCAAGGTTTACACTGATTCGTGAATGAAATGAACCAAATCATATACATTTCTTTTTAAAAATAAAATTTTCATAGTAAAAGTTAAAAGCCCATTTGTAAATTTAAAACTAACTGTAAATGCTATCAATGAACATTTTAACTTTAATGTCTCTCCTTTTCATGACAAAATGAAAAAGTCTGTTTAGTTACACAAGGCCTTTAATTGACTGTGGTGGTAAAGAATCCAAGCAATTTTTCACTGTTTATCCTTAAATCTGTTAAGAGGAGACTGTAACGTTAATGAAGCGGTAGATAGCTTTTCCGAATGTACCCTATTTTCAAAAAGTTGAATTTTACGTAGGAAACATTGCATACATTGCATACAATTTTTATCTCCTTCGAAAAGAAGTAACAAGAAATCGTGCATAATAAAAAGCAAATGATGTAGAGCAAATTACTTCAGACCACGAACTCAGCACCCATGTCCCAGGGCAATCGGGTAAGTCCGTACAAGGCTCGGCAGCGCTCGGTTTTTCCGAATCGTCGCAGAAAGAGTCGTCTACCACGCGGACCCCGTCGACTGCAAAGAGCAGGCAAACCACCACACGGGTTCGCACGCCCTCCCCGCAGGTGGCGCTGCAGGTCGTGTTTAAATCAGCCAAAAAACCACCTGTAGCAGAAAGAAAGTCAAGATGAAGAACATTCATTATGTTCAATGTCAGGAGTTAGGGTGGCCACTTCACAGTGTTTAGGAAGAGACAGTAATAGCAACATGGTTTTGGAACCTCGGGTTCTCTTTACCTTTTAATATTAAGGGGAGATCCCCCCGATCCCAAGAAAACAACAAATTTGACGGTCGTAAAGAACATTCATTATAAGGAGAACGTCCAAACATGAAGTAAACCCTTATCCATGTCATTAGAACGTTACTTGTTCCCCGTCATCTTTGGTCATCTTGGAAGATGTAGTATTTCTTTAATGCCAGTCCTTCTTACCTAGGAGGGCAATTTTCCTGCTGGCACGACTCGACAACGGGTACAGGTCGACTAGCAGCATCACAGAGGCTGTCATCAACGAACTGCACGTCGATTACATTGACACAACGAACGACTTCCATACGGGTACCTTTAAAACAAGAAGATATAAAGTAATGAATTTCTAGGCTACATGATCCTTCTGTCACCGTACTTGCCTAGTTGAGAAACTATGTGATGTGATATGGCTTGATTATAGGCAGAGTTCTGACCCCATTTTACAAAGAGCTGGGATTGATCCAAATGCATTTCAAGTCCCACTATCGATCGCAACTTTGCTATTGCTATCAAAAGAGTTGCGATTGATATCAGTTTCAAGTGAAATTACAACTAATCGCAACGCTTTATAAGACGGTGCCCTTGACTTTCGACTTTGCTTGGCTGATTTGGTTTTGATTGATTGATTAGTTGATTGATATTTTATTTTCATTTCCATATCAACGAAATTTACAATGTAAAGCAAAATACAAAATTCAGAAATGAATATATACTATACTTTAGCCATCTATGTTAACCAAATTTCAGAGTCTTTTGTGAAGAAGAAGTAGTTTCCGAAAAGACAATTTATCTTACCGACACCACAGGTAACACTGCATTCTCCTCCAGACTTAGCCCAGATGTATGTCGCCGGGGGCGGAGTCGGGCTGGGAGAAATGACATCTTCGTTGACATAATAAACATAATGGATATCAGCCGAAGCTGTCCCTGTGGTAGCAGCGGCGAAGGCCTGCATTTCCATGGCGTGTACAGTCGGACCAGCAATCCTGATGGGTTGATGGGCGAGAGCAATAGAACCACAATAGTTGAGACACATGGACCATTTACCGTTACAAGCTAACAAAATGTTTGAATTGGGAATTTTATTGGTTCTTTTCCCTGCCTTCAAACAGAGTAGGGGAAAGAGGTGTTTGACAGCTCCTCTCTGATCTGAATATAACAATGTAACCAGTCCTGGAGGGTGTTTCATAAAAGCTGTTCGTAAATTTACGAATGACTTTACGAACGACTTGAATATGGCAAGCCAAATGGGATGCCCAAAGTTTTTCCCGACGTTTTATCAATGTGTGACTGCATTTCCCATAATCATGATTATATTTAAAAAAAAACCCAACAACTTTGCAATAAAATGTTTATAAACAATAGTAATGTTAATCTAAGTCTGCATATTTCACTTTTAGCTGATGCAATTTATAATGCTTGAGAATCCCATTTAGCTTGCCATATTCAAGTCGTTCATATAATCATTCGTAACTTTACGAACGGCTTTATGAAACGGGGCTCAGTTAATAGGAGAATGGTCAAAAGGAGGGGCCTTTGCACCATCGCTAAAGCTTCTTCCAAATTTTTCATTTTCGATGCTCTGATATTTCATTTTCTCTTCCCTTCATCAAATTTTTTTACCGTTGCCTTCAGTTTATCAATCAACCATTTATTTTCATTAATGATATACATAAATATATAATTTCTGCAGGGATTATCTTTTGTTCTGTCACGATCTACCCACATTTAGATTTGTAGGCTGTCTTAGACATGCATCAAGTTCTTACATAATGATCTCCTGGCCTGATGACATGGAATAATGAATGGTGGTATTCTCTGACCGGTATTCCTCTCTAGCTGATCGGGTCTGGCTGCTGCCCCCTATGGCCAGCTGACCGTTTATCATCACATCTGTGTGTGTGGGGGGGGGGGGGGTGAAAGAGAGTTGGAGAAAGAGAGAGAAGAGAGAGAGAGAGAGAGAGAGTGCGAGAACAAGTGAGAAGTAATAAGGGGAGGGAGGGGGAGTGGAAGGGGGACAGGGAGAGAGAAAGAGGGATAGAGGGAAGTGAATGTGATTAGTCGATATTTAACGATGTAAAATTGAGAAGTATAGAAAAACATGTTCCTAAATCATTGCCTGTACATAGTTCATATTTTAATGACAGTTGAATACTAAGAATAACTATGACTGAATAGATTTTCCGTCTTTACCTTGTCATGTTCATCTACACTATATAATAGGAAATAGTTTAGGTTAATACCATTGTTTATCATTTAGAGGCCTTATTGTATATCGTAATAAAATATTCTTATTCGGCTTCCTACTTCAACTTTAGATTTAGACAAGTATTAATTCACATCAGGTAATATAAAAAATTGAAAAACATGGAAGGGGCGGGGGAGCACATTAATTTTGTAATTTGCCGAGAAGCCTATCAAATCCAAAATCTGCCGATGGAAAAATTTTATTTCCTAGACGGGGGGATCGAAGGGCACTCTTCCTCAAACGATGCCCATGATTTCATCATAAATCATAATGAAAAACTTTGGTAACAATTGAAAAAACCACAAACTTCGAGATCTACCCATTACATGCATGTAGATGACTTACCCATAAATGTAGAGCTGTTTGTGTTGATCACGCTAAGTGATGTGACATCTTTTGGGATAGTCAGAAAAGTGAGATATTCTGCATAAAAAGGGAAAAGGTAAGATATTTTATTGTCAATTTCAACATAGAGTCTAGACAAAAAAGGGGTATCAAAAGAAAATGGCTTTATCATACAGGAAAGAAAATTATAGTAGGATATTTTCTTATGTGCTTATCATCAGAGGAAAGAAGGAAAAAAATTGATGTCTTACGTTGTTCGGATAGGTTGAGTTGTATGGATCCTTCTGTCCGATAACAGGTAGATCCGTTCCCGCCGCATACCCGGCACTTGTCGAATGTCACTCCGGAGTATTGGTATCCGTCACATCCAAACTCCCGGCACGTTCCCTGAACGCATACGCGCAACTCGTCATAGTCGAGCGAGCAGCGCGTACCGTCCATAAACGCGCCGCTACGTCGGTCTAGGACGCGCAGTGTTTCTCCGGTTTCCGAATCCAGTTCGGCCTGACACCATAACTGACATAACTGGTCTCCTGTGTAATCAAAACGGCGAAAAATTGAATGCATGCAACAAAAGTTACCCTAGATTTAATCTGATGAAAGCTTCATTTACTCCATTTACAACTACCTAATTCGTACACACCCACAAACAAAGATATATGAATATTCCAGTGGGTGTCGTTTAGAGTCGGAGTTTTAGTGTGAATTATTATTTTTTGGCCCAAGCTGAAGATGTCTTAACCGTCGCAAGGAACTCGCAACAAGCGTCCCCGGCACATGAAATACAATACCACATTTGATCCTGGTTTTATGAGGCTCGGAATGTACGTAGAGTGTGACTTCACTTTTGCAGGGTTAGAGTTTGGCTGAGGTACATTCTTATGTGTCTAGGACATTGGCAGTGTCGCCAGAGCATACGATAAATAAAAGTAGTTACCGGATAGATTTTCAGTCGTGGAGGTCCAGACAAGGTCGTTTTGATTGTTATACTGTTCCACACCAGACAACATACACTGTTCATCACGGAACTCCCTCTGTGTCGTTTCACATTCCTGACAAATAAGGCAAAGCGTTTCCTTTAGAATAATTTATCTTTTAAAGGTAACAGTTATGTTAAGATGATAATTTCTGGGAAAGAAGAATTGCATCAATGCATAAATTTTGGAGTCGCAAATCATTTTTCCTATGAAGGAGTTCCTCCCTGCTCCTGGCCTCCGTGCCCATACGCCTCAGAGTCTGCTCATAAAGTGCGCTGCTTCTTATGTTCGCATAGAAGTGTCGTCTTTAGTCTTTAGAAAAAATGGCAATAATCATATAGTTACCAATTTATCAAACATACACCACCTGTTAATGATATTTTCACTAAGTTTACTTTCCATTCCAATTATCCATTGAAATGGAATATATGAAAGGTCCCATGTCCAGTTTCAATAGAAACTTCAATAACTGTTAAATCATCTAGGGGTGTTTCATAAAGCTGTTCGTAAAGTTACGAATGACTTAACGAACGACTTGAATATGGCAAGCCAAATGGGATTCTCAATCATTATAAATCGCTTCAGCTAAAGGTAAAATAAGCAGACATAGATTTACATTACTTTTGTTTGCGAACATTTTTATTGCAAAGTGTATTTTTGCCACAATTTAATCAAGATTATGGGAAATGCAGTCACAGTTTGTTAAAGCATCAGGAAAAACTTTGGGTATCCCATGTGGAATTTCATATTCAAGTCGTTTGTAAAGTCATGCGTAACTTTACGAACAGCTTTATGAAACACCCCTAGTTCAAATTAAACTATGACCAGACGAAAAAAATTGACGAACTGGTTAAACGGTATCATTATAGACATGGTCCGTCTTCCAACTCAACCCATCGTAATGACTTGTTTCCGTAATTAAGTTAACTATTGTTTTTTTGTTGTTGTTTTTTGTTGTTTTTTTACCTGTATGTTGCAGATATTTGCTACAATGGACTCGCCTGTGCAGGGTTCACCGCCGTTTCGTGGTCTGGAAAATAACAACAGTAATAACATCATCAATTGAATATTCAGAATTATTCAATTGCCTTGACTTTCATGCTTCATCTCATTATCCTTTACATATCATAGCAATTTCTCTCCCCTTCTCTCTTTAATTCCTCGGTGGCGCCCATAGGTGGCGCCACTCAAAGTCAGCGCTTTGAACCTCGCGTTATAGTTTCATATGACTGCAATAACACGTAACCTTAGACGTTAATGGTGAAGAAAAAATGCACGAGATGTGCCACAATGTTGAACGAGTTGTAGACGAATTCGGGTATAAATATTTCGTGTAATCATGGACTTGGTGTAATCGATTGAAAGTTTCATCAGTTACATGTGATACACACTCTTAAAACGAATCAGTTAAACATTACTAGATGAATAAGTCAACTGGATGCAACTAAAATACTAGTCAGTTTTTACTGTATTTCAGTCTTTTCGTTTATGACCATTTTCTAGTCGTATTTTGACTAGAATTCAGTCATTTCTGACTAGAATGTAGTAACTTTTATGACTAGATATATTAGTTGCACCCAGCTGACCCATAATCTAGTCATTTTAACTCATTTGATTTCAGAGTGCAAATTAATCATAAACGGCACTTGCGGAGGGAGGGGATAACTAGAAAGAAATAAAAAGGGGTAGTAAACCTTAGAATGAATGGAACTGAGAGGCTTCCTAACATGAAAGTGAATATCATTGGAAGAATTTTACTCACTCGGGATTGTTGCAGTAGCGGTATCGGAGCTCCACACCTCCACCACATGTCCTGGAGCAGGGTCCCCACGTAGCATCCCAGGGAGACCAGCCCCCATTGATGGGCGTGTTCGGCCTATCCACACAGGTACCCTCAATGCACCACTGCAATCATAAGGTAAATAACAAATGAAAAATTATCAAAGTCGATTTACAGGTGATTTTTTGTTTGGAGAGTCAAAAGGACATTGGAATGAAATAATCATGCCAACGAAAACGCTAAAATCATGCTCCAGGTATCCTAATTAGTTGCAGTGCTGCTCCTCATCTTTTTCTGGACTTTGCAATATAATATAGATTTGTAAAGATTATATTTACATTTCATGGTCACTTTTTGATCTCTGAAAAGCGTTATGAAACCGATTAACATTGTGCCAGAGCACAATATAAATGAACCTGTTGTATTGTATTGTATTGTAGTATCGAGTAAATCAGTGGAAGAGCAGGGATTCGAATCTCATGCCTTTAGTGGGTAGGGGATGTATCCGCCTGACCTTGTTGTATCAGAGGTTCCTCGGTTTCTTCGAAAGGAGGAAAGCTTACCTTATCCTCTCCACAAGTTGTCCCATCCGCTGTGGCAACTCCTGTCCGCGAACAAAGACCGTTAGGAAATCGACAAAACATCTGAGGGCATCGATCCTGTATGAAAGATAAAAGAAATAAAGCTTACAATGACACAACGTCGTAGAATGGGAAGAAATCTGTACGGAATTGTGGCCTTGTGGGTCTGTAAATTTTACGAAAATTATGTCAAGATTTTTCTTACATTAAGTGGAAAAGAAAAAAAGAGAGAAAAGGTATGCTTCCTCAGACCAACGAATTACAAGTTTTATATTCAGGAAATAATTACTTTTCAAGGGAATTCTTAATTAGGTACAACTCCGAGGGACAAAAAAAAAAAGAAACGAAAAAGACTATTCAGCATTATTTAAGACAAAATGTAGAAAACTGAAGCATGAACGATTCTTGATGATTTACAAAAACTAAAGACGCGGATGTGTACTTCAGGAACAAAACCTCTTCACTTTATTTTAAATTAGTGGGTGAAATACTTGCTTGAACTCCATAAATCGGAAGAGCCGTATCCGTACATGCACCGCTGAAGTATTCCGAATACTGTAGGCATTGCTCGTCAGCGTTGTACTTCTCACCCGGAAGCATTTCACCTTCATAGCCGGCGAGAACATCCGGAATGTCGTCCAAGCAGGTAACTGAAGGATAGCTGCAAACCATAACAAGAATCAATATGCAAAAATTACTGTATTACAGATTATTAAAGTAGAAAACTGCCATTTCAGTATCACATTTCCAATAACCTCAATTAAATTGTTACAAAAAATCGACTTCGCAATAAAAATGTCTGTAAACAACAGTAATGTTAACTTACATCTGCATATTTCACATTAAGTTGATGCGATTTATAATGATTGAGAATCCCATTTTGCTTGCCATATTCAAGTCGTTCGTAAAGTCATTCGTAACTTTAAGAAGAGTTTTATGAAACACCTTCCAGGACCCACGTGATTACCACAGACGTCCATGTGTGTTTTGATCAATTCAAGCAACAACAAACAATAGAAACAACAACAATCACAGCAACAAACAACAACTTTAACAAAATAAAATTGCAAACCTGAGGAATGCATCGAACTGATCCCGACTGCACTGTGACCATAGATAAGAGCCAGTCCCACCGATACGACTCGAAGACATTATGTTTGTCCCACCAGGACAACCCGTGTCTCTGTCATGAAGCATTCCCACTCTGTAGCAAAAGATAGTTGAATTATTAGTTGGAATTTTAGTTAGATGGTTCGAAATATGTTGGAATGATTATCGATTGGAAAAATATAAAGAATACATATAAATAAATAAAAGTTACATTTATATAGCACATTAAATAAACATTTCAATGCGCTTTACAATAAATAACATCTAAATTTATCAAATATACCCTATTACCTTAATACAAATTTGATTACAAATTCATCGGATGTCATATTAATTCTAATTCAAAAGAAATTATTACGTATCTTTTCAACGAATTTTCAAATAAATAGATGACTGAAGTTTAAGTTTAATTACAGTACATAGTATGCAAGAAATTTACATAATAGGGAGCTTCTATAACGGAATCTATAACGGATTAGGTAGGGAGACTGAATGAGAATAGAGATCAAGAGAGGGAGATAATGAGAGACAGGTTAATGGCTTAGAAAGATGAAGGGTTGGGATAGGGAGAGAGTGAGAAGATCACTCATCAGTCTACCGTATTTTACCATATTAACGTTTGATTGATTGATTCATTTGATTGACTGATTATTTATTTTCATTTCCATATCAACGAAATTTACAATGTAAAGCAAAATACAAAATTCAGAAATGAAAAAAGGAACACACTGGAAAGCACAGCTTGTTTTTGTGGCTTCCCTGGAATAAACATAAAATCAATAATAATTTTCATTAATGGAATTTAAACCGTAACTGAACTAGGATACATAAAATAACAAAACTAATAATGTCTCTTTCATACAAACTCTGACATGCTTATACAAACAGGTATAGGATATACCATGTTTCGTCCAAAGTCCATGTGACTCAGCAAATCACACTGCATATGATGCCAAAAAGATAACATAATGCAAAGAGTAATGCAAGTTGAATAGTATATTCTTAAGCGAGTAAGAACGGTTAGCAGTGAGAACATTCTTTTTCACAAGTATAGGTACATGCAGTTTAATTGGTTTTCCTTACGTGTGGCCGATTTCATGAGCGATGATGAGGCCAGATGACGGGCCGTTATCCTCATTTACTGAGCACTGATGAGTGAGAGAGCAAGCTCCTCTCAAATTGGCAATGCCAAGTAAGTATTTATTCTGCTTCAGTTCAATATCGTGTCTGTTGAAGAAAAATATGACGTAGAATTGAACACAGAATTATATGATGATGTAAATGAAACAAAAGAACTTAATATCTGGAGATCACAACATTCAATTATTCAATTATTCAATTATACTATGAATATGATCATGCGTGTAAACAGTTGTGTTCGACTTATTTGTTAATAATTCATTTCAATGAATTAAAATGTAATTCTATATATAATGGTTCTGGCATGTGAATATACTTAAAATGGAAGAAATAAAATAAATCTTTAAAAAAATGCTTGTACCTTTTTGAACAATAGGCTTTCTAATATCGATTCAAATTTAATTCCATCAAGATTATGGAAAAGGATGAAGTAGATGGTTAATTGTAAATGTCATGTCAACGGCGGAGGAGGGCATGGGGGAAGGGGCATGTGCTCCAACCCGAATCTCCTTCGGGAGACACACAACTGTGCCTCAACTCAATTTTTTCCCGTGTCCCACCCTCAATAATTTAAGAATCATTTGGTGACCTAAATCATGTAAATATGGTTCTGAAAAGGGAGACAACTTTTCATGATAGGTTTTGCCCCGACCTATGCCCAAAGAATCTTGGATTCGATACTGCTCAATGATTCCGAATTAGAGGAGAGACCCATTTATTTCATTTAATTTTCAACGGCCTCTATCAAACTATCAAGAAGTTATTTCTTCGAAGTAAATTGATACAAGATGCATCTTATACCTTGAACTAGAAAGGATTAATACAAAATTCTTCAGTCGACAACACAAACTACTTTTTTTTTCTTCATCTATATAAGTCCCCTCCTTTCAGAAAAAAAGGGTACTACAAACCTTGTTATGAGGACGGCATTGTCCCAGTGATCCGGGTGGTCGTCATGGAATTGGTTGGTATAATATTGGTATGCACAGAAACTTGATAGAGTTAGCTCACCGTCCGGTACTGAATTTAGAGAGGCGCCATCTTGAGTTGTAATCTAGCAAATGGATTGGACATTGCCCATGTGATAAAGTGAAAGGTTTTCTCACAGAGATGCTCTAGCAAATATCATGACCGTAAATATTTCAACAATTATTCTGTACCCTTAGAGGTTTCAATTAGTGCTCAATTTTGACATCAGTTCTATTTTTACATAAATATAATTTGGGTTAACAAGGCAATAAAAGAAACATAGATCCAGAGATTATCATAGCATAGTTATATCACACAGACCCTGTCTGAAAATGATAAGGTCTAAGCACAGAAAATGGAGGTAAGAAAAAGCTAAAAATTTGAATGAAAGAAATAAGATTATACTTACTGAATCAGAAGTCATGACAGCCAGCTTCACGATATGAAAGTATAATCCCCTGCCGAGAGACTCGTGCCGGAACCGGCCGGCTGCCTGGTTGGTAAAAAGGCACATCAAAACTTACTAATAAGTATTCAAATATCTCAAATAATCCTTTTGTAAAAGTTATTTATTATTATTATTACTATCTGGTTTGGCGTCATCTGTGCCTGGGAGGCGAAAAGCGAACTGAATAACTGTAACCCTCAGGTCTCTCCTCCCGACATCACTGACTGGGGGTGTGCAGGTGGACCACATACACCGGGGTTTCCGTCTACTCTTATACGAATAATGCAGTGGGATCTTTAACGTGCAAAGGTGGTGACACCCCTTTACACGGGACCTCCATTTAACATCCTATCCGAGGGAGGGAGTGTTTTCCACTATAGCATAGCCTGCGTCTATGTAGCAGGGGAGGGGCACGATAACACACAACGTAGGCTTCAGTCAACCGCCTGGGTTGGGCTCAAACCCACGAGTTTTGGTTCGACAGGCAGACGCTTTACCGACTCAGCCAACTCGCTTCCTTTAATAGATATGTAATGGGGGAAGGAAATCCTGAGATTTTGTGACAGATAATCCGTCGGAAAGGGGTGAGAAATGATCAAGTTCGTGTTATTATTATCCCGTCAAATCTAAATATACCTACAAAAACTGATATAAAAAGAAGGGAGGAGGAAAGGGTTATTATCAATAGAAACCATTGAAAGTAATATCAGGTAATGGCGGAACTGAAGGGGATACCAAGACTTAAATGAAATATAATGAATGACATAATGAGTCGCGGTAATTAGCTATGCTTACTTGTGTCTTATTTTCCGAGGGTTTAGGTGTCAACATAGAGATAGATACCAAGATTGTAAGTTCTTGGCATTAATCCTTGTTTTCTTCTGTCATATTTTCAAAGTCTCCAGTGCCCGGCTTTCAAATTCATTTCATTTTGATTCATTATCCATCACAAATGAAAAAAACAAACAAACAAACAAACAAAAAACACATTATGGTGAGAAGGAGAAAGGGGTGGAGCTCTCGTTTGACATTATACACCTGTGTGTGTGTCTAACGTTGCATTGATATATCATATTCCATACTCACAATGTTCATTAAAATGAGCGTATAGTTAACCACATCTGGTCCGTAGAAAAGTCGCATCTGGTTGTCTGCCACCACTAAAATTTCCATCGCTTTAGCTTCATCTGTTTCCCGCCTTTTTCTTCCCACGTCTCGCTTTCTTCGTCCTGTGTCGTCTGCGCTGGCTTGAGAGTGCATTCGTGTTGTGTGATTGAACAGCGTGTGGAAGTATTCTGTGGCAGCAGAAATAGATAGGCATTTTTGATAAGTCTGATGACATTATACAGTGGAGCTGTACATAAGAATTGGGTTATAAAAGTATTTCCTCCACAACTTGAGTAAGAATATTTTATTGAGATGAAAAATATCAAAAAATGTAAAGGCAATTTCAGACAGAATATGTAATTCCAAACTGATCAGATGCCAGATTTTAAAAGATGGATATCGTCAAAGGGCGTGTCGAGCGGTTCCTAAGCCCTGAATCTTTTTAATCCAGGGAAAATTCCGCATGCGACATCATCCATTTTACCAAGAGCGATGCTAGGATATTCTGAATCAGAGAACCAATAAGTGGAGAGGGGAATGGATGAATCAAAATTAATCCACAAATAGCAAGATCAAAATGAAAAAAAAAAATGAAGAAAGGTATTCTAAAGGAGTTTTGTTATTCATAGTGGCAAAACGAGTCCTCGGATTAAGTTGCTGACGAATTCAGATATGCGCAACACAAAAACAAACGCAAAATCAGTAACAAAGGGTATTCACTGGCTTGAAACACATATCGCGCCCTCTATTGACGCCTCTCCTTTCTGATGGTATTGTCTTCGTCAACGAGGAAATAAAATTAAGAGATGAAGTTTGCAAGTGTACAAAAGGAGGAAAGGAAACCTGGGGTTGATAAGACAAGTTAGAGCACAGTGCTAGCAACAGAGGGGTTAAATGCTAAATTTAGATCAGTTTCATGAAGTAATTTCTTTCGATTGTTAACATGCATAAAGGATGAATCTATGCTCATTATCATGATTATAGAATTCTTGTGGCCTGTGAAATATTGTTTTACCATGATATCCATCAGTGAAAACTTGACCGATAACCTCTGTAATGATTAGTATCTTCATATAGTACAAATGGAAATAAATATGTCAGAATACCCTCGATGGCACACGTGTCTTCAACGCACGTGGATAATAAAAATAGTTGGTTCTTGTAAAGCCTCATGTGTCATTGCTTGACATTCATGGCGCTTCATTGATATCAAAGCTGCTTTATTCGAGGCTGATATTACTGCTTTCTTGATAACATTTCAAAAAAACAACAAAAAAACTCCCCCAAACAACCAACAAACACACAAAAAACAAATAAACAAAAATATCCTTTGCAGGGGTTGAGACTTTGACATACTTGAATCGAGTCCACAAAAGTGGTTTTCTTCTTTTTCCATTTCATTGTCGGATGCATTATCTTCTTCCCCTTCGCTTTCTGCGACTGCTGTTACATTTGCGTTTCCGATATCGCGGTCGTCTGCGTATTGTGCCTGCCGTTTGATGACGATGTGGAGTTGGTCGGAGGATAACGGACTCCCAGCACTTCTTGAATAAGTTTGTCCGTCACGGAGGTTTCTTGCCGTGGCGTCTCGGCGATACCCTTCGGCGTGCTCCTCGTTGAGGGGACTGATTACGAGATCGTACTCTTGCGTGCTTATTATTCCAGTCTATGGAATAAGAAAATGATGAGCAGAGAAAACATTTATTATGAAATGTATGGAAGGCTAAATTACTTAAATGTTGTATCAATGAATAAATTATGAGTACATATTTCCGTCGTAGTCATTAACCATCAAACGATGCAAATAGTGATCACTGACTTAAAGCATAAGGAATACCCTCCCCCCCCCCCCCCACACACACATGTGGATTCAAATGCTTCCATAATTCCTTTTACATTTCAATATCAATCTTTAATCAGTGGTCATTGAAAAATACAGAAAGGGGTGTCACATACAAAAAGTAACCTGTTTTTTTTTGTCTCTTGATCTGATTTAGCATGTCTACATATACCAGCTTAGTTTTCTTGTTTCCGTCGCAATAACCATATATTTAACGACACAGATCATCAGCAACAGATGCAACGAAGGAGAGGTAATGATTCCATTGAATCAAATAATGATCCATTCTTTAAACCAACAGTTACTGAAAAAAACATTTCACTCCGGAAGGGACCTAAAACCTCGACCAAGTTTAAGCTTACCAGACCGTCACAAAGACTGAGCGCTACGTTAGAATTTCCGCCATTTAACTCCGAAGGGAACACCAACTTCCCTTGGTAGAGGCATTCCGTGTTGATTGGTTCCCGATGCGTGATCCTGCCATCAGAACCGATGAACTCGGCTTCTAGCCCCTCTCTCACTAACCCTTGTGCCGTATCCACAACCACGTGGTAATTTGTGTCGAAGGCGTCAAATTCAAATTGGCGCGTACTTTGTTGTGTCGTCTGCTTTGACTCTATGGTAGATCGTCTATGCCTGGTTGATGCAGCTATCTCTTTGGGCTGCGAAATATGATAACCTGAGAAGGGAAATTGAGTAGAATATTTCTGGTAACAACAAAAGGAGATGGAAAGAGAAATCCAGACAAAGAATATAAAGTTGTTCAGGCATAGGCTCATTGATACACATTTTATTGTAAGTGACGACCCGTGGCCAGTTCGTAGCTAGTTCACTATGCAGCGCCAACTAAATCTATTCAGTAAACAGCCTTTTTGTTAAGGACACGTAGGTGCAGTGCTATCGTTTGTACCCATGACCTGCACAGTTGTAGTCAAGTGTTAGAACCACCAACCTCGGCTAGACCAGAAATTGAGGAATGTGATTATAATATGTTAAGTGTCTGTGACTGTAATAAACACACTGCATGTTAATTCTTACCTATAATGGTGTCCTCCTTTCCAATGTAATTTATCAAATCTTCTTGACTGAGAAAAGAATGCTGTAAGATAGGAAAAATACTGAGAACTATTAAACAATACACTAACAAAATATGCTTTTTTGTCTTATACAGACTAGGATTTGATAACATGAACTATTCAACTGATTATAACTGTTACCTTTCAAGAAAGTGGTGATGAAATATATCAAATTTTCATTATGAATGTATTCGGTCCTTGATAAAGGAAAGCGTATTGTCTGCTAATTGTCTTTTTGCAGTGTTTTGTGGGCATTCGGTTTCAAAAGGCCCCTTGACAGTGCTTGATAAACTCAAACATATTATATAAGATTCAATTCGTTATCGTTTATGTCGAATAGGATGCCGTTAGATTTGATTAGCCATTATAGAAATACAAGAAAAATTTCAATAACGATTGAAATCAAGAGTTTACAGGTGATATTATCAAGTTCACTGCTCAAGTCATTGCGTCCATGCATTTTCTCTGCGCTTTATGTGTCATTTTAATGTTGATGTATTATGTAAGAATGAATACCAAATGCATTGCATTTCACATACAAAATCAAACAATTTCACCAGCCGGCTAAAGAGTCAACGGGACTATCGGTGGGGCTAGCCCACTTTTGCAAAAAGCAGTGTAAACAGAAAGTTGGCTAAGGAAAGTCCGGTACTATCAGTGGGGCTAAGGCCTCCCTTAACCCCACCGATAGTGCGGGACAAAGCAAAATTTTGCCAGTGTAAAAAGGGTGTTATTTGCTGTACCACTGAATTTAGTCGACGTTTTTCGAAATGATTATACGTATTATGCTTACCCTAGTACATGGGGGGGGGGGGGGGGGGGATTCGTGTCTAATCGTGTCCATATATGTTTTTTTTTCAGCCTCGCTTTCTTTGTAAATTCAATTTTCATCTGTTCCTTAACGCTTGACCTCGTATGCTATATATAAAACCCGTTATATTTCAAGTATGAAGGCCTTAATGAAAGAAAAATAATTGGAAACCATTCAGCGGACATTGTAAGGACGTGGAAAGTGCGTTAACTGGGTGTTTTTATGTTTGTGCGCGCTGCACTTCAAACCTTGAAAACAAATCCGTTAACAAAAGGAGAAGGGGAAAAACTGGTTCCCTCCCGAACAAAGGAGCACGTGGAAAGGCTTATATCCTTGAACAATTAGAGTGGAGTGTCCAATCTTGTTTACTCCTCGTTGTTTCCCCTCTTGGCAGACTTAAGAAGACCCTTTTCAATGACAACTGCGAACGGATGAATAACAAGAAGGGAACAAAGCAAGTTAGGATAGGTGATCGACATTTCGCTCTTGTAAGTACATCATGAAGTGCTTTAAAGTGACCGTCATTGCCACCAATAAAAAACATTTACTATAGTATTCACTTATTTATTCCAGCCTGCACCTTTTAACCTCTGCTGTGTCGCAGTAAAATGACCCGCCTTTTTATAGTGAGGGTAAAAGGTCCATGAAATCTGGCATTTAATGCCAAAACAATGATTAAACAAAAAAGCAACAAAATTTACTGGTCTGAACTATCAGTTATCCCTGATTATCACTTAATCATGACCAGCTTTTTGCGACATTTGTGAGGTGTCAAATGTCGCCTCTCATTTGGTATGGCGTTATTTGTGACGTCAAGCAACATTTCAACCTATATATAACGACTGAATCACACCGTCGTGAGAGCAGTCTTCGAATCGAGGGATCATTGCTCTCTTCTTTTTTTTCGTCGTTTGAGAACAGTTTGAACAATTCATTTTGTGGAAGAGATCTGTTAATTTTGCCGAGGGGGCCAGGCTCGACTAGCGTATGTGCTATATTCTGGTCCCATTTTTCAACTTTTGTCTTTGTCACACGTATGCAAAAGTTTGTAAAGTTTCTTTTCGTTGTATTATTTGTTGGTGAATAAATCAAATCAAATCAAATCAAAATTCATGTGTAATCGAAGGGTTTGGCAGGCGAGAAAAGTCCCTTATCAATACGAGTGAGTGAGTGAGTGAATGAGCGAGAGAGAAAGAGAGAGAGAGAGAGAGAGAGAGAGCGCGTGTCAGAAGTCAGAGACTCATGTTAGATCCATAAGTGGGCGAATGTTCCATGTGGTTAAAATTATAATGCATGAAGTATTAAAAATTATAGTGCATGAAGTAATACATGAAGTATCATGTCAAATGATGGCGCCATTCACATTTTCAGTTTTAAGGAAACTGCAAGGTAATAAAAAAATAAAGTTCTTTATTGAGGAAAAAATTGACAATATGAATTAGTGATAATCTCGGGGATCTAAAGATGAATGAAATTGAATTGAAAATATGGATATTTCAGAACTGGAAAAAGGAAGCAGATTCCCCAACCCCTCGTCAAAAAAGTTGATCAAGGAGAGGTCAGGAAAAAAACAGAGAGAGAGAGAGAGAGAGAGGAAAACCTTGGAAAATATGTGCTCCAATGATTCTAAAAATACTACTTTGGAGGACAACATTACAAAAGCCATGTGAGACTCGGACTAACCTACTATAACAGTATGGCGCTGGTTCAGTCGGGCAACAAGTGGCAAGTAGGTCTATGACTACACAGACCAAATCATCGATTTTTTTTCCAATAGAACAATAACTAACAACATTCCTTGAGAATTCACCATGTTCAACAAGGCATCGTAATCACGGTGTAAATATGAGTTGTATTCTCACCGGTGGTTCCAAGGTTTTTATCATAAGTCCCACACAGTTTCTTAATTGCTGCACGCGCACTTCGATCTCAATGCCTTTCATCTTACTAAATGAGGGGTGTCAAAAATGAACAAAGGATGATACAAGTATTGGAGGACGTCCTGTCATTATGTACGATTGAAATTCGTCTCAAGGTGATCATATTATAGGATTAGGATAACTTCTCAATTGCCTCATCCTTGGACTGCCTATCCCTTAGTTACATCTCTCTTTGTTTTCAATTCTCCTGACTGAAACGATTCTGTGTTGACTTTGTTTTATAAGGAGAACGTGTGCAGAGTTTTTGTCCTTGTCATGCACCTGCATGTTACGTTCTTTCCCTTTTTTTTCATAAGTATGATGTAGTTTAAGAGGAGTACATGAGCAATACATTAAAACTTTAAGCAAGTTAAAATGATTGTAGAGAATACTTTACAAACTTTCACTGTTTCTCACACTTCATCATCTCTAACTTGACTCGACATGTGTCTATTCCCAATGACCGTGTGCGAGGGTGTGTGTGGGTGTGTGTGTGTTGTACATTAAATAGATTAATCGTGCATGTTAAAAAAAAAAAACAGTTAAAACACAAAAATGTTAATACAAACGTGTATATGTGTGTTTCTTAAATGAAAACGAAACTAATAAATGCTTTAAAAAAAAATGAGTTCTATTTTTTTTTGTATTAGAAATCCTCCCCTCATGTCAATTTAACTCTCCATCTCGTGAAACCACATTTCCTTTGAAAATTTTCAGTATTCAGAAAACCGGACAGTAGAAAACCAGAAACTTTCATTACTTGGTAATGATGGTTGTTCTTGAGAATAAAAAGTTCCGCGAATTTCAAAAATTCCCGTGCAGTTGCGAATCAGTGAGTCAGTCATTTAGGATCATTAAAAAGTTGCGAATCTTTACCACTCGCCAAAAGATACTCACACATTTATAAATATTCATTTATAATTGTATCTTCAGCGAAATTCTGTTTGAATGTAGGAAATGATCATGATGAATTGTATTAAAGTTTATCTAATGCTTTCTCCCAATACATTTGCAATGAAAACGAAACTATGTATACAGTCAAGTTGTGGTCGAAAACTCGAAAAATCGATACAATTGACAATAACTGGAACAGAAACAAAGGCAATGAACCATTTCAGTCTCTACTTATTTGCCAAGGGAAAACAAGAGAGAAAGTAAAAGGAATAGGGAGAGAGAGAGAGAGAGGGGGGGGGGGAGAGAAAGTGAAAGAGAAAGAGAAAGAGAAAAGGAGAGAAGAGAAGGGGAATACAAAAGACAAACACTGTTTGGTTTGCCTTATATACGGAGTAGAAAAAGGAAAACAAATCAACATGCAGACTAAAAACGATTATGATTACCGGTGCATTCGATGTTTGTGGTAAAACTGTACATGCAAGCTCGGACATGTCAATCAATTATCTTTTGGTTTGCAGGTTAAAGACCGAGGCCTATGCAGGATTCGATAAGTGTTTAAACTTTTATACAAAACAATTTGATTATATCTTACCTCAGCCTCATAAGCATGTGTTACGCAGCTCCAACCACAGGCTAGAAGAATCCCTCCCAAGAAATGTTTCAAAAGCAGGGGCGCCATCACGAGCAATTCTTTCAGGAAAGTTGAACTTGAGGTATTCTTGACAATATTTCAGATACAAATGTTGATGTAACGATATCGATGAATGTATTTATTTCTGTAGGTCCATTTATCATCGATGAATTTATAACTTCGTTTAATTAGACTGTTTCTCTCAATAACGCTGTCCCATCTCTGAGATAAAGCGATAGATGATCACCCGACTCCTTAAACTTTGTGGTGTTAGTCTTTCTATTTTTGCTTCATATTTTATGCTGCCAATTAATTCACTCAAATCTATGAAAAAATCGGAAGTTCAGGTCTTATTTTTCCCCAAGGGATTGAATTTAAAGCTGTCTTTCGCACCTATGTCAAATGATCACTGCAAAGCCGTATTTATCCAAACTAAGACGAGATCGCTAAAAGCTACGAAAACTGCACGTATAATGAATCCTGAGGTCACGTAATGTTTCACATGTCTAGTGTGATTACAATCCTTGTCCTTGAGATAGCATTCTCATTGATATTGCTCAGTCATTCACAAATAATGGACACAAAACAGATGCGAGGAAGAACAAGTTGGAAATCATCAATTTATAATATATGGCATCAAAATAACTTCAGTGTGGTCAGGATATGCCCTTATTGATTGTCTGAAGTGCAGTTCTTTCCCCCAAAACGGAGCGAATTTCACACCAGTGTATTATACTCTGCTCTGAGTAGAACAAATAAAAACAGTGATGTTACATTAGGATGACTAACTTCCTTTTGTTAGACCGGTCTTGAGTCTGTCCTGGCGAAGAGTTCTTGGTCCGTCGTCTGTTTTGTCCAGTCATCACGTTTTCTGCTCGAAGGTGAGCGCGCTGGTCCACTCAACCGTGACGAAAATTCTAGCCTTGGAATAGAGCCCCGTTCGTACCAGTAGGTCTAAACACCGATCTTATTATCATCCTATCCGGATCAACGGGCCCTGCTTCATGGGGGCATTCATTAGGTCCAGCCTCGTATGCCTTGAGATACTGAGATCCACACTGCTGCAATCTTTGGATGAAAACAAATGCTCGTTTTGATTAATGTTTGATGTCGCTGATTTTGTTGATGTGCTCATGTTTGTGATTTTTTAGATGCCTTTGTCATCCTTAAACGAGCACATTGTGCCTGTCTTTGATAGTCTATAGCAAAGTCTGTAAAACTGTGTTTTTTAAAATGATATATATCGTGACTGACATTTCAATGAGCCCTTGAATCGGCTTATTTATCCTTGTTATGTCTGTAACGTTTTTAGAGAACATTTAGCAAAACCAGTCATGCGATCTACAAAGTACATTATAAGGTCGGATAAGGCTTGAAATATTTTGTCGACAGCCTCTTTTTTGTGATGACAGTATTTTCATCATGTGTTCTCTCGACGTGATGTTGTGTTGTTTTCTCTGCCCTTTTTCTTTTCTCTCCTCAGTATTTCGTCGACACTGAGACCAGGGCCCCGTTTCATAAAACTTGTTATCAATGTCAAGGTGCAATAACTGCTATAAGCTACTGAAATGCTTGCATCTCTTTGGCTGAGAGCAAATTTGTCATATAAATGTGGCAGTTGTTACTGATAACAAGTTTTATGAAACGGGGTCCAGATTGAAGAAGTTGGAGAAAGGATGAGGATGAGGATGAGGTATATTACAGGGACATTTGCATCATTAACTGTTACCCCCAAAACAGAATTTAAAAAATCATCGTGATTTTGTAAAAGTAACAGAGTTATAGCAGGATATGAAATTGATCTGTATGAAGTAATGCTACCATCAATGTAATTTAGTAGAAATGTATTTTCTTCCACTTTTACTTTGCTTTGTAATGGTAACATTATGTGATCACCTAATCAGAATCTAAAACGTTATGTTGAAAGATATTTGAGATTGGTTGAAATTTAAGATTAACGTTTTAATATAAACGAACTTGCAAGGTCTTTAATGGCGACTACAGGCATCTATGAACATTATCTCCGCATGATCTATATTTGACCAATCAATTACCATAACAAAGGCTAACTGACCAACCTATTACCATAACAAAGGGTCAGTGATCGTAGAGGTCTCCATTGCTTATTTTCCCTGCATTTCCAACAAAAGGGACCTGGTGATGTCGGGTCTAGCTAAATGGTAATTATTTATCGTCTATTTTTTTTCTGCTGGTAGGTTTTTTTTCTTCGTTTGTTCCCAGCTATATATATGGATAGGTGACTAATCGATTATGACCTTGTTCGACAGGTAACAAGCAAACGTAAAGTCACGACTGAATCGATTCGTACTCGTTTCTTCTTCAAAGTTGAACTCTTGTCATAGGGTTGCATTGGGAAAGAAACTGTCCATGATATGAGGTAGATTTCTGTAGTGCATAATATTATTGTTCATTGTGTATTGTAGGGTTTCAAAATCATCAACACGATAACGAATTCTATTATAGGATGTTTAATGGTCTTCCCAATCTGTGTCCAAACTTGTGCTGTATTTCATTCTTTTAAGAAACAATGTAATTCTCAAAGATTTAACTTAGAACGTTTTAAACTTTAAATTAAAATTAATTTATTTTATTAACCTTAATTTAACCTTAATTTGATCTTGCCGACACCTTTTCTTTGTGCATTTAAAACATGATCACATTGAAGCCGATACTTGTTTCCGTCTTATTCTATCCTTTTGTATTTGTATTTTTTGTTTCGATACTTCCTGTAATATTTTGGCATTCTTTCATTGTCTTAAATTGTATTTATGTCACACAAGGCTCTCTTGTTTTTTATGTACTGAAGTGACTATCCTGTGTAAAGAAAAAAGAACTAATTATTGTCATCAGCAGTTTCTATGTATTGAAGAGAATACCCTGTGTAAAGAAAAGAGAATTAATAAATTATTGTCGTCATATCTTCGGCATCCCCAACACAATCTCCGCTTTTCCGCCTTCTTTGTATGCTTTATAAACAATTTCTTATTGTTAACAAATATCAGCCAAACCAATAAGTTAAACTGGGCCTTGATGGAAGTAGCATGCGGCAGCAACATGCGCGCACAGGTGGGTTATATGGGACTTCACTCATGTGATATGAAATGTGAAATTAAAATTGGTCTTTAGTTTCAATGTATGTGGATGCTTTTGGCATGTTTAATGAAGAGCAATTCTTCTAACACAGCTATCCTCTGCTATTCTATACAAGAAAAAAAAAGTGGGAAGACGATACAGAATGAGAAAGTTTGAGAGTGCCATTTCACCTTTATTATCTTAACAAAACACTGGGTAAGGGTTTGGTAAATGGATACAAGGATAACTTAAGATGAAACGTCTGTGGACTCGCGTTGAAGAAATCATTTCATCAGTGCAGGCAAAATTTTTTTTTTTTTTAAATAAATAAATAAAAATAAAAATCCACCTGTGTGGATACCGAGTTTGCATTTTTTCATTTCCCTACACCTTCACGCTCTTCCTGTATTTCTTATGATAATTTTGACGTTAAAACCACTGACAGAGTACTGTTTTAAACGGGGGGGGGGGGGTAAACTATTTCCCCTTCCCTTCTCTTTATGTTTTTTCCTATCCTATCGGAGGGGTGAGGAACATGCCCCCATTGCAAAGTCATGTGATGAATTTTCTTCATGTAATGATGAAAAATAAGACAAGAAAAAGGGGAAGGTCAGCCCGTCGGGGACCCTAAACACGTGACTTGTTTAACACGTGTACACTTCCTTACTATATATTCCTTACTTTTCTTATAATAGATCACTCACAAAACATTCCACGGGATGGAAAAAAAAAATAGTTAAGAAGACATTCTGAGTCTATACATCATGAAAAGTAAGGACAAAAAAGCTATAGTAGACTGTGCGAAAATCTTTCAGAGGATGAGTTCAAGAACTGAAATTCCCTTCTTTTTTTTAGAATTTCAGGCGAAATTTAATTATTGATATTGTCGGCATCGATGAAATAAAGCGCGATAATGGTCTTAGGTTAAAATAGAGAACCCCAGGGGCGGCGCCAGGGTATTTTGATGCGGGGGGGGGGGGCAAAGATGACTCATGGGTGAGTTTATTTACGTTTTAATCCAAATTTTAAATCCAAATTGAAAAATAGGGATATTATTATAGCTGCCTCACCCAGCCTTCTCTAATTTCCCCATACTCTTCTTTCCTCCTCCTCCTCCTCATTTTTCTTCCTTTTCTCCTCTTTTTGTTTGTTGATCACTTGAAAATTAATGGGATGGCAGTCGCCCCCTGCCCCCTATAGCGTCGCCCCTGGAGAACCCAAAGGCTCGGTCACCTATGAGCAGGGAAACGGGTGTTTGTTTGTTTTGTTTTTTTTTAAATTTCTGACTTAAGTATTGAATTGCATACCGGCCCAGGCTGTTTTCCTCTACATACTAACGGGCTTTAAGGGTGAGATTTAGTGTATGTTTCAGGCGGTTTCCATCAGTGGTTCGTGCCAGATAGCGCAACAGAGCTTTCGTCTTATTATACAATCCCATGGAAATTGACTGTGTATCTTTAATGGTATCAAATCAATGTCTCTTCGGGCTTGAAGGTTAAAATTGATTTGCTGATTACGCATGTGATAACATGGTATGTAAGAGCATTGAAAATGGTCTTAACTTGTGTCTTCTACCATGTGTACTGTTTAGATATCACATAGAACTTTAATGGCTTAAAATCAATTTCTCTATAAATAACTGTGGGTGTGAAGGTGAACGTTGATTATTTTTGCTTAATATAACATTTCTATGTTAGAGCATTGAAAATGGTCGTAGCTCGTGCCTTCTACCGTTTAGAAGTCGCCTTGATTCTTAATATCCACTTAAAATAATTATTTCCCCACAGCAACCTCGAGAGAAAATCGAATCAGACACGCAACAGCATTTACAATACCACTTCAATTATTTTTTCCCCACAAAGTAAAATATCTGTCCTAAACATGATAAAATTGCTGTGCATTTTCAGTAAATTCATGAAAAGCGGGCTCTCTTTTAAGCTCTCTTGGTCTTTTAGGCACATTTAAAGTAGTAGCAAAGGCGACGGCTGCTTATTTAGAAATGAAAAATGTTACGCAAGTTTACATTGCTATCTGATCCTTTGCTTTCTGCATATAAAAGCCTGGTTTCTTCTAGTAAACGATTCCTTTATTCCGCTTGGTCTATATTCTTTTCTTTAAAATAGGGGCCCGTCAGTCTCAGATATAAGCTGAAGCTGCTCATGCAGAAAAGTTATAACTATTTTCTGTTATGAATCTTAACCCGGTGACTCGTGAATTCTGTCATTCCCATAGGCTGAGTACATGGGTCACCCGGTTCCAGTAGATAATAAGGGGTTAAGCTCTGCTTTATCAGCATGTCGAGTGGAGCAGTCCATGGAGGTGTTATAAAGGAACTGTAAATAACGTGATACACATAACCGATAATGCATCTCATTCGCTTCAATGAAAAATCAGTGTAACGTAGAGGTCTATTTACCAAGTTAAGATAGCTTTGTTGTTAAGTCGCATCATATGTCATCTAATCGGCTTAATTTAGTATGAGATTGAGTAAGACATGGTTGATTGAGTGAGTGGACTGCAGTGCACCAATTTTAATTTTGCTTTTGACTCTTCCTACTTCTACCACAACTGTAATTCATAACTGTTACAAACAGTAGTCGACTGTCCTTTTAATTGTTATAGAGATTTAATTATATTTTCCTTCAAATCTGCAAACCATGTGAGAATCCGAACCCATGGTTGATTTTCGTTCGTAAAAGTTTCGTGCTTGGTACTCCCTGTCTACTTATTCCTGGGGGTGTTTCATTAAGTTGTTAGTAAGTTACGAACGACTTTACGCACGACTGGTGATACCTTCTTATGCTACATGCAAATGAATGAGAATCTGATTAGCACCCAAAAACATGTTCCAGTCGTGCGTAAAGTCGTTCGTAACTTACGAACAGCTTTATGAAACACCCTCGGTCAGTTGATCCTCTTCATGTAGAAACAGACTTACTAATCTTAAAACCTAATCTTTCTCCCCCTTTTTGCCACATATCAATCACGAAGCAGTCATGGATAAAATCTACCAAACTGTGAAAACAGAGCCAAAAGTCACGACAGAGGTCTATATAGGTTTTCCTGCCCATCTTCGGAAACTTATCATCGTAATCAACGATTTTTTCATTCAATTTCACGCGAAATTGATTGACAATTTGGATCAAAATTTAAAAAGCAAATATTATCGTTCAATTTGATTTTTTTAGCATGCGATTTACTATTGTTAGAAAACAAAAGTGCAGAAAGATCATTCAATTTCATTATCTGTGCAAACAACATTGAAATTAGTGTAAATAGCATTCCAATTCGCGCAGGACACGACGTAGGAAGAATCTTGGCATACAATTTCATGAATAAGCATACAGTTTTGACATTTGCGCATTTTTTTTCATCTTATGGCAATGAGTCAATGTGTGTTTCTGCTTAAATGAAAATTATGAATGTAGGAAGAACAAGATTGAGATTCATCAGTATCTAGCAGATAGTTCTTATTACACTGATTAAGAAGGTTCACCTTTTAGACGAATTCGGCGTAATGGGGGGGGGGGGGCTTCAAAAAGGGGGCGATTCAGTGGGTTATGCATTGAGTCAGGTGTGCAGAGCTGCAGATGTGTGGAGGTGTCAGTGCTTTTGTTAGGCATGCTTAAAGCCTCCCCCCCCCCCCCCCCCGTTATGCATTAGCATAAAAAACGGCACCCAAACCGAACAGGCCTAGGCATTTGTGCAATGGTTTTTTTTTATCTTATGAGTCAATGTTTCTGCTTTCATGATATTATGAATGTAGGAAGAACAACATTGTGATTCATTAGCATTTAACAGATAGCTAGTTTTCATTACACTGATAACTGTTGTCAGAGAGAAGGTTCGTCTTTTGGTATAGTTCTTATTGAACCAGGTATCCTGGCAGCTCGAGTACGATACATGGGTATCTCTGATGTCGACAGACGTCGCGACGTCTGTCGACGCGTGCTTGGTTGAAGTATTCGAAGGAAACAACCAGGACTATCTTGAACTGGTAGAAAATCTAGGGATGAAAAAAGGTCTACGGCTCGATCTATTGTACGAACTTATGTAGAAACTGGCAGAGCTGACAAGCTTCCAAGGGGAGGGGCACATAACTCCAAAATGGACGAAGAGATGAAGAACTGTCTTCGGGATGCCCTTGAGACCAACCCATTGCTTACACTCAGGACAAGCTTCGGGAAAGTCTTCCTCAAAAGCCAGGCGTGTCCTTGTCGACGATTGCTAGAACTCTAGGTGGGATGTCCATCACGCTAAAGCTTGCAGAGGATGTACCTGACGCTAGAAACTCACCACGGGTGATCCAACAACGAAGAGAGTATGCCGAGTGGTTCCTCGAGCACGGTATCGTCGCCAATTGTGTCTTCATTGATGAATGTGGTTATAACATTTGGACATGTCGTACTCAAGGAAGGGCACTACGAGGCGTTCCGGCAAGGAGGGTCGGGCAAAAGGGTCGCAACTGTAATGTCACGTTTGCAGTTTCTGCAGCCGCTGGTCTCGTTCATCATGAAATAACCTTCGAGACTGTCACTAGAAAAAGGTTCGAGCAATTCCTCGTTGCTACAGCCGCAGAATGTAACGAAATGTTTCCAGATGATGAGCCAGTCATCTTGATTTATGACAACGCTAGACCGCACGTGAGAGCTGAGCTACCAGCGGATGCCACCGCTCTCATGGAAACGAAGCTCCTTCCTCCGTACTCGCCATTCTTAAATATGACTGAGATGGCACACTCTTCATTGAAGAGCGAAGTGAAGAAATGCCTGGCGCAGCATGAATGGCAAGGTCGAGTCGGAGACAGGATGGCAGCTGAGCAAGCTGGAGTCAACATGCAACAGTGGCGGTGCAACATTCTGAGAGAAGTTGCCGAGCGGTGTATAGACGGCATTACCACGATTACCCCTGCCAAGTGCACCTAGTGGTTCAACCATTCCCAGACATGTATGCCTAGGGGGGGGGGGGTGTAACATAAAACATACAATTAATCTTACGATTGATATCAATCGCAAGTCTATGGCAAACCATGTACTAAAGAGATACAATTGATTGTAAGATTGATTGTATATCCTTATGTTACACCCCACAGGTGTCTGAATGGTCAAGAAATCGACGGATGAAACACACTGATGAGAGTTAGGGCAACTTAGAGCAAAAGACAGACTATGATTTTAAAAAGATGGAAAAAAAAAGGATGAAAAAAAGAAATATGAAAAGAAACCCCCTAACAAATATGAAAATAAAGATCACAACAAAATAATCCATGACCATATATGACAGGCATTTTATACTGAATTGTATGCAAAGATAAAGAAGAAGACCACAGAAGAAAAAAAGAATAATGAAATATAAACTGAATTTAAAAAAAGAAATCTGAACGTCAAATATACAACGACAGAAAAGAAATAAATAATGAAAGAGAATAAAAATGAAAATGAAAAAGAGATAGAGACCACTTACGTTGTTCTAATTGAATGGCTTAAGTGCGAAAGTGATTGCCTAAAGATGAAAATGAAACCGCAATTCAGCAAGGAATTTCTTCTTCCACTAAAACTTGGCGAAATTGATTGACGGGAATTCATTATCAAATTGAATCAGATAACATTTAATTTGAATGATAATTTTACTAATTTCAATGTTTAAAAAAAGGAATTAAACGCAAAAAGTGTTAAATTGAAACACCGTAAACCCGATGGACTATAAATTGCTTGATTTGAATGCTCCATCATCAAATTGAATGATGTTTTGACGAATTCGGCAGGGGAAAACCTACATTAAGCTATAGTATGGTTCAAATTTAATTCATGGTTTAAACCTTCAAAAGCACGTTAATGTCCCCTTGTCTAATGGGCTGACAGTAAGTACTGTAATGCGCTTAATATACACTTATACCAGTAACGCTTACTGACGTGCATCTGCTAATTTCAGTCCACGGCGGAGATTTTAAGCATAAAACCTCCTCCGTGATTACGGGCAGTGAACTTTTATCTACAATCATTGGTATACATATCCCGTTTGACCGACAGCCTTAGAGTTAATGAGACCGGCATTTCAGTCTCATGAACTCTCAGACAACCTCTCAGAAGGTCTGAGAGGCAAATATTTCAGTGTTGTAGGTTTTGAACTATAATCCCAGTCGAATTTTTGAAAAGGACGAAATAACTAGATTGGACGTAAAGAAAAAATATTATATCTCCTTTCATATCTTTACACTAACTTCTCATTTTGTCTCTATAATTACCTAGAGTGTTGTCACACCCTTGTGACCCTTACCCCTTTTCTCTCTAGCTACGCCGTGCAGTGTTTTCGTTTACCCTAACTACAGACCATTCTGTCCAAGATATATCAGAATATAACCAAGAAAAAAAAACTACATCAAAGCCTTCAACTTTATGACTTATCAGACCAAATAATCTTGTAATAAGTTTAGATGGGCGTATTCAGTCCCATGAATGTTTTTCCCTTTAATATTACATGGTGCGGAATGGGAGAAGTGTATTTTTTCTTTCCCTGTATTTTGTTTCGTATTGAAAAATTGTATCCTGTGTTCAGGAGAATTCATTCATTTTTCTTCTTATGTAGGTTCAACGGTTCTCTCTCTCTCTTTTTTTTAGTAGCGCCATGAGCGCCGAAAGGCGGGCCTCTGCGCTATACAAGTAGCCACTATTATTATTAGTAGTAGTAGTATTAAGTTTTTGAGAGCTATTCACAGACATAGTCCTTTTCAGAAAACACTTCACAATGCAACCACGGCACTACTTTACAGCACTATCAGAGAGCACTGATAATAATTTCTGAGCTGTTTATTGTAAATAATCTTATTCCCTATAAACCAAGCACACATGCTTTCATTCTTATCTATGCAATAAGAGAAGGAAACGCATGAAATCACTTTCACTTTCAGCTAGTCTCTTTGACTCGGATTAGCTCGCATTGATTCATAAAAAGTGATGAGGGCGCGCTTTCTTTCGGTACATGTTTGGCATTACCAACGTGATCATAATCCAGTCTGATAGGGATAGTGAGAAGTGTTTTACTGAGATGCAAAGTGTGATATACAAAGACCTATGTACTTGTAGACGGACACAAATCTCGGCCCGGGTAAAGCTTTAAAGGAATTGGTTTCCAAGGTGAATTTTTAAGAATCGTATCAAAAAGAATGGATGATCAATGATGATTGCAAGATAAGATGATATCAAAACAGGGACGGCGCCATGGCATTTTGATGTGGGGGGGGGGGCAAGATGACCCATAGGTGAGTTCATTGACGTTTTAAATTAACAAATAGGGATATTACATATTTGTAAGCCCCAGGCCTCTCTTTCCCCACCCTCTTCTTTCTTCTTCCTCCTCTTTTTCTTCTCCTTTTCCCCTTTTTTTTATCACTTGAAAAATCATGGGGGAGGAGGTCGCCCCCTGCCCCCTGTAGCGTCGCCCCTGTATCAAAAACTTCATCCAAGTCAGTGAGACAATTGAGTTAGTTTCCATAACACCTCACCAGTGCTAATCCTCTCTTTGTACTTGTTCTTCACATAAGCATATTTTCTTTCTCCTAAATGAGAGCAGGTCATTCTGTTTCCGCTACAGAAGTTTGCATTCAACATGTTTAAACAGTTAAATGCCTTGAGAGGACTTACGTTAATAGTCAAAATTATCTGCTGCAGTGACTTACACACAAAATGTTTTACAACTCTCCTTTTAACCTTTAGAAAATGTTTTAAATCAAATTCTAGGGATCTTTTGGGCATATTCCTACATGTTTCAGCGACATCAAATCATGTTGAACATTACTGTTCATGATTAAAAAAACTCAGCACACCGCTTTGTGGTGTCATCTATCTGAGAAAGTAAGTGGAGACAAGGAAAAAGCACGCTCATACGACCTCACCTGTCAATTTTTTGAAAATTATCGTATCGTATACAAGGAACTTACAGCTGAACAAAAAAAAAAAGTGGTAAGCTATCACGAACATCGATATGAAATTGTCCTAGATTTTTTTTTTCACTACATGTATAGTCTCCTCACACTTTTTCCTTATTTGATTGAAATTTAAACGCCGGCAGAGTTTCTATTGATGGCTTTGCTCAGCAATCACGAATTAGACGTTTGCAATCGACTTTCTGACACACATTTATATTTTTGCCGAGACATCAATATGATTTTAAGAAGTTGTATTGATTCTGGAAAATGACCCACATTTTCTTCTTGCTTCTTTTAACTTCCTAAGAAAATCCAATTCGTATTTTTGCAGTTTTTATCGCCATGGAAGAAGAAAATGATTTGATTTCTCTTTATTTTTAAAAGCTGGGAATCAAATCAATTAAGATGTAGGGTAGGAATGTAGGTCGAATTTTGGCCAGTGCGTGAAAAGCGTCAGATATAAGGTGGCTACTATTTCATCAGCAGTTAAACAGAAACAAGAACAGTTTAAAACGCCTTTCGAAAAAACCCAGCATACATTATGTGTCTGCAAATAATATGGTTATTGTAGCTTTTCCATTATCCCATTCCAATTTGGGCGGTACATCTGCTCTGCTGTCCTCGCCGGCCTTTTGATCTCTTTTATATGTTAGAATATTCTTTCAGAATTGAAAAGGAAATGATGACGGTAATGATAATGATGATGATGATGATGATAATGATAAGGATAATGATAATAATAATAATGATTATGATAATAATGATAATAACAATGATAATAATGATAACAACAATTTTGCTATCATCATTATCATCACCATCTTAACCATAATCACGATCATCGTCATCATCATCTCAATCAACATTATCACCACCTTCATCACCAACATCCAGCCATCATAAATATCATCATCATCATCATCATCATCATCATCATCATTTATAACCATATCTATCATCATCATCATCAACATCATCTCGTCACCACCACCACCACCACCACCACCACCACAATCACCGTCACAATCTTCACTATCACTACCGACACTACCATCAACCACCACTACCACCATCACCACCACCACCACCACCATCACCACCACAGCCGTCATCATTATCATCGTCATCGTCATCATCTTAATCAACGTCCGCATCATCATCACCTCAACCCCCTCATCATGATTACCATTATTTATCACCACATCTATCATCACCACCAACACCACCACTACCACCACCACCACCACCACCACCACCACCACCACTACTACCACGAACAATACCACCACCACTACCTACACCACCACCACCACCACCACCACTACTACCACCACCACTACTACCACCACCACCACCACCACCACCATCACAATCACCGTCACAATTTTCACCATCTTTACCTCCACTACCATCACCATCACCACCAACACCACCACCACCACCACCACCAGCCGCAGCAACTGCAGTATAGTGGTCATAGTGTAGGAGTAGTGGCAGAAGTAGATGAGTGTAAAGTGCTCATAATAGTCAATGATAGTCAAACTTCCAGTGTTCGCTGATTATATTCTCATTTACATAATATGATAACCCATGAAAAAATGACCATAACCAATATGATTCACGAAAATCTAACGTTTATTAATGCTTTGTGAAACACTATTCAGAATAAAATTGTATACTTAGAATGACATGTATTCAGTTCTGTAACCCTCTAAGAATACATACAAATATTTACCCCCATGATTATGATCAGTGTCTCCTAACATTATTCACTGCGAGGAAAGCTGTGAAGTAAAGATGAAAAGATATTAGATCAAGCTAGCCGTTTTGTTATGATGTTTGATTTTAAATATATTCGTTTTTAGCCGGTGATAAGCAAGTGCTATCTATGGCTTTTCAAAGACGAATGCTTCTAGACGCACATTGTTGACTTCTGTATTGCTACTGTTGACATCTTACAACAAGACCCTACATACAATGATCATATTATCAACCATAAAAACCACGTGATTCGGGTACGATTGACCAATAGCTAGGTAGCAGTGCCATCTGGTTATTACATGAAGACACCATCTCGCATAATTAGATGATCAACTGGCTGATAATGTGTTTCGTTATTCTAACTGCTTTACTCACGATTCTGGTCTTTTTGATCACCGATCTCTTGAACCAATTGTTTCTTTACTCCCATAATATAAATATTCTATTTTACTACCATTACAATCATGTGATCGTCGCACGTAGAGGGAAGGAAAACTTAGGCACAAAGGAGTTAGGATCAATACAGTCTTCTTTCTCGGTTTAAGTCCATATAGTTTCCCTTTTAAACCTTTACATTCTAACAATTTGATACGTACACGCTTAGCTAGTCTCTTTTTCAAAGTATAGACATTAAACAAACAACATAAACAGGGGTGTGAAAAAGAGAGACACACATGAAACAAATGATTATATAATTTGTATCAATATAGCAAAACCGTGTTTGCAGGTGTATTTTGAGTGTCCATTTCGAAAGCAGCTGAGAGCTGCATGTTTCAGACGAGGCCTTTCATGAGCACGTGATGCAATTAAAACTCAGATGGTGGTAATAGATGGCGCTTTTTAAAGAAAGATGGCGCCAAACGAGAGAGAGAGAGAGGGAGAGAGAGAGAGAGGGAGAGAGAGAAAGAGAGAGAGAGGGGGGGGGGGGAGAAGAAAGGAGATCATCCACTCTGAACCATGTCACGCATATTCGATTTAAAATGACACCATTTTGAGTGATATTTGTGCACGTTTCCAGAAACAAACAAGAAACGAACAAACGTACCAAACACATCTGCTAACACGTGGAATAATCCCACAAAATAGGATAGTCCATAAATGAATAACAATAATAATGAAGTTTTATCGAATCTGATATGATGAATGTGACACTTTGACACGGAGTTTGCGGGACCCAAAATTGTTTTCAGGACACTTTGATGATTTTCAGAACAAAGGCCTGTTTAGAATCCACTGGTGTCAATCACCCAGATATGATTGTAATTCTGTTTTCTTCATTTGTTTTTTAACTTCAGTGTCAGAGATACAGACGTATAGTGGTATACTTCCACAAACTCGTTTGGTATAGTCAGACAGTGGTTTATAGTTTAAGGGCGGAGTAAGTTGAGTGGGATTCGGGAGCGGGGGTCGAATCATTATATTGTTTCGAAAACAAAGAATAAAATCAAAATTAATTCAGGGATAGAAAATAGACCCCCAAAAGTGCGCCAGAAATATTCGTAGAATTCCCTCTTAATGAACCACAAATCGAAAACAGTTTTACATGAATATTTCAATAAAAAACAAAATTTTAGACTATACATTCAATCTACCTTCAGAACCAGTGGTGAAATAAACAGAGAGAATTCTGGAAGAAATTAGCCAACAATTAGTGGGAACACATGTATGATGTTAAATAGAGGATTACATGTTCTATTGCACACTAATTCTTAAACTTTGCATATTTACAGACGTGTGAATCAAACTGAATTAGAAGAGCATAAAATCTGAAAAAGAACAGAAGAAACGAAATGGGAAATAAAATACACTTCTAGTTTAATCGATAGATTCTACAAGAGATAAAATAGTTGAATTTGTTTGCTAGAGTCCATGGTTTTTGGTTGAATTTCCTAATTGTCTTCGTCGTTGAGTTGAGGGAGAACCCTGAAGCCTCGCTTCCAACCGGTTAAACAGGAGGATCCGCTGCAGCCGCTGTTACTGAACTGGGACGTGGCCCATGCCGGAGCTCCTCGGGAGTTTATCCTGGAGGATGCCGCTGGCTCGAATCCGCGTTTCCAGGCATATCGACACTTGTCACCACTTCGTGGAGATGTATGGCGAGAAAGTGACAAAAAGACAGTGATCGTTAGAGAGATGTGAAGACAGTTGGAGATATAATTAGAGGAAGACAGGTGGATAGAAGATAGACAAATAAAGAGATGAATGAAAAATAGATAGAGAAATAGAGAGGTACAGAGGTAGATAAAATAAATGTTAAAAATAAATGAAGAGAGAGAGAGAGAGAGAGAGGGGAGGAAAGAAAGGGTAAGATGGAAAATGATTGGTTTGAAATGATTCAATGCATTTCATACATCGAAAAGATTAGACCATGAATTTTCATGAGATGCGTCTAGACATTTGCATTTCAACATGGCCTTCTATATTTTTCTAAACTTAGAGTTAACAAACAAATAATACTCTGACCTTTTACAGTAAAACTGAAAATCCCAAGCTGGGTAAAATGTAAAGTACAGCGCATTCATGTTTGAATTTCATTTGAATGAATATCATCGACCGTGAAAATCCGTCCCCCAACGGCTATAAAGAATGTACAACTTAAAATATTCTGTAAAAACTGATCATCAAGGACCCTACTACACAGGGTGCAATCACAATGAACATGGCGGACAAAGAAAGCGGACAAAATAAACAACCTCTCATTCTACCCTTCACAATGGTTCTGGTAGTCAAAAGAACATCCCTTCACAGCTATTACGTTTAATCAGTAATTCCAGGTGAATATGCATGTTACACCTGTTCCACATATTTTAGATAATAGCTGTGAAGGGATGTTCTTTTGACTACCAGAACCATTGTGAAGGGTAGAATGAGGGGTTGTTTCTTTTGTCCGCTTTCTTTGTCCGTCATGTTCATAGTGAATGGATCATGTTTGGTACCAGTATTAGGTCAATTTGCATAGTTCGGGGTTTCTGTGCAACTGGCAATGGACACGCCAGTCTATTGGACGATTGATTTTCGAGGAGTGTTTTCACAAGGAAATGGTTGATACTCACATGCACTGTTTCGTGTTCCTAAGTGGGCTCCATGATCGGGTATCTCGGTTGTCAAGGAAGTTCTGAAGAAGGTATCGTAGGTCAATCTGATCGTCTTGTGGACTGCGGATCTCCATGGCATCAAGTGGCTGTTGATGCAATAGCAGAGACAATGAAATGATAGGATATTTATACGAAAATATGACAAGCATTGTTTTGTTTACTTTTATGAAAGCAATGCTATCAGCAGCAACCCTACCGCAGGAGAAGGAGCAACTACAACAGTGGATTGATGTTCATATGAATTACCTGTTGATAATAATGATAATTAGGCAGGCATTCAAATCTTACGCTTTGTTTTACAGGATCGTCGAACATTTCAGAAGAGGAATGTGTGCGAGCATTTTGTGTGCGTGTGTGAGGGAGTAATGACACTAAACCGTCAGAATTCAGTGGACTAATGTCTTTTATTCACCTTTAAAGAGATATTATCCTATTATTTGCTCATGCCGCAAATCTAATTTTTGAACTGGAGATTTCACCCTTATCCGAGAAGTTCAAGGGAACACGCTGATTCTCTCACCCTTTTCAGCATTCAAAGAGTTTATTTGAAAAAATACATGTTGTATACATTTACGTTTTTGGAATGTCCCGGAGAACTTCCTTCAATGTGTTCGTACAGCTAGAAGTATATTTTTATTTCATTTATTTATTCATTTATTTATGTATTCATATATCTATTTGTTTATTTATTTACTACTTCATTTCTATTTTCATTTTATTCTATCGTTTTATTCTATCTTATTTTATTTTATTTCATTTTATTTCATTTCATTTGATTGATTTATTTATCATTATTATATTTTTTTATTTTTTATTTATTTTTTTTTTTTTTGGGGGGGGGTATCATATGAATAAATTTATGTACCAATGTTAATGTACATATGCATTTACCAACACTCCATTTTGATTTCAAATCGTACACATTCACTGCTTGGAAAATGCTCAAAAAACCCAAGAGGTTTCTATGTCTAATTTCATCATTTTATTTTCGGCCAAAAATATGAAAAGTAGGTTAATGAGATATGATGAATGCCGAATGAATGACAGACCCTACTCTGAAAAGTAAGCCCAGAGGGCAACTTATTGAGAAATGCAGTTGTCGATTGCAATAGCAAGGAATTTGGTGTTGGGTGCAGGGACGAGATCTGTGGTAAGCGTCGTTCATTTGGAATTCAAATTTTCGAAGAGAGCGAGAATGAATAAGAGAAAGTACAACTGACATCACAGCACGAGTTATGTCTACTCATAGAAAGAAGGAATGAAATCCTAATATTGGCAACATGTTGTATACAGAAATAATGTTTTCATACATACTGGCATTTCATTTTATTTTTCACCCTTCACTCTTGGAAATAATGGTGCTGATAAAAACCTTTTTTGTCCCACATTTGGAACCTCTAAAGGTTCTCCAAAGTAACATTAATGATTAATATCCTAGAAAGTTCTCTAAACGGTTCTAGAAGAATATTCAGACCTATTAGTGGTTGTACAAGGAACATTTTTGGTTTTTTTTTTAAATATAAAGAACCCTTTGCAGAACCCATTTTCTGGAGGTTCTGAATACGGGACAAAACGGATTCTAACTGGCACATTTTTCTAAGAGTGTTTAATATTCATTGCTAATCGTTTAAGGTATCTAAAAAAGTGCAGAAAAGAAAGAAAACTGTAGCGTTGCCACTTCAAAGAACAAAATATGAGCGATTTATTCCGTAAATGAAAGAAAATTGTAGCGTTGGCAATTCAAAGAACAAAATATGAGCGATTTATTCCGTAAATGAAAGAAAACTGTAGCGTTGCCAATTCAAAGAACAAAATATGAGCGATTTATTCCGTAAATGATTAATGCCCAGTGGGCTGAGAGGGCGGTAAGCGTGTAGACATACTAGAGTACCTACATAAAGAGAGTAGCGACAACCCAAGATTTGAACGCCATTTTGTTTCCCTGTTACGCAACATTTCTATTCAATTCCGATAAGCAAACGGGTGTTCGACAATAGAAAGAATTTGAACGCCATTTTGTTTCCCAAGAAGTAGGACGTCTATGTCGCTACTCTCTTTATGTAGGTACTCTAAGACATACTAGAGTACCTACATAAAGAGAGTAGCGACAACCCAAGATTTGAACGCCATTTTGTTTCCCTGTTACGCAACATTTCTATTCAATTCCGATAAGCAAACGGGTGTTCGAAATAGAAAGAATTTGAACGCCATTTTGTTTCCCAAGAAGTAGGACGTCTATGTCGCTACTCTCTTTATGTAGGTACTCTAAGACATACTAGAGTCCCTTAATAGAGAGAGTTACGACAACCCATTATTTGAACGCCATTTTGTTTCCACTGTTACGCAACATTTCTATTTAATTTTGATGAGCACCTGGGTGTTCTAAACAGGAAGAATTCGAATGCCATGTTGTTTCCAAAAAATAAGACGTCCATGTCCCAACTCTGTCTATTCAGGGACTCTAAGACATACCTGTTCGTCATGTGTGAGTTCAATGCCATCTTCTGCTAGCATGCCGGGTAGTATGGCCAGTCCAACAAGAAAGATGGCGACGGCCAGAGGGAATGTGAGGGCGTTTACGTACATGATTCTGTAGTAGTTTGAGGAGAACAAAAGCAAAACAATCCATCATTGTGAGATCCTAAACTGATTTATTATTTATTTCTAATTAATTTTTCATCAATTGAAATGTGAGTTTACAGCTGCATACACCTAAGTCTCTCCCTAGGATTTGCTTTAACAATCGTACTTTTTAAACATTCGGTTATTGTTGCCTTAGTTTAAATCGCAAAGTCTGTTTATTGGAAAAAAATATTGGAAGGAAAAATCATGCTGAACCTTCCTTATCATTGCGAAGTCTCCTTCATCCGGACGTCAATCTATTTTTTATTAAAATTTGTCATTGAATGGTATTTCACCCTGTATGGCAAACATAAACTTTTATGTAAGAAAGTGTGAAATAATAAACCTTCAAAATAACAAAGCTGTGATATATCAATCAGCTTCCCCCACCATGCCTACCCCCTCCCACACGTAAAAGTTCACTGTATGAAATATTAAATTCTGTCATCTCTTACATTACATGAGAATGTTTGTAAGAAAATGGAAAATGCAGAGAATGCACGAATAAGGAGAAAATATGACAGTACTCATTAAAATTCATGATGACTGAAAACTTCAAGTTGGCAAAAAAAAGGTTTTTGAACTTACACGAAGGGCTAGGCTGTGCTAGCTTACACTCCCTTGTACTATTCGTGGAAATAATCTTTGTCACACTTTAATAGTGATAATCTATTTCCATGTCTCTAACCGTTACAGCATCACATCTTAGTTCCAATTTTTCACACAATTTAGATCGTTTATCACCTTGTTTTCCTATGCATTTATATTCTTTTCCCAATTTTTTTGTTTTGTTTGTAATCAAGCAATTTTTCTCCTTTCTCTGCACCTTTCTCTATCCCTCGATCATCGTTCTTTCCTCTCTCTTTTTGAGACCCTGTTTTCTCTTCATGTTCTTTCTTTTTACCCCTCCCTGTATTTTACCTGCTCTCTATATATATCACTTTTCACCTCCTTTCTGTTCCGTCCTCTCTCTTTATCCCTCTTCCCATTCAATGTTTTAGATCTTTCCCTTTCTTTTCCCTGGCTAGGTCCCTCTCCATCACTCTCTCTCTCTTTTCATCTCTCTCTGTATTGTTCTCCATCTGCTTTATCACCAGGTACCTCTCTTCATACCCCCGCTCTCTTCCCCCTCCCCCTCTCTCTTCCCCCTCCCCCTCTCTTCCCTCTCCCCCCCCCCTCTCCCCATCTTTCTCTCAGCTAGCTTCTCTCTCAGAATCTCACGTTCCTCAATGACCAGCTGCTCAGCCTTTCACAAATTATGATTTATCGTGGAAGATTAATATAAAATGCATCCACATTCTAATAGCAATGCGTCGTCTGAGTATTTGTACTGGCTATTATGTCATTAAGACCTCAGTCATTAAAACCTTATTTTATTAAGACATCGGTAACATTTAGAGAGACAATGATAGCTATATGAAGATTTTTCATTCAAGGCACTATACTCCACAGAGCTACTACTATAAACATGAAAATACAAGAATACTCTTACGTACGTACAGTAGGGTGTGCCTTTCACTGAAAATCGATCTCGCCATCGATGTCGTTATATGGGTCAAATGTGACAGAAGCCTCAAGGCCTGGTTCAAATTCTTATCGTTGTATTATGTTTTTAAAATCCCCTACATTTTCATCACTACAGCACGTCACTGGATGCAATGCAATGACCTTATTTTCAAGTCTTTCCATTTCAATATATATCCTCGATTATTTCTTTCGACTAAGAATTTTTTTTTTTTACAGTTTTTAGGGAATATTGTGATATACTTAACAAAAATGTCGTCACTCAACTTTATAAATCCCTACTTCTCATTTTTTCTAGCATTTTTAAAGACGGAAATCAGCCGTTTAAAAAAAAAACTAAATCATATAATAACCCTTTTGTCCTGATCATGTTACGAGTCCCAGTACTGTGGAGGATTTCACAGGTAGAGACAAATGAAGAGAATGATTTCATTTTCAGCCCTGTCGGTAATCCCACCCTCTCTCGAGACTTGTACACGCGTCAAAATATTTCAAGCGACAAATTTTGGTCCCAGGTTTCTTGAGGAGCTTTTGAATAGTTCATACCCTGAGAGAGAAATTACCTAGTTTTATTGGTTAAACGTAGGATGCCTCGAGACACGGTGCATACACGAAACAGGCTACTCAAAAAGAAACTTGAACACAAAAGATTCACCAACCTCATGAAAGGAAAAGAAGATATTTAGTTACAGCTTGAATATAATACTCAAGAATTATTTTCAAACATTGGGGATATACAATTTTCATCTTTCTATATCTTTAGAGTAATTTACTGATCATACTTCAAGCAATTCAGTGAACGCAGGGGTTTTCTATGACGCAATCATCTCTTGTGGGGTTAGGGTCTCCTGCCTGACTTGCACGTGAGGTTAAAAACATTGGAATCAAATGCGAACTTGAGCGACCAATGAGAGTCCATCTTTCAACCCACAGCAGCCTAGAGTTTTGTTAAGGGCAAATAGCTTTCACTCCTCAAATTCGCAACACTATTACTTTTTTCCCCTCCTACATACAGTTTGAAAAAAATAGTTTTATGAGCAAATGTTTTACCCCCCCCCAAAAAAAAAAAAAAGAAAAGAAAAAAAAAAGAAAAAAAAAAGAGATTATACACAAAAATAGTTGTTTTATAATTTTGGTCTCTGTTTTGCATCCATTTCATTCCAGAATGACACAATATATTGCATTACAAATGGACGCACATTTTAATACTCGTTTTTTTTTTTCTTTCTGTTTAGGCTAATTCCTAATCTTCTGGATCATAAGATACTGCAATATACCTGGTGCCAAAGTGTCACTAACAGAAGATGAGACACTGTAACTGCTTTGGTTTAAACAAACGTTATAGGCTAACCAGTTTACTTGACATCCTTGATCACTCGTTGTGCTAACCAGAATTTAAAAAAAAAACATTGGGAAAGATTATGAGAAAATAACAGCGCTTCGAATGAGAAGCCTTTGATAAGCACGTTGTTCTCTTTGTATCGGTATTACAGAAGCTATCTGTATAGGAATTTTACTTCAGAATGTCAAACTTTATTTCATTAAAGAATATACCAAAATAGTAAGTAATGCAGAAAGATGACCAAATAGATCGAAGTTTAACCAAAATTGACACATCTCTATACATGTAGTCTCGTATTAAAATTACAGCTAAAACTGAGATAAACTGATAAAAGTGATGACGTCGACGATGAAAATACTTTAGTTCTGAAGCCTTGTCAAAGAAACGTTATCTAGCATCGCTTGGAAACAATCTGTTTTTCTTCACTACACTCTCCGCTGTTCTTATCAAATAGCAGGACTGTAATTTCGTAAACCGTCACTGCTTATACTCTGATTTGATTTTGAAATTTGCGATCTGTCATAGCTGTGTGTTTTACAATTTTGATTTTACAGCAATACGGTATATGGACACTCCTCTCTCTCTCTCTCTCTCTCTCTCTCTCTCTCTCTCTCTCTCTCTCTCTCTCTCTCTCTTTCTGGTTATGCCACTTTGATCCAATTCTTCTCCCATTCCCATTCTTTTTTTCGTTAGAGCTTTGTTAGACGTAGAGAAATCTCAAAATCATACATCATATTCAATTGATCTCTTACACTTAGCTGAGTTACCCCGGAGAGATGCTACTGTATAGAACACTAAAGGAATTGAGAGACAATGTTCTGTGTAGCTTAAATCAAAGCTTCTTCAATTCTCCGTTTAAAAGACGCGCATTTTGCCGAAGGAATGTATGTGTAAGGGTGGGTGTGGGTGTGTGGGTGTATTTTTTTTTTTTGGGGGGGGGGGAGGAGGAAGGTAATACAATGACAAAATTATGAGAGAGATGTAAATCATGCGGTGGGGGCGTAGGGCGTGTTTTGTATTGGGGGCTATTTTTATGAAAAGATTTCATTCAGTGCTTTTGTTTTATATAGTTTTTGAATTTCATTTGTTTATTTATAGAATCTTTTACATGAGAATATGTTCTATTTGCATGTTGATTTATGTTTCATGTACTATTATCGAGTGAAATCAAAATAAAGATCATCATGAAAAAAGTAACAAGTATTTCACAGCCAAACATGTCTATCCTTTTATCTCCTTCTCTAACAGTACTCTCTTGCAAAAGGATTTTTAAAATCTAAATGTTCACAGTATTCCCAAGACTACATTTTTTTCTAAAGACCCTTCTACTCTTTAAAAATAAAATGTGTTAACCCAAGGAAATTTCCCTTCAACACACTGATAGGCATTACACCATCTTGAAATAGGGACTTTGGAGGAAAATGCTGTCCTTAAATTAGTTTTATTCGCGGTGTGATAATCATGATAATACGAATCTACCGAGACGGGGTAGTAGGAAGGTGGCGTATACTTTTAATCGGCATGGGGATAAAGTGGGTTGGTTATGAGGCATAATATATCTCACAGAGCAAGCCTTTATTTTATTATATGGCTTTATATGTGCGTGTGTGTGTGCGTTTGTGTGTGTAATTGTTGTGGTATTTCTCTTCTTATTGCAGTTTAAAGTATCTCAAAGTGCAAAAAGAGGACAAAATTTGTCTTACAATTTGCAATGCCGCAGGAGAGTTAATGTAAGTTAATGTAAGTATAAGCAATAGAAATTCGTTTCCGCATTGAATTATTTTGTCAGGTCTATCTGTTCAGGTGCAGGAATGTACAGTACATGTATAAGGCATTTACCAATTTTAGATACACAGATGGAATAATTTTATCATAACATGGAATTTGTAACTGGACGAGTATGTTAAAGAATAAGCTTTGGGAAGAAAAGGAGAAAGAGCAATAGAAACATGAAGGAAGAGATCAATGAGAAAGAAAGGAAAAAGGAGAAAAAGATTATGTGAGAGACTGAAAGGGAAAGAGATGAGAAGGAGAAAGAATTATAAAGATAAAAACTAATGAGAGAGGGGAGAGCGAGAGAGATGGATAAAGAAATAGGGAGAATAAGAGAGGAGACAGGGAAATAGAAAAAGCGGAGAAAAGAATGGTGAGAGGAAAAGAGAAACAAAAGAGAAGTAGTAAGGAAAATGCAGACAGACTGAGAAGAGGGAAAAGTGAGATGAACAAAATGGTCTTTCGGATGAGAAAGGGTTTGTAGAACTTCAAGGCATAGCAGAGTGTGAAATAAATAGCACAAAGGAGGGATAATACGGAGACGGAATGAAAATAAAGATCTGTAAATTAAGCGGAAATCAGTGTTTTTCACTTTCAACCCTCATGAGGTGCTCTCTATTACTTAGCCCAAGCTTTCAACTCGTCATTCCACAAAAGACAGCTTGGGGGCAAAAACGTGTGCACTGGAGAATGATAGCGATGGGAAAAAGAGAGATTCCAGAATATCCACTACCACTGGCGTATCCATTCACAGGAGAATAAGGACTGGAGGAGGGGGGGGGGGTGGATATTAGGGCACGTGATCCCGCTAATGTTAATAGCCGTACACTTGCCACTCAACAAACAATTTTGTTTCATGCGACTCGGTACCACTGTGAAACACCTTAGATGCATTAGCGATTTGCTTATGTTCTTGTCCTATGCCTTAAGGTATACATTAAAATGGTATTGAATTTGAAACGTTCCGTCATACGGTTTTTCCTAAGATTATTATAATTACAAATCAATTGATTTTTTATTTGAATTTTAATCAAGAATCGCATAAAAAGTGAGTATCCTTTACTGCATGCTATTTTGTGACTAACAAACCTTTAAATATTGCCTATAGGTACATTCTAAGCTATAACAAGGGAGAAAGGTGCATTTTAAATCTTGAAATTTTTTTCTAATCAAACAAGTCGATTTTGAGTGAATAAGGCTGGCATAAAAAATTCTTTTTAACACACCGGGCACCTCATTAAGTAGTGGAAAGTATGAATTCTTGTTTCCACAAGAAAGTTCATCTAAATATCCTAATTACCTGTAAACAAAATAAATAATAGTTGCTCAAGCAATTTCAAAAATTCAAAGTGAATGATAGCTGCATTTGGAATGAAACTGGAAGGAAATGTCCTTTTAACATGCCGGTCGCAGCTTCCTTCAAAATTTTTGATACAAAGTAGCAGTGATTTCTCGGATTTTGCATTTGAAATTTCACTAATATCAGCAGTTTCTATTAATTACTGAATATAGAAAAAGTGTTGTTGATATGTTATAGATAAAAATGAAAGATTACTGTAATAGTATGACAGGTTTGACATTTCGCTTGTGGCGTCAATCTTTGGCATAATTTAAGATGCTGCGTTATTGAAGATCCCGCCGCTCTTAAACAACAACTTAGCAATATTCATTAATTGGTATTTTTACCGTGACATTTACATCATATCTGCAGAGTTTTCCAGCAATTTGTGGAAACTTGATACCCAGTTATTGAAAATATGATTAATTTATACACGCCACCATTACTCTCATGCAGTAGACCTATTTGGAAATTCAATGAGATAAGTTCGTCTATGGTACATATTTCTATTTTACAAGATATGAAAAAAAAAGAAAAATACATAAGCTACCAAAAAGGGGACTGTGTGCCCTGAAAATAACCATGTAAACAGTCATAGAAGAGGGTAAGAGAAAGAGGAGAAAGTTTCTGTGGCCGAAACTGATTAAAAGCGCACTAACATAAATCCAGCTCGAATTACCATGTTATTTGGTAGGATTATCTTGGCACTATGGGTCAGTCTCATTATCCGGAAGAAGCGAACGAAATTCTGTGACTTAAATAAAGAAAAAAGTCAGGCCACCTTTTACATGTTATATTTTATGACGCATTGTATTTTGGTTTTTTAAAGCAAAAATAAAGCAAAATTCGAGTAAGTAAATTAAAGAATAAAGGATTATTACTTAGCTTTCCATAAACAGGTAAAAATGTTCAGGCAGTTTGAAAAGAAACAACAAAATAAAGGAAGAAAGAGAAGAAGAGGAAAAGAAGAAGAAGAAGAAGAAGAAGAAGAAGAAGAAGAAGAAGAAGAAGAAGAAGAAGGAGAAGAAGAATAGGAAATAGAAAAAGAAAACATCTTTTACCTACATTATTCGTTTAGACAGACATTTGATTTGCATAATGGAATCAGTACAAGACCACATACTGATTTGCATTCACCGACAAAAAAGAACCCATCACAAATTCTCTGTATCAAGTCCACATGATTATCCGTCAAAATATGTTCTTGAATATTCTACAAATGAGAATCCGTAGTAAGTCAGGTTCGACAATGAAAAGCGTCCTAGATTATCTGAAACGATAAGGTACGCTTTAAAGAAAGCCCTTTTCTGCGGATTAGCCCCACATTAAAAATAGAACCCAAACTGACAACTTATATTCGATTCTCCATTCCGACGCTATATTTCAGTCCCATATATTCATCTGGATGTAATGACGTCTTGTAATCACGACATGAGCGACCAGGGTTATCAGCCTTAATCCACGAAATGTCAGCCATGCAATCAAGTGCTAGCAAATATTGCGCGCATCAATCTAGATTTTCGAATCGATGAAATCTGTTGTGCAGTTGACACGGTAGGTGCATCTAGGTGCAAGAGCATGCAGCTCTTCCTGGTCTTTAAAGCTTTCTGTAATGATATTTTCAGACTAGTTCACATGCATTAAGTCAATGGATGGAGATATGTTTAAGCCCCCTCTGATTAAAACGGTTGTTGTTCCAGCGTTCATAGGCAACCGAGACCGCTACAAAATACGTATAACATGCAGTTATTAAATGGATAGTAATAAACTAAAATGATGACTAAATGGATTTCATAGAATAGTCGCAGAGGAAGACGAGAAAAAAGGTTCATCACCATCGCCGTCATCATCATTGCCATCACCATCCCCATCATCATCATTGCCATCACCATCGCCATCACTGATGTCAGTATCTACGTCACCTTATCTTCATCATCATCACCATCGTCCCCATCAACAAAATTATGCAGGCATGAATATCAAATTTCCTTGGAATAAGTTTTCTCTGATGAAAATATTGTTGATGTATAGGATATTTTAAGCTGCCTTCTGGATGCAGATGAAATTAATGAACAATATTTAGAATTAAATTGTGTGATGAAAAGGTTTAGTGTTGAGCATGAAATAAGGTGGAACATGTAGTGGAAACCATCCACACCTCACACCACCAGAAAGCTTTAATAGTTCTCGCAAAAAAAAAAAAAATCACTTCATAAATTCATAAACAAATCAATATTTCATAAACGATGATTATATTATTAAAATTGATATTTGAACTGCTATATACTCAAAACCAGAGATAGGATGGGAAAGTATGTGTGTGCGGTTGGGTGAGGGTGTGTGTGTACTCGTATGTGAGTTTGATCTAGAAATTTCGGTAAAATATTTCGATCATCTCTCCCCTCCTCCTCGAGACGGATTTACACCGGTGTTGTTTTGTATTCGTAAGAAAAAAAAAAGAAAGACATGAAAGATTGTCAATATAGCAACTTCTTACTTTGCTAATGCTGTAATAACAAACGTGAAAAATCTCACTAAGATGCGCTGACGCCCCCCCCCCCGCCAATAAAAAGAAAATAAAATGAAAGAATAAAACGCAACGTTGAATAGACCCGAGAAGTCTATACATGACACTCTTAGAAATATACAGAACACTTCAGATAATTAAATGCAATAGAACTGCTGAAGTTTTTTTTTTTTTTTTTTGGTTCTCTCTTCTTGAATAATCAAGTGGATGGGGGTACTGAAATAACGACGTTACCATGGTAACATATCAAGGGGGATTGAGAAAGGGACGTGTGTGACTTTAAAAGCAACAAAATAGATTAGTTAGATAAAAAGGAAAGAAAGTTGCAAGTAACGGCGGACCGTTGAAGATTTCATTAAGTGCAAACACGTAACCTAAATAATCACCTTGAGATTTAGTTGAGAAAGTGAAAAACACGAATGACTTGATTAACTTAAATTTTGAATTTTCTGATTCCCCCTACATCTTATCTAAATGTCTGTGTGTACCACATTTAATACATTAAAGAGATGTAAATTGTTTGTGTATTATAAGCAGCGTTTAAATGCCTACTTAGTTTGTTCAAGTAAGATGACTGTAATGTTTTAATGACTTCGTGAGTTCTTGAGGAGTGCATTATCGCTGTTTAAGAAGCTCATTGGGTAGCTAACTGTAAAGCACTTCGTAAATGACGGGAACAGGCGCAACACGAATGTTTGTTTATGTCATTTAGTCAAAAACTACGAATGTGTCATTAATTTTATATCATCTTAAAGTACTTAGTGAGATTTATCACTCGACATAAAAAATTCCGTGCTAACATGTGGTAATTTACACGGTCGGACAATGACTTTGTTTAAAAGAAAACAAGAGGTTTCAATGATTATGCTTGTCGTACAGTAAGAGATAAGGAGATGCTCAGAAAAGAAAAAGAATGGGAGTCTTTATAACCATACAACCAAGTGATAAGTCGGTGTTTAACATGCAGACAATTATGAAGGTTACAATTACAACAGTACTTGTCATAACTCTCTGCATTTAGTCCATCGGATAGGACAGAAAGCCTGTGTCCCATTTACTGAAAAACTTACAAAATCCTCCTTTTTTTCTGCTTGTATGTATGGTGGTCTGTAAATATGTATTTTTACGAAGATACTTTTGATCATAATAGGAGACGTAGAGGTGTATTATAGTGCCTATGCGTTGTCAAAATTGACATTGGCATAATAAATTGTGCCTTTTAAGATGATCAAAAATGAGTGGACATTCAGTTTACCTCTCTGTCTATTAACTGTTATCTCCTTCACAACATCGTGCTCCACAAAATGCCATTTAATCCAAACCTTACTTTGTCATTGCTATCCGTTTTGTTTCTATTAAATGCTCCTGATCATACGATAATGGAACAAGAAGCTTTAATAGTTTGTCGGAGCACTCTCGGTTGTCTTAAGTGCCCCTGTGTCCCCTAGCTGAACTTTGCGTTTGACAAGCACGATTCTCCTATATAATTCACTAGATCAATTTACATCCTTATTGTTAGGGTGTGGCAGGGGCGTAATTACATTATTTAGAAGAGGAGAAGGTGCTATACCATAACGGCAGACGACTTCTCGAAATTTTCTAACAAGCAAGGTAATACTGATTTTTAAAAATGCAGCAAGCTCCCCAAAATCGTGAAGCAAACTAAAGCTGGAGAAGTTTCCGACAGAAATTTTAAGATGGAGTGTGTCACAATCACACCCACTGGCAATATCGGGGTAGGTGCAGTGACGTCGACTGGTGGATGTATGAGGATTATTCCACCGTTCACCTAGCTAATTACGAAATTGATTGCCACGCGTAGTGCACGGATTCAGTCGGTCCACTTTTTTACTTTCTGCCTCATCCGGCAATGTCTCAGCAACGAACTGTACCCATGTATCACTTTCTTAATCTGAGAGCAAATCGGCTTATTTTCAGATTTTCATTTTGATGTATCCCTTGACCTAGAAAGGTCTACAATTTAATAATGTAAAATTTGTTGCTCAGAAATCTAATATATTTTGCCGTTATTTTAAGTGCAATCACTTTCAGCAATAACTTAATGTCCAGTATAATACGGCTTGAAGTTCTTTTCTATAAGACTCCTTCAGAAGTGATATTAAATGAAGCATGCATTTTAAAATCTTTTATAATGAGGTCAAAGTAAACATAATAACCTCTGTCAGCTCTTGGCGACCTTCGAATCAGACTTCATAGATATCTACCTTCATGGACCGCTTCGCTACCCACCATGCCCACAATGCATCACAATTAAATGGTTTCTATTTGTCCGTGTTTCGTTTGATATGCGAAAATACGCACAGAATGAGGTTGCAAATTTAATAGAACCAAATAAAGAAAATATATATATCCGGGACGGTGTCAAATTGAATAAAATTGCGTTCTTTCATCAAATGACAAGAAATTTAGTGAATGAAATACACCGACAAGGTATTCATATTCTAGTTGTGACGTCATCTCTGTAATTTTCAAGTTACTGTCATGGCCATATCCGTAGTAAATAGTTCAATTCAATTGAAATCGATTTTTTTTACGCCTAGAATAAAATTAAATAAGTTTGACATTTTGGCGTGGGTGTGCGTTATAAACTGGGTTAGACAGATCATTTAATCTATAGACTCTAGTGATGCTGTAGGGTAAAGGATAAGAAAAACAATGTGTATTCAATATTTCTAAAATTCCTTTTTTTAATACATGCATATAAGCAAGGACAAATTAACTTTCCTCAAGTATACGATCATAATCTGATAGAAAAGGCGTATCTATAAGCAATTTCAGATATTAGATTTTTAAAAGCGCAAATGCTTTCGCAATAGGATATGATATCATAATGGATAAATAATAATAATAGGTTGAAGTATGCTAAACCAACACATGCATAGACCAGACCTTTCCTCATGCTTTTGGTATGAAAAATATTGAATATATGTTATGTTCTGTCCGGTTGAAAGGTAGCTTAATTTTTTGAAAGATAAGATCAAATCAATGTGTGTACTACACGTTTACGAGGAGGAGGGCTCGCAAACACCCCTGAACAAAACAACAAATAAACAAATGGAAAAGAAACAATACAATATGATAAAAAAAATGCTACAAACCACAGTGCAATATAAAACTTCATTGTACTTCACAAGAAAACAGATAGAGAGAATAAGTAAGTAGGATATAATGCTCTCATTTATTCGTTTTGAAGGGCATTATACCGATACAAAAATCCTCTGATTTTCTTTGCAGTTACTGGATGAAAGATATCAAAGGATGTGTGCTCATGGTGTTACAATTACTGTCACAGAAATTTCTCGATATCTATAAAGTATACGCAGGGTTCACAGGTGATCGTTGATTTGTACATCTCATCACAATGTGATTATTATGGTAAAACAACAGAAGTGGTAGGTTGGTGCTTGGAGGCAACGAAGATTGAAGGGAAAAGGAAATGAAATCGTGAAAGGGCAGCCGAGAGTTCACGGCACGAATAAGATTGTATTTTCGCGATAATATCCTTTGGCACGTATTCCATTAGTCGACAAGCTCCGAAAAACGGAACGAGAAGATTCCGCCCGGGAGACAGAGAAGATTGTGACGATCTACAAGAAAAGCAACAGAATTATTGTTCAATATAAGTGTATGATGAGAAAGCACGAATGGGCAATTACACCAAAAATCAATCTCTTTCGGTCGAATTAAGGTGAACGCACTCGTCTGCTTCGTAAGACGACAGTTTGAATGAAAGCTGTGAGAGTATAAACACGAAAAACTTTGCCACACGCTTCATCAAGAGGTTAAACCGATGATTTCTACCTCATCAACTGCTAAAAATATGAAACTGTGTTTAATTTACATACTCTTTTCTCCACTACCAGCCAATTTTATATGAAATGACGTAAGGTGTATTTTATTTGTTTTAGAGGTGGCGCGATAGCTCAGTGGTGGCCGTAGTGGTCTCATAAATACTGGGAATAGCCGAGGCCGAAACCAAATGGAAGCGATGGGGTCCCTTATAAAGATAGTAATATTCGTTACCAAGTCCCTCGGAGAGGACTTTAAGTCATTGGTCCCCTGGTTGCTTACTTACAAGCATACACATGCTTTCTGAGCAGTCAGGTAGAGAAAAGGAGAAAGAAAGAAAGAGTGAATGAGAAAGCGTTAAGAAAAAAGAGCAAAAGGAGAGAATGAAGAAGAAGGGGATAGGAAGAGGAAGAAGAAGAAGAACAACAACAACAACAAGAGGAAGGAGGAGGAGAAGGAGAAGAACAAGAAGAAGATGATGACAATGAAGTAGTAGAAGGAAAGAGAGCGATGTTATTATTCATTACTCTTAAAACATCTCCAAATTGCCTAATCAATCGGCCCACATCTTACTACCTCCTTTTATTTTCTGCCAAAACCTTTGGTAAAACTTGTGAAGGAGTTTGGTTACAGCGTACAATTATCTCTGTGACCGGGATTATCTGACGAGGATGGATAGGTTTAATTTGTGTTGTTTTTCTACCCTTCCAAATTCCACGTATATAAACGAAAACTAGAGTAAAGCTAGTCTAAATCATCCATCATTCCACTAGCTGTTCCTTAGTTTATAATTTTTCTTGTCTCCTTCTTTGTCTCGTATCGGATTTTTTCCGAAGATTTGGTTTTACTTTGAAGAATAACTCGGCTTCTAACGGCTTACCATAATAAACGGTTGACATTTCCAATTGCATACTAAATACTAAAATGATATTAATACATGATAATATAGAACATCACGGTAGGTATTGTGACCTGTCCTTTATGGCCTATATTGGATATTTGGAGATTGGTAAAAAAGGAATCAATGGTGTGCGAATGGAAATAAAAGCAGAACATTTCTTTACAGAATATGCCTGTTTTTTTATTTATTTTTAAAAATCTTCAAAGGTATGGCATATTTCGCTTCAAATTTTATGCTTCATACTAATTTCTTGTGTGTTTTTTTTAAACAGAAAGTATACCTTTTTGATACACGCAATGAATCGTGTGATTGTTTGAGTAAATCACATTTATTTGAATTATCAGTGTCTTGATTCACCGAAAAGTCATACACCGTTCATGACTTTTGGCCAACCATACATCTAAAGTTTGAGCAGAGACTTGTCAGGGGAAAGGGCCTAAAATGCTCGACCATCTGTTCTCATTTACTATATACATGATATAGGCCTGACTAGACATTTTTAAGCACAAAACTTCTTAAGAAAAGTTTTGATACTTGAATCTCTTTGCAATTAATTGTCATTCAGCTACAGGGGCTTAGAGAGAGAGAGAGAGAGAGAGAGAGAGAGAGAGAGAGAGAGAGAGAGAGAGAGAGAGAGAGAGAGAGAGGGGGGGGGGGGTGGGGGATGCATCCCCCTCACATTTTGAGGTGGCCGAATAATGTATGTACAAAAATACTTACGAAAGGCTTAATCATCCCCCCCCCCCGGTATGAGGACATGTCTACACTAATATTCAGCTACGTCTTGCTTCTTTATCTGGATCATAATTTCTTCGTGCATATTTCAGAATATATCAAATGCTTTGAAACATGACCATCAAGGCCATACGCTGGAATTTTCGGGGGGGGGGGGGCAAGAATAGGTTCAATATTTATTGGAATACGCAATCGAGGGAGCCAGGCGACCGAGCGGGAGCTTTTTCATTTTTAGAATTGAAAATGAGCAATCTGGTGCCCACTTTGGGTGGAATTTGGGGAAATTTTCAATAAAAAAATTAAGAACAAAAAAAGAAAAAAAAATGTTTACAAAAATATTTCGAGGGGGGCTACTGCCCCCTTGCTCCTCTATGTGTACGGCCATGATGACCATGAAAGCTCTTCAACTTCTTCACACCTGCTAACAAAGGATTATGTTTTTGTTTCATGTAAATGTATGCTGTTTAAGAATGAATTATATTCACAATATCACGTTAACTATCGTCCACAGAATACGTTATTACCATCCAAGGTGGTTTTTGCCATTGCATAGATCGTTCCAGTACCTTCAAACTTCAATTTAGCACCGCTGTAATGCAAAACAAGGGAAAGGGGGAAAGAAAAACAAATATCAACCGTAGGATCAATCCAGTAATTTCCTCAGTCGGCGCGATCGCTCTTCACTATTTTCGCTCTCTTTTGTTGTCCAATTCTAATCCTGAGGGGTCAATACCCTTAGTATCTGTTTCATCTCCCGAAGATCTCCTCTCTAGTATAGAGTCACGCACCGCAGTAATGCCCCAGGATATGACGTCATCTTAACAGAGCTTAAACTCCGTTCACACCTGACTGTCGAAAAGTTCTGCACACTAAGACAAAAAAAAAAAGGGTTCAAGTTCCCCCCCCCCCCGAAATGCAACACTGGGAGCTCCTTTATGGGTACAACTTTTCACCCCAAGACAAGAAGCATTTTGCACCTTAAGCAGTTAAGGGTGCAGTAAGCTACATTTTGCACCCTCGATCGAAGGTGCAGAGTTGTACCTTTTAGGGAAGGTGCAAATTTGTACCCTTTTGAATGCACAAATTTCTGAACCCTTTAACTTTGCACCTTAAAGGGTGCAGACGGGCATTTCCGGGTGCAAACAAGTACAAAAGGGTGCATCTTTGCACCTTTTTCATGTAGGGTGCAAGATTGCACCCAGAAGGTGCTGCAGTGTTGCATTTAGGGTGCCAAATTTAACCTTTTTTGTTAGTGTGTATGTGCAGATGAATGGCAAGAGGCCAGTGGCGGACTGGGACCGAAATTTAGTTGGGAAGCTTTGATATGACCGGTGTCACCGATGAGATGTCCATCCGGATAAGATGACACCGGCAGATGTTTTTCAATACAAAATGACAAGAAATATGATTGTGCGCTGTCCATCACGCAGCCAGAAACTCCCGTCCATGAAGTGGGCCTATTATAATCAAAAGAGAATTGTATTTTAAAAAAATAACTCACTTGCTGCGCTCACTCGCCAATATGAAATAAGCCCACACACTTGATTAAGAAGGGACGGTACCACCGGATGAGATTTCCTGTCATTTTGTATTGAGAAACATCCGTCTGCCGGTGTCATCTCATCCGGATGGACATTTCAATCGGTGACACCGGCTTAGTAAGCCAGCCAGCCCTCAGACCGCAAATTGAACGGCCCTCAAGTCCTAATTCGTGCGACCCTTGAAGAATACTCCAGATTTCATACCTTCCTCGCAGGAGGCATATTTTAGGGCCTTATATAAAGCTGTAGGAAAAAAATAAGGGGACATATACGTAGCTGCTAACGGAGCAATGGCCTCCACGCTACTCATTTTCTGTAAAATTGAGCTTGATAATGAAAATACTTATGACAATTGTGACAATTTATTTCGAAGCCCCTCGAGACACTTAGTGAGGGGCGGCGTTAAGGGGGAGCGGGGGCGAATGCCCCTATGATTTTTCAAGTGATTAAAAAAAAGGAAAAAGAGGAGAAAAGGAAGAAAAAAGAGGAGGAAGAAGAAAGAAGAGGGTCGGAAAAGAGAGGCCTGGGGCTTGCAACTATATAATACCCCTATTTGTTCATTTAAAACGTCAATAAATTCATTAATGTGTCATCTTGCCCCCCCCCCCCCATAAAATACCCTGGCACCGCCCCTGCACTTAGTGATGAGAATGCTATGTAAGATTGCTAATGCGTCCAAATCCACTTGAAATCAAATGCTCCATAGGAGAATCTAGTGGAAGGATCACATCAAACAGAATGTGTCAAGGGTATTAAATCTTGAAAGTTTCATTAATTCTGTTTTTTAGAAAAGTTTGATAGTGGAAACAAGTAAAACTAAACCTAACAAACTATGAACCAAAGAATTTCAACAAATTTGAGCGTTACACTCTAAAAATTATAGGTAAATCACCATTTCAACGGGCCGATCGAGGAATGACTACTTTTTCAATATGGTAAACTAACACTTTGAACATGCTGGATTAAACACTATAAAGGTTGGAATCCAGCATTTTCATAGTGTTAATCTACCATTTTGAAAATGTAGTCACTCCTCAGCCCATTTGAATGGTGATATAGATTTTAGTGTGTGCCGTATTCGGACATCAAAAGCCCACTTCGCCCTCTACAGTACGCCATTGTTAAACTCTCTTTTCACAATACTTGACACAGGGATGTGGCATTTATATCCACCTCACTTCTCCTCTGCTAGCTTTTGTCATTTGCGATTCCTTAATAGTGCGATTTTATATGTGCATGCCATACTTAAGGTACTCTGTTTTTAAAAAAAAGAAAACGGAATACGTGTTCATGCTGTTGGTAATCTCCTTATTTAACAGCTACTGTGATTTTATCGTTCGGTTTTATAATGCAAATTTTTGTACTTTATGTTTAACCCCTCCCCCCCCCCCCCGAATGCCGACTCGTACCTTTTGCTATTTTTGTCAAGTAACAGCTACTGTGATATGTATATGTAACTTTGTACTAAAAAAAGCCCAGAATATTGATTTATATCAATGAGGTGGAATAAAATTCAATACACAAGCTACAAATACCTATTACTATTCACTATAATCATGATTATAATCACACTTATCTGGCTTAACTGTTTCATTTATCTGATATATGTTGGGAGCCAAAGCATTTATCTTCTTGTTAGCTCCCTCCACAACGATGTAACGCATTTCTTCTTCTTATTCTGCCCTATTTTGGTTTTGTTATTTTTGTGTTTGTTTGTTGTAGGAATGAATGAGTTGAATTGATTAATTCTGGGTTTGCCTCGTTTCTTTAACCGGTTCATTGTCTCAAATCTGTATGGAGCTTTAAAGAAGGTTTGTTAGAAAATATAAAACATCTGCCTCGCTGTAGGGAGAGCAAAAAGTGATAAATGGAATTCAAAATATGATTTAGAATTAGACTGAAGTTTCTAATTTGATTTAATCTGTTATCTAATATAGCTCATGATATGATATAACAGACAGGAAGATAGGAAAAGTTACCTGGCTTTGATAACATACTATCAATTAGGACTATTGTGTGGGTTGGGTTGCAGAAAGTCTTAATTACTACCCAAAATATATTTTTTTAACAATACATAATGTCAGCACAAAGACATGAAAGAAATGAAAATAAAACCACGAAATTGAATTACTATGGTAGTTTGAATCGCAAATGAGATATTACGTATCAAGCTTATATGGATATTATTTTTTTATTCTCTTTTAGCTACACAAAACACATTTTATGCGTGTGAAATTTGCAAAAGCAACTCCTACCGTATAAATATTCGCTCATCGTTTTCTGTTTGGTGTAATGTTTCATTAATTTTTTTATGAAAACCAACATCGTAAAACCAACATCGTAAAACCAACTTTGCCGCAATTAATTATTGGGAAGGAAAAGTCAACATTTTAGACTGAGGCAGGGTTTTGAAAATCCCAAGTGGCAATTTTTTACTTGGTAAATCAATACAAGATAAATAGTGGGACGCTCGAACAGATGACTGTTTAAAGGATTTATCATTTCTTCTCGTAACGAACAGTGCATCTTCAAGCTTTCCAATTGGAATAAGATGGAAAAGATACAGACACAGTGAAAAATCCCCTTTTGGTAAATGAATGCAAAACCAATATCACACTATCGGCTTGGATTTCAATGTATCTGATTGAAATAATCAGCATTTTCTATACTAATCTTTATCTTAGATTAAAGACTGCTTTTAATTCTTAAAATAGGCATAGACCGAAATCGGACCACAAAGAAAAATTTAATCATATATTACCAAACATGTGCCTAAATTTGACATTAATTCATACATACGTGTGTACATAATTACAGTTATGTAAATCAAGTTTGTTGAACTCTATTCTTTTTTTTTTAAATTACATAATATGATCTTCCCCTTTGAAGATGCCGTTCCCTCTTACAGCATGGTGTAGATCAATACACCTGCGGAAAGTGCTGAGTTTTTATAATCTTGTTCTCGTTGTTTTTGTTTTTGTTTATTTCCTTTCTTTTCTTTTTTCTTTTTAGATTTCAGATCCTCATTTTACAGATTATAATTTACCTTCAAGAACGTACTTCTACTTAAGAGGCGTTTACAATCATAAAGAATCTTGTTGTATAGAAGATCATGCATAGGCCTATCATTTCTGTTTTAAGGAAAAATACAGTACCTCCACATCATTCTAAAAGCAGAAAGCAAGATAATATAAAAATCCGTTACAGAAAGAAACCACCACTGCTATACGTTCACAGATATGTTTAACACATTGTATTACTCTACAAACGCAGATCATATCCTATGGTTGTTGTTTGGAAAAATGCGTTTGCTCACTATACTTGAACAAAAGTATATTGATTAAGAAAAAAATATTGTCAGCATGGCCCTACATGCTATCATTGTATGTAATATTGTGTAAATATGAAGGCTATGAAGCCCTGAATAATGCACTTCAAAAGCTTCATATTGTGCTTCACAAAAAGTAAAAATGTACAAGTGACCGGAAATGCCGGACCCTTTTACCCCATTAACTGCAGTGTTAGACAAAGCATACCCAGGTTGCTTTTGCATATGGCATAATTAAGCGATAGATATTTCGATGTATATTTTACAAACGTTTTATTCCTGACTGTTTATCTATCCATTTGAACATCTTTATACAACACAGACATCAAAATTCAAAACCTTATCATATCAAGCCTCCACAAAGTTACCGGATTCCTTTCATTTCATTTCATTTTATTTCATTTCATTTCATTTTATTCAGTTCTGAACAAGAATACAAGTGCATAATAAACAATTTTATATGAACAGGAATATAAACACATAATGAAGAATTAGATATGTACATAGAAACTTATTTTGAACAGAACTATAGGACTCCAGGATAAGCAGAAGCTTGAGGCCCTGGGAGCCCTTACGAAATAAATACAAGCTTACTATAAGAGGGAGGGGGTTCCTGGTGATGCAGAAGGGCAAAGAGAAAGGGAGAAAATTCATAGAGACTGAGAAAGGGAGTGAGAGAGAGAGAGAGAGAGAGAGAGAGAGAGAGAGAGAGAGAGAGAGAGAGAGGGAGGAAGGAGAAAGGATGTGGATAAAGAGAGAGAGATAGATAGATAGTTGCACAAAGTGATTGCAAAGTGTATGTACGCGAAATAAGCGTTGATATGCGAGAAGTAAGAGTACAATACAATCATAAATTAAACAGTATTTGTATACCGAGAAAGCAGCATTCTCTTAACAGCTATTTTAAAAGCAAACTCAGAGTAAAGATTCATATTATCCAAGGGTAGCGAATTCCATATGTCCGGACCGTTATGTATAACTGATTTATGGGCAGTGGCAGTTTTAGGATTGGATAGATGAAATTTATTCGACTGCCTTGTTGGATAAGAATGTACATCTTTATTTTGCTTAAAATGGGCGGTCAAAATAGGTGGCACTGAAAGTCATGATCACTCACTTCCAGCCTTCATCACTCATACATCATGACCCTAAAAGTACAGTTAAAGCTTGATAAGAAATGATAAATGAACAAAGTGATAAACCATGATGATTGTCATCGCTCATTTTTTCGTGAGAAGATCATAGAATGTTTGAAATATTCATTTCATTTTCTTAACAGCCCAATCTATACCTTGTTAAATGATCTAGAAATATGAATAAGAGATGAAGATAATAGTTTATCAACGTTGTTATGTGTTCGCAAAGCGCTTGTCTCGCACAAAATTAATCGATTTCAGAGGTAAAGTTAGGCGAAAGGCGTGCTTTATTTCTAACTTTCCACCTCCAGTATGATTCTATTCAATATTTAAAAGGCATACAAGTCCAAAACGTTGCAGTGATCAATACACGTGATTTTACAGCAAATCCGAGCAATTACCGTCTGTTTTATGTCGTGTTTATTCGGTTTTAAGAAACATAAGGACCGATTTTGCAGCACGATTCCTTTAAAGCTAGACAGGTGGCCGTCATAAGTAAATATTATGGCGCGAATCCATGTTCATTACTTGTGTAAACGCATTTCATCATGTACATGTGTTAGTACAAGCTGCCTTATGGATCCTTGAAATGTGTCAGACGACATTGGTTATGACGGTGTGGAGGAGAAGGCGGTAAGTACAAACAAGGTTGGGAGAAGAAAAGAGGAAGAGATGAAAAGAAGAAAAGCTGACAGACGGAAAGTCAGACCAACATACTATGTTAATACCAGAGAGAGAGAGAGAGAGAGGGGGGGGGGAGACAGGCAGAAATACAGAGAAAGAGATAGAGAGAGGAAAATACCGAGAGAGTGAGAGTGAGAAAGAGAGGGGCAAATTGGGAAATAAAGACAGAAAAGCGTAGAAATAAGTTGAGACAGAAAAAGGAAAGACGGGGAGTTAGAAAAAGAACATCGGAAATAAGGATGGACATGAAGGAAATGAAGAAAAGAGGTTAGAAATAAAGGGAGGAGAGAGAAAGAGAAAGAAACAGAGAATGAGAAAAATGGAAAAAGAGAAAGACTGAAGACAGAGGTTCATAAAGAAGAAACGAGGTTGTTGAAAGGAGATCAAAACATGTCAGTAATATCAGAGAAAGTGAATGAAGTGGTGAGAGGAAGGGAGAGAGAGAGGATAGGAAGAAGAGAGAGAGAGAGGGAGAGACGGAAAGTAACGAGAGAATGGATGAGAAATTATCCAACATTGAGCTATCTACGGTAGATAAGAACATACTGATCTATGTGAACAAGACAGACAGAAAGAGAGAGAGAATGTGTGTGAGGGTGGTGTGTGTGTGTGAGAGTGTGTGTGTGTGTGTTTTTGAGAGATAGGTGGAAGTAGAGAGAGGAAGAGAAGGAAAGAGACAAGAGAATGTATGAAAATTTTATAGTACTGAGCTATCTACGGTAGATGAGAACATACTGATCTACGTAAGAAAGGCGGAAAGAGATTTATGCAGAGAGGAAAGAGATTTTTTTTTTGGGGGGGGAGGACTGGGATAGATTTAGGGAATACACGATAAAGAGTTTTTGCATTTAAGTTACATAATACGTAGCACTGTGTTATCTAATTTTGACAAGAACGCATTGAAAATTTTACAAGAGAAGGAATGATGGAGAAGTCTTGAAAACGAAGAAAATGTCATAGAGAAAAGAGAGAAAAAGAGAGGGCCAAAAGGAGAGAGAGAGAGAGAGAGAGAGAAAGAAAAAACGATATAGACGATTAGAAGGAAAGAATACAGGAGAAACAGTGAAAAAATGAAAGGGCGATGAAGAGAGAGATGGAAAAGATAGATAGGGAGAGAGAGGGAGAGAGAGAGAGAGAGGAGCAGTGAAAGATAGACACTAATCGCTCAAGTGCGATATAAGATTCTTCGAGTACACACTCAATGTCGGTTAAGATCGTTTACTTTTACTGTGTTCTCATGAAACAAACATCATTATATTTATTGATATCAATTTCCTTCTGATCAGAGAAGGTACTACAAATATCCTGGCTTGAGGTAGAAGGACGAATTCATTAAAGACGATGGAGACTTCGGGCGATTTGCGCTTCGTCTGACCAGACATTGCTATATTATGACGTACTATGGACATAGTCGAGGTAAAATGTAAGCTGTAATGTAGTTTTATAATGGTTTTTCTTGGTGCTTGGTCATCGAAAGTACCCAGTTTCTCTTCTCTATTCAATTACTTATGGTGATTACATGCATTTGCTTCCTTTAGTTAGCATTTCCGTTCATTATCAAACAAATAATGCTCTTGATAAATGGAAAGCACAGTTTGCAATCTACTGACCACGTATATGACGTCATTTGAGAACTTGAAACTTTTGCCGTCTAAATATATTTGTTGCAAATTTAGCCAGCAAAGGCTACGCCATAGCTACACCTTTTTCTCAGCCTCTTTTAGTCTCAGTCAAAAATTGTCGTAGATTCCTCTGTATTTTTCACCATAGATATGCAGCTGTGATTTATCTTTAAAATATTATCAAATGCAAAAAAAAAGTATATCTATTTGTAAGCACCTACCAAGTAGCAAAATGCGCCAACCCCCGAAATTCGAGCTTTCGGGGTAAATAGGTTGAAATTTGCAACTAAATACATATATGTATATATAAATCTGTACAATTGCTACAAAGAAGTTATGCTAGTTAATGATAGAATTCATTCGTTATAATGTCGAAGGTATCAGAAGATGAAAAGGCTTTCAAAATTTCAAACACGAAATGAATAAATGAAATGAATAAAAGTGCCTTATATGTACTTTAAAAGTGCCCCTTATGTTACTTTTCTACTATACCTTGAAAATGACCCCCTCCTCCATTTCTTTTAGTTCTGCTTTTCACTTTTTGTTCCCTATGTTGACGGTCGTCACCGTTATAGCGTATCACGTCCAGCCTTTCAAAACATAATTTTGTATCCTTGGTTCCTACCCATGGTGTATCAAGATTTTCGCCTCAAGAAGGGGTGGCGGGGGGGGGGGGGGGGGGTGGGGGGCACCCTGCGAGCCTGTGATGATCCACATAGTTAATCCAGGATTGAGGGCTTGTTGTTTTGTGAAATAAAGGGGGTGGGGTGCTACATTTTCATGGTAAGAAATTTTTTACGAGGAGCAAATTGCCCCTTTCTCCCTTCCTTCAAATACACAAGTGCTTTCCCTTGAAGTAGCATTCACCTAAGACGGTATGTCTTCCACATAATGGTTTTCCTATGCATTATTAGTATTAAGCACTATCATTATATCAATTATAAAACAATATCTACCTTCAAAGTAAACCTTGCCGACACCCATGTCCATTTAGATTCAACCATATCATATCCAATACATCAGCGAACCACGTACACGTCATCTATCAAGCTTCAGTACACCATAATGCCAGGTGATTTGAGGGGGGAAAATATGAACGACAGCGAATTAGCAATTATGAGAAACTATTTTCGATCTTACAGTCTTGCATGATAAATAAAGAAGAAATCGACGACTTTTTAGGATTTTACCTCATCTTGCTATAGCTTGGTTCATCAACACGCATGTCTCGTCTCAAAAATTTCCAATTTGCTCATCTCGTTTATGTCCAAGACTCTATTACGTGTCTACAAGATTGGATGTAATTGGGTTGTAGTTTAGTCATAAGTAACGCGCTTCAATTTTACATGCAGCAAGGATGGAGCAATTTTTCCATTAGCGTCTACGACGATAAAGATAGAGAGAAAGACAGGATGAGAGAGAGAGAAAGAGAGAGAAAGAGAGAGAGAAAGAGAGAGAAAGAAAGAGAAAGAGAGAGAGAGGAAGAGAGAGAGAAAGAGAGAGAGAGAAGAGTGGGAGGAGAGAGAGAGAGAGAGAGAGCGTGAGAGTGAGAGTGAGAGTGAGAGAAAGGACGTTGGAATGTTAAGTTTAAAACTAAGCAATGATATGCACATGTCTCTCAACAATTTCTGAGGTCACATTAAAAGAAAATTTAAATAAAAGAAAAAAGCAAAGATTTGGGAAAGGGAAAAAGATTGTAGGATAAAGAGAGAGCGAGAGAGAGAGAGAAAGAGAGAGTTAAGTAAAGAAGGACGTTAAAAATAAGATGTTTAACGATAACACTGCTTTGAAAGCTGCTAAAAAATGTTTGTAAAATTCTCATAGATATGAGATAATCTCAACAACAACCATTTCCATGTGAGATTGCTGCTTTACTTTATGCCTCCTAAAAAAAAATATGAGAGTATATAAAAACAATTTTCACCTTTCGCATTCATCATCCTACTCTTAAATTAATTGTCACTTTACCCTGATACAGATACGGAAATAATGACTTTTTGGAACCCCTTCAGTTATATTGCAGTCTTAAATGTAACTTTTAAATCCTCACACTTTTCTGATCCAAGCCATTTGTCTACATCACCGTGCCACCTTTTCTTCCCAATTAACCCCCTAAGCGAGGGTGAGAAACCGCGCATGATATTCCTGCCGAAAAATCAGGCTCATCGCTTCCCCGTCTTTCGCGTTTGTTAGGACCGCCCGGAGCTGTCGTGGCCATGCTTCAATTTTTTTGCCTCGCTTTGGCTATAGATTCCGACACTGATATTGATATAACCCTGAATTCTAGCTTGGCTGACATTTTGTGGAATTTTTAAAGAGATAAATTAGTTGGTAATGTTACATGCCTTCGTCTATGCCTTCCTCATGTTTTCAATCATGACTACGGCTGAAGGATTCCGCAAGCTACTCAGTCTGTGAAAATCACATAAACTTGTGACAAATGTGGTTATAAATGCCCATACAATGTCCTTGTATGATATACTCACATGATTATCTCTGCCTACCATAACATTATCCTCTATTGTATACTCAGTTATGGTCTTAAAGCAAAATTACATCTCCCAATTTTGACAAGTCGCCTGATTAAGATGGCATCGTGATCTCTGGTTACGATTGTTATCTCGATAGAAAATCTGTTTAACCTCAAATGCGGTGTATTATTTGTCTTATTGCACCCATAACTATTGGCTATCATTGAAACATTTTGAAAACCAAGACATCACTCTTTCTTCATTTGAAGATAAAACAAGCAAAGCCGTCAAACTTGTTTTTCCCCTCTTCTTTTTTCATAATTAATTAAATTTAAAAAAAAATGGACCCTTTGAATTGCTTTCTCTGCTGCAATATACTTAGAGACTCTCCAGTTCTGGGAAAGGTGAAAAATATCCTTTTGACTTTCTCATTCTTTTACTGTCAGTCAGGAAGATTATTACAAAAATACATAGTTTAAATGCTTTTCGAATAAGAGATACTAGTAACTGAAGTGTTCGGACCGAACATTCATACCAGGGGAGCGTTTCATGAAAGGACTTGTCAGATGTTTTATCCGACAAAGTCTGTTTTATCCGACAGTTGCCATAGTAACGATGCTTTCTCAGCCAATCAAAATCAAGGAAAGATGTCAGATCTGACAACTTGTCGGACAACAAATGTTGATGAAACGCTCCCCAGATTCGTATGTGGTCCCATAATTCTTTGTGCAGTGTAACTGAAGTAGGGAGAATCTGATCAACTCGACAGTCCTCAAGTCTCATACTAGACATCTGTGTTTATGTACAGCTAAATGTAAAATAACTTTCCCAAGTGCTTTCCAGTTTCTTTCAAATTCATATGACCAAAACTCCAATAATCTCTAAGTCTACATTTCTGTGTTTATAGGGTAGTTTGATAAGTACTGATTTCAACATATTGTCCGGAACCTGCATCTTTCTTTCATTTCTAACCACCTTTTACAATGAAATTCTAAAATTCTTTTAAGGTTTCGAGGCCATTCGTTTCGCGCGTTTGTTCTTATTAAATTCTCACGGTGTTTCCGTTTAGTTGGCATAACGGATTATCAATGTATCAATGCATTGCTTTGATTCACATCCATTAAACACTCTTTAACAGTCGAAGCCGTATCGCTCGGTTATTCCCGCCCAAAACCTACCTGTGCTTCGACGTGCTGAACAGACATTAACATGGTCAATAGGATTTCGTGTTTCATTTTGTTTTGGTCTTAAGTACAGTTTCGCTTGAATGATGAGGGATTCGTGATGTTCATTCATGCAGACGGTACCACGCGTGATCATGTTCCGTTGAAAATTTTAATCGTTGACACTTGAAAAACAATCCTTCCCTTAGCAAGCGAGATAATCTAATTGACTCTTCACGCCTGGTAAGGCGGATCGACGAAATATTAGCATTTCTAGGCCTCTCTTTTCACCAGGTAAATCGAGCGAAGATATTTGGGGGTCGGAAAGGAAAGGCACGACCTTATAGATTTCTCTTATGAGCTCCCGTAAACATGTTAAATGGAAAAAGGGACCCTTGTGCAAAGTTGGTCAAAGTGAAACTTGGAAATACAGGAAAAAATCAGTTAGGGATAGATCAGTCGAAGAATCCACAAGTGTTTGAATGTCGAGATCGTAATTGATAGTGAGAGCCACTTTATTATTATTTTTTTTACTTTAATTTATTCAAAAAGTGTGATGTCACAGTTGGACTACATTCGATGTTCAAGCAATTTGTTAAAATATCACTTTCAAGATATTTACAAGAATTTGTTCCATGACACATAGGAAATATATTCACCTGTCATACATTGGACTAAAGAATGAAAAACCACAAAACATCTAATGTCAGAAATTTGGTCAATTCCAGCAGAGGTAAAAAAAAATACTGAGAGAAACCATTTGTGAGCCTTTTTTAAGTTAAATTGTGAGATATAAGGGACATCCCTGCATTATGACTTACTAATCAAGACACACGTATATCTTTCATTGGTACTAAACTCCAACCTATCTTGTCGGTCTTAAAAATTCCGTCTAAAACCTTCCTCAAACGAGGAAAGCCGATTTCTTTCCAGGAGCGATTAGGATTGTGGGATCGCTTACAGTTTAACAACTTCCGCCACCATCACTCTTCATCGTGGAATCACGCAATGGACAAGAGCCGCTCCTATTCCTCTTCTGAAATGATATCCACGATCCGTAAATTGCAAGGACGGCAATTTAAAACGGGTGCCATAAAAGTAATATTTATATTGAAATTGAAACATGGAGCAGACGATTGCAGGGAAGGCACGTCAGCATACATTGTGAGTGACGTAGAAAGAGACTGTAGGAGGCAGAGAAAAACCAAAATAGAGAAAATGAGGGAGGGATGTAAGAAACAGAAATTAGATAAAGGTAAACAGACAAATTCAAGTGGTGGGGTGAAGAAGAAACGAAGAAAAGGAATATTACAGTAATAATTGTATCAATGATAATAATATTAATAACAATAATGATAATGATAATAATAGTAGTAGTAGTAGTAGTAGTAGTAGTAGTAGTAGTAGTAGTAATAATAGTAGTAGTAGTAGTAGTAGTAGTAGTAGTAGTAGTAGTAGTAGTAGTAGTAATTACAATAATAATAATGATGATAATGATAATAATAACAATAATAACAACAACAATAATGATAATAATAATGTTAACAATACTAATAATGATGATAACAATGGGAAGAAGATGAAGAAGAGAGGGAGAAAGGACTTCACGGTCGTTTGGGATGCCAACTGCAGTGTAAATGGAGTGGACTGCATCAGCGGATCAAAGAGACAGAGAATAAACATGAAAAAAGGGAGAGAGAGAGAGATAGAAAACAGGAAAAGAGTGAAACATGACAGAAGTATGATCATGAAACCGAGGGGGTGGTTTACTTGAAACAGAATCAATGATCAAAGCGGGTTAGAGGTAAGAAATCGAAAATCTTAAGGAAATACAGGGAAATACAGGGGAAAATTATGATTAATGTTTGGTACAAAAATGGAAGAGATAAAGAAAGACAGAAAAGGAGAGAGAGAGACAGTCAACACTGGGAAAGGGAAGGGAAGATGACGATGAAAGAAAGCTTTTAAAGAGAAAGAAAGAAAATGCGAGAAAGATAAATGGATGGAGAAAGGGAGAGAGAGAGAGAAAAGGAGAGCTGTTCCCGCCACTTAAAATTTACACTGCGTTCTCACATAGCGCCTACTGATGACGGACAAACAGAGTGTATTGATGTTATCACATGAATAAGTGGGGTGGGGGCAAGAATTCATCTTCTTGCGATAATTAGAAAACAAGTGTACCGAAGTATTCGTACCACCTAACCAGGTGAAAGATAACTTTACCTTTTCCACTTTTTGGGAAAGATATAATGATAATTTTCATCATACACATACATTTTTCAATAACGGGTCAGTGCAATAGATAATTACCTCAACGAATTTAGTCTATTCTTAATCAATTTCCAATTATTTTATATAAATGCAGGTATGAAACCGTAAATTGTCGATAATGATGAAGTGGTTTTTAGTTTACCTCTTTTTATATGATAACTAGGGCAATAGAATTTTACCTCCGAGTTTACTTTATTTATTGTGAATTAGCAATTATTGATTCTGGTTACTTTTTATAGTTCTCATTTCCCTTTTTACAATTCTTATTTTCAATTTTATTGGTGAATCTGCTATTTATTACATTTCTCATTATGTTATGATTTTTATATTATTGGCTATTTCACTGTCATTACAACTTTCCCATTGAAATTCCGCCATTGAATGAACTGTTTCAAATTGAATATTGTATTATTGTTTTGTCACATTCATTTTAACCATCGCAATTCAGTCTTTGGACTTCGAGAATGGATATTTTTCAATAAAATCCTTCAATCAATCAATCAATCTATATAATAACATCGTAGGTATTTTAGCAGGATTTCCACCGAGGAAAAGCGCTTTCAGGCACTGATTTTTAAAGATCATATTCTTCCCCGAATGCTGCATTTATGAGAAACTGAATTGATTTACAAGACCTTCCCTTTTTTAGGGGGAGGGGGGGGGGGGGTGGGCCGCTTAATTATAACATTTTCACACCAATCATTCTGATTGAATTAACTCTTTATCTCTAACTACAGCTAACATTGCTAGTCTTAATTGTGAACAATAAATAATTATTTACAAACATTTTTAAAACAGTAAATCATGTCCGAAAAGTTGACTGTGATCAAGTAATCAGAATTAAAAGGACGATAAAATCAATGCACAGTTAGTTATTGGTCTTTCCCTCTAATCATCCCGTGAGTGTTATATTCTGATCCCCTTAACGGAAAGAAAGGAGGAAAAAATTTTCATCGCACCTGATTAAAGTATTTATATATATATATATATATATATATGATCGAGAATAGAATTCTAAGAAGAATAACATTACAAATTTGATGATTTTCAATCGAAATCAAAGCATTTTGGCTAATTTTCTCATAAAAAGTCAAGAGTTGACCAAAAAATTTGAGTATGAGGTATGACGTCAAAGTGGGTACCCAGCTTCGCGCATTGCAGTTGTGCTGCGCGCTAGACTGTACAATATGTATTATACCTTGCGCGCATTTGGCTAGAATTGCGCGACATGGTACACACATTGACGTCATTTTGACGTCAAAGTGGGTACCCAGTTGAAACTGGGTCACAGCTGAGGGGTCAAAAATATCCTGAAATTTTAACACATTAAGGGGTTTCTTGGCAACACGACTTTTAAAAAACTTTAAGCAGATGATTTTCTGCTAGTGAAATCATGCTCTTTTAAATGAACTAACATTGTTTCAGCACTGGGTACCCCCTTTAAAGGGAAGGATGCAAATAACACATATTTTAGGACAAACATAATTTCTGATCCACCCCTCATCTCGTATTTTAGCTCATCAGTTTATTCTAATGCTTTCTCTTTTGGATACTCCATCCTGAGCTCAATTAAGAAACAGCCCCCTTCTGCATCCTTTCTCTCCCCCCCCCCCCTTGTTAAAAAAGGGAGAAAAGGGTTACGCCTCCCCTGCTTAAAGGCATAAAGGTAAGCCGTTCATAACGCAAGCCTAAACCTTTCCCGATCCCTCAGCCTCCCTCCCCTGTCATTCATTCTTACCCCCCCCCCCCCCCCCCCCCTCCCCCATCACCCATCTCCGCGACTTCTAATTTCTGCTCGTCAATCTCAAGCTCACATCCCCTGGTACACGTACCCTAGAGATAGTATTACCGCACCCCAAATCAATGCCAATCATCGACCCCTTGACGTGTACCCCCTCATCTCTACACTGTCATCCATGATGATTGTTTTATAATGATGATTGGCAGACTAATTTCCTCATTCGTATTCGTCAGTGGCAGGGAATTTTCAGTGCTCAGCGACAGTCTAAACCCGCATGGTAACCTTGTGCCGAAATCATACCCCGGTCACACTTTCATGACGGATAACCGAACCATGACGGATGGAACAACAAAAATACATTATACCCACTGGCCGAAAATCAGTCGGTTTAGAATCGGGTTGGAATCGGTTGTGCGTTATGACTGAGGTTTCAGGGAGCTTCAAGTCATCACCCCCAAATCATGCCGCTATTTGCTATATCCATCTCCCGAATTAAGAGTTATTCGTAATGCAATCTGAAGTCATGAATCTGATTAAGATGTGAATTCATTATTGCATATTCAAACTCAAATGATAATATAGTTTTTACTGCAACCTTGGATGCTACAAGAGGGTAATAAAGTCGGGGTTGTCCGTGAGGCAAGCTGTTTTCCATGTCCTTAATGCTTGTGATAAAGTGTTCTCGTAGAAACTTACAAATCATTTAGAAATTTTACACTTATATCAAACAGACAAAAAAGACCAATCGAATATGCATTAAATCAATAACGAATTAATAATTAGTAAAGGAGCCAGTTGGAAAACAGGTTCTTTATACGGACGTAGAAATGATATAAAAACCACACGTTAAGATTCTTCGTTGAATTTCTAGGATTCTTTGCCTATTTTCCATGTTTAGCAAAACTGAACAATTTCAAGACAAGTCAACTGACAAAAAAGGGCTGTGAGGTTATAAATTGGTAATCGCAAAGTAATAGTACGATGTGTTTCGGGCGAAGTGAATACAATACTCTGGCTAAAATTTGCTCATCAACAATTTTTGCATTTCCGCACATTGAACACGACAGGACATTATCTTCGGGGGATACGACTCTTCTCCCCAAAGCAAGATACGTTTATTATAGTCATAACACAGTCGTCTGTAATATGGCCCGTTAAGAGCCAAAAGGACGTTGTATTGAGTTCTCCTCCCACCGGCATTTACTAGATGCTATCATAGTTTTACATGTTATACAAGATCTCTCAAATATATCAGCATTTTCATTGCTCTTGCCTATAAATAACCGTGAGGTAGGAATGTTCTTATTGTAAGGGGCCGGATGGTAAGGACTTATGGGTGGGGCAGACATCACTGGAGACACAGACAGAAGGACATTGACAGCTTGAAGTCCGAGTTCAGTGGTCTTTATTTTCTTCTCTAGGCTTGACTCACCGCTGAGGAAAGGAGAAAGCGAGGTCTCAATATCATTTACAGTTCTCAAATACATTCAATTAACAAGGAAATATTCCTAATATAAAATAAACATATAAACAGAGTCCGGAACAGTTGAATAAAAGAACGTTCCAAAGCTTAACATAATTTAATATTAATAATCCATGTTTCCATACACTAATTTTATAATGAGAAAGTTTTATAAAGAGTTTCTGTAACTAATAAAACTACCAAATAAACAAAGCAGTCGACCTCTGGCCATATTCAAATCATTTCATTTATAAACTAAGACCCAAACCCCATTCCATTGTCCATAGCGCCCTAACACCCCAACTACGTTTCACCCGACAAAGGCCAACGGACCGTGCCCAATGCATGCGCCCTACGCTGGCCAATACACACTAAAGAATTTATGTGTAATCTACCACACCCTCTAATTACATAACATGCATTTTATAAATGGCTTAAAATATACACTTTCTCATAACACATATTTCACTCTATAGACATCATAATTTTCCTTATAGTTACGATATCTCTCTAATACAACAATAATAAGAAAACATAACTACAAATTCATAAAATAGTACATTTTACATGCAAGTCAAATATACGTCAGCCTTACCTGAGGAAAGGAGAAAGCTGGGTGAAGGTCACGGGACCAGCAGCCCGCCACCAACGACCTTCTTACATTATGAATCCCTACGAAATCTTACCATCATCTAAGCCCTAGCCCGTGTTTAGCGTAAAATGTGTTCTGTAAGATTGATGAAAATGCAATAGGTTGGTGGAACGTAACTTTGGATATTTTACTTTTCACGATTTGAGAATTTAAAAGCATTTCTAGCATTTTACAGCGTTTTTTGTCTCTTCGTGGTGCCGGTAGTGAAAAAAACTGATCTAGGCTGAAACCTCGGCTAATCTTATGGACGGTCAAATAATCACCTCATTGTCTTTGCCTCTGAACTGACAGGATTCAAAACTGAGTGGCGTCTTTTTGACGGTTATTCTCAGATATAATTTGTAGTAGATCTATCTTATCTACAAGTTTTATTCCACACCTGCACGCATGCGTTCTTGTGGAATCGCAAGCACTTTCTCTTCGACTGTCGAAGCCTTTGCGGACGTAAACATAACAATGATAACACAGAGCTTGTGAGAATTGGTGTCAAACGCTGACCACCAATTCAATTACACGGCAGGTCAAGGGGAGGAGAATGCATAGAAAAACCAAATCAAGACCGAACATTGAGAATTCTTAATGGAAGTGGGTTACATCAGCCGCAACTTTAGATAGATGGCAGAAAAGGACAATCAACAAAGGGTGTCTGAGTGATAAAAAATCTACTTTTTTGTGATTGAGTAAAACTAGGTTTATAGGATATCGGGTATCGTACAGGAAATATCAGGCAAACTGTTGTCAATGTTTTTCAGCAATAATGATGGATTTTCAGTTCTCAGGATTTGACAACTATAATCAGTCACAAATTTAAAGATTATTTTGCATCTTTGGATTATGTGAAATGGAGCAACACTCCATTTTTTTTATGAGGAAGATCTGATAAGAAGAGACGATAGATAAAATAAGTCTGCAGATAAGAAGATGAGAAACATTGCAGAGAAGAGGAGGGTAAATTGCTTTTTATGAAAAACAAAAAGTATAGCGTATTCAAAAATGAATCAGCAAATGTACTGCTTTGTATTAATTGATCATAAGAAAAAAAAGAAGAAGAAAACAAAACATGTGATGTACTTAAATGCTTTAAAATTAACAAATGTATTGATAACAAGAACATAGTATGCGAAGTCTTACAGATTATGCAGATCTCTTTCAAAAAGGATGCAAGGTGCCTAATTCTTTGTTAAGATAAAAGTGCTGCAGACATCAGACATTTGAGCTTAAAGTCTTCCAAGGTTCAAGAGGAGAAGTAATCATTTCTCCTCCCATTCCCTTTGAAAGCAGGTGTATTTCCAGCATGACGTTCTCTATAGCAATACACCTCCAATAGAGCCTATGGGCACTTCCTAGGTGTAGCTGTAGCAAACCTGTCATTTCCTCCAGCTACATACATGTATGCTTCGGACTTTAGGTCTTCAAAGGTGATGGAAAGGGTAAGGTTGTATCGCATGGGTTAAGGATAGGCTTAGAGTTAGGGTTAAGGTTAGGAATAGTGGTTGGTTCAGGCTTGAAGCTTAAAGTTCGTTTTAATAGTCTAGGAAACTGATCGCGGAGCAACTGAAGAGTTTGACTGAAAATAAAAATCGATAAAGGCCATTTAGAATTTTAAAACAAATTTATTTAAGGAACATTACCATCATTGCATAAAACAAATATGGCTTCCATTTGTTACCTCACTCATTACAAACCAAGGAAAAGTGTAGAAGTATCATATATTTTCTTATTATGTTATTTATATTTTAGCAACTTCAAATGCAAATATCGCAAATTTACAAAACGGGATTAATCGGGTTTTAAAAAAAAAAACCAAAGAGTTCATTATCATTGTTGCCTGAGCACGTGTCGGAGAGCTACCAGGAAGGCAACACGAAGTTAACAAAAAAGAAAGAAAATGGAGACAAATAAAAAGACTCACGAAAAGTGGAAAGACTGCAAGAAGTAGAAAAGGAAGAATGAAAAGGAGAATAGTTTTGACAAGATGAGATGAAAATGACTCGAGATGGACTTGGTGAAGGAAAAAGTTTTACCATCCACACGAAAATTGCCATCTTTCAAGTGAACAAAAATATTAATGCTATTAAAATTTGCCATTTCATGTTGCCGGAAATGTTTCCAATGTTTAAGTATTAGATATCTGTAAACCGGAGGTTCATTTTGGGTAACATTCTCTATGCTTTATAATATAAGTAGTACGGATGCAGTGACTTATTTGAAGACCAGTCACTGGTCAATAGCAAACTTTCTGGAACAATCACATGTAATTACAAGTTAAATATCAGTTACATATCCATCATAGCTTGTAAGAAAATCCGGCATTTGAAGTAACATTTTACATGATCGGATAACAGTTAATAACTATAAGCATTTAAATAAGTATTCGAAATTCCAAAAAGGGGATTACCTTAACGTGTCTGCATCTGAGTTCACCCTGTCAATTTAACTTATCTCAGACAGGTGAATGGATGTTAGTCCAAGAAAATGCGTCGTCACGTTTTGGAAGCATTGCTTTACGCCCTGACGCTATCCACCTTTTTTATATGTCACACATATATATTTCACTTTTCAACTCTCTTGGTAATTCTTTCTGTTCAACGATTAAAGATATCAATGGCTAGTCAGAACTATCCTGGTTCTTCCAGTAATCTCACAACGGCTTGTTTCATGTCATTTGTGAATTTCTTTCATTTCTGAAAAGATATCAAGCATTCAATTTTCGCCAATTTCTAAGAGACTTCCAGAAAGGTTAGATCTTATTATCAAAGAATTATTCTTCTTATGAAAAATTCGTTATTTAAAGATAGACATCCCCTTTTTATTCTTGTTTTCATCGCTGTATTTAGAAGCGCGGGTAAATGCGCGCACGAGTAATTCTAAACGCGCGATATACCCTAGAGTGGTAAACAACCAATGCATTCCTCCCGCAGTGCCTTCTCTTTCGCTCTGATAATACACAATTACGACGAAGACTCGATTGTTTACCATTCATTAATGACTCGGATGCAATCAAATCGTTTTAAATGTCAGCCCCAAGGGGACAGGAGAATATTCTATAAATGAGTTCATATTTTCATGTCAATTACGGCCAGGTGTGTCGAAGATGCCTTGTTAAGAGTGTGAGGACTTCTGTTGTGACGTCAAAGCTGAGCACGTGATCATGGTGATCGTGGTTTTAACACCGCGCTAGTTTTGTCTCTGTTATAATTTTGTCTCCATGTAATTAAGATGTTCGTTGCGTAAAAAACCTTACTTCATCAAGAAGTGCCATGATTCTTATGTATTTGTACACTAATAATAAAAAAAAAAAGTTGTACGATTGTCGTGAAAAGGGTTGGGGTTGGAGGGGTGAGGAGTGGCACATGTTTGGCATTCATCCAGACAGATAACAATTGATTTTCAAATGACCTTTCATTCTTTATCGATTCTTTAACATTCATCAAATTTTTTAAATAATACAATTCGTTTTAAGTAAAATGATATAATGAAATAATTAGCAATAAATGGGAAAGGGCGCCGATCCCTGTACGCATAAGGGAACGCCTTACAACGGTATGAATACTTACAGACAGACTGATTGTGTGCGCTCTTACGAATTTCAACCACATTTTTTTCTCCGAATAGCCTTTAAAAACGAAACAGATATAACTAAACTTCTTTAAATCGTTTCGTGTAACTTTCAACAGTGCAAATGAACATGAAGTTTAAATGAATCCAGCTCTTTGAAAAATACGAACACACCTGGAGCCTCTATCCGTGGGGGTGGGGGTGGGGGGGGGGGGAGGGGAGGGTGGGAGGGATGGTGAGGGAGGAATCGCATTTTATTATTTGCTCCATATGATACAATATAAATTACAAAATCCTTGCTATATAGAGCAAAGCCTGTTCTCAAATCACTTACCTATTTAATTCTAAAGTGACAAGCAGCTAATCCGCATGTCGAGGAAGGAAAGATTCCTTATCTAAATCATATTTTCTATTTTGCAAGGAAATTCTGATGGCTAACGATTAATTGAATCTCAATCATCATGCAGCTGTTTCCATAAGAGATTGGTAAATGGTTTTTATGCAGATTACAGATCGTAAGTTAGGCTTGTTGAAGGGTGTTTCATAATTTAGTCAAGTATAACATGTATAAGCAGGGCGATGAAGTTCTTTGCAGTAGAAGGCATACCGTGCCACTTCAGGAACTAAGAGTGTCCCCTCTTCTTTATTTTACTTTGACTTGAAATTTTCGAAGGACCAGGTTTGGCTTATGTGGGCCATCATTCAAGAGCCACTCATATCGCATGTTTGATATTCGGTGATGAGAGCTTAGAGAGGAACACAAGGGGACAAAAAAAATTAATATACTTAAGCTTTATCAGACCGAGGCAGACACATGTAGGGCGTCCAATCTTGATAATATGTTTTATTGCCTTTGAAAATACGTATGGAATATCACTTTACAATGTTGTTGGCAAGCAACATATTGATAAAGAATGGAATGATACCTATCAGTGATAATATTTTTGATGTTACAGGGATTCATACAGTGGTATGAAAGAAATGCTATTCCAGAATCAACCTTAATCTTTTGATAGCAGACGCAAAATAGGTTTCTTTAAACTTTCATCGCTATCATTTTTCAACCTTCCTAGTAATGAAGGAGTAATACTTTTGACCAGCATGTCAAAATGCTAATGGCTATGGTTCAAGCAAATGGCAGACATCAGGGCACCGTGTGGTTAAAAAACAAACAAACAATTACTACTGGTGGAGGGGGGGGGGTGCACTGCCGGCCCGTGTCTCCCTTTCGAAATGAAAGTGTATATTGCCCCCCCCCCTTTCGTGATGTGTCTACCTCCTTTAAGACGTGGTGATCTTTTTTGGAGTGGCATAGAAATGCCACTCATTATTCAATACTTGAATACTTTACTTTGCTCGAAAATGAACCGTTATGTGGGTCAATTTCGAAATAATTTATCAGAGGCGAAATATTCTTCGAACGTTTTGAAGTGCTCACGAATGGAATATAGAAATTACAAATAAAGCAAAAGACAAGCTAGACTGATGTGAGTGCGCTTGGATGATATTTATTGGCTCTATCAATTTCAACTGTGCCTTCAGCCATTGATATTCAAGTAGCTTGTCTTGGGAGTGGTTGGAACAACTGCAGGGACAAGCTATAATGACTTCTGCTCTGATCGATTGAAATTCGATGTAGTATGCTCTGAACATTCGATTGTTACCACTTCTGAGTTGATGTAGAGTACAAGTCGGGAGATTTCACTTCGAAAGGAACTGTGTGGAAGTTGTTGACGTTAGTTGTTGCTGTAGCGACTAATGATAATATTCGCTGTGTTGTGATTTGTGATGGTTCGGAATCATCTTCGTAATCAGCTTGGGTCAATCTTCCGGAAATTACAATAACTAAAAAGTGCTGCAGACAGAGATTACACAGGCTTGTGGCATCGAAATTTAGCCCAAGGTTTAGAATATTCCAAGCGATATGTGACATGTGAAGTATTTCATTTTATATGACATTGCTACTGTCGCTATATTCATCCATATAGAAATAAAAGTCATGGAAGGCTTTTTAGCCGGAACTCAAGATTCTTTTAAGCAAAATTTATATATGTAACTGGATGGTGTTACAGGATACTTGATCGTCTATGAGTTATTTGTGATTCTGATCCTGCACTCAATGTGTCAATGAATTGTGGTCCCCAAGATCTGCATTGGATCCTTATAAAGGACAGGGTTATTTCAAAAAATCGAACGCTTGCAATTATTATTATTTTTTTAAGTGACACTGCTCCTAATCACGTACACTGGCTCATTCAGACTTACCATCCTTTGTTGCGAGTATATATTCCACAAGAGGTTATGGTAAGAGAGCCTTCCAGCCATAATACTGGGACTATAGACGTGATAGATTAAACTTCTAAATTACATAAAAGAAGCACCCATACATGAAGCAGGCATTACTTTATTTTTTTCTTTCTGATTTTCACTAATAAGTGATAACAAGAACTGACTGTTATTATCATTACACAACCATGAAGTGTAATCAACAATGTAAGATATCATTCCACTCACCCACACCCACAGAGACTCACCCACACTAACGCACACAATTTTCATTCTCATTTAATCATGGTCATATCCAATTTATACTGTGTTCGGTGGGTTAAAATATGAAGAGGAATGGGAGGAGTATATGGAGAAGGGTTATAGGAAAGGGCGTCGGAGTGACGAAAACGGCGCATTATAACATGTTATATGCGCCTCGAGCATTCTGCGGAATGGATGCTCGCTTCACAAACATGACAAAGAGTCATTATGATTCATAACTGCATGTACATGTTTGCCAAATGGCATCAAACTTACAAGACATTTTGTCCACCGCAAAAATGCGCACTACTTCCGACGAAGAGTTTCATTTATTCATAAAATTCTTCGCCAAGAAAAAATAAACTTTCAAGCCCATCTTGCATCTCATATGCGTCCGGACTGATATATAATGGATGGCAAATTGGCTTATTTTACCTTTATCAAGGTTTAAACATTTCAGCCTGCAGAATTAATGCTCAACAACCAAATACAGAAGAATGCCGAGTGAGAGTCTAAACTTTTTTATGACATGCAGATTTCCTAATACAAAATACCACCCCACCTTCACCCTTACCCCCTCTACCACAACCACCACCACCACAACAACAACAAAAATCTAGAAACCGTTCAATCCTGATTTATTTTTCTTGTATTTCAGTTTTCATCTTCCGTCAAATTACAGACAGCAAAATAGGTACAAAATCACGCGGGGAGCACTAAAAACTTCTCGCTTTCGAAGCTCGAATTCGCATTAGGCGCAAGAATAACCACCCATCTCAAATCAATGTCAAATTAATTATCAAATGGTGCTGTCGAGTTTCGTGTCATTGACACCACTTTGAACATCTCTTCTTTAAAAATTCGAGGAGTATACATGACATCTCTCACGTTTGGTATGCTTCCCGTCCTTCTTTTACTGATCCATCCCACATTATCAGTCATTTTTGGGAAAAAAGTAATGGCTTAATTTCTTGAAACGAAGAGCGATTTACAGAAACGTGTTACATCACCCCGAAGGCTTGTCGTTGAAAGTGTGTCAATGACGTGCTGAACATGTGTGAATCTGAAGAGCTCTGGTATACGAATCCTATTTATCATTTTACACTTCTCTGATGTTCTTAAATTCAACTTATCATGCTTATGGAGGAATTTCATAACCAAAAATTACAAGATTTTTTTATTAGCATTTTGGAATTATCATCATCATCATCACCAACACTACTAATAACAACCGCCACAATCACAGCCACTGAGGCCACCTCCACCAGTATTATCCTTATCACTTCTGTCATCATCGTGGATATCATCATCATCATCATCATCATCATCACCATCATCACCATCATCACCATCTTCATCATCACCATCATGCATTCTTGTAAAGACAGCATGTTTTAACAAGTAATCACTGAACTTTACTGAAAATCATCGACAACTTCATCATATCCATCATCATCATGATCACCTCCACCACCACCACCACCACCACCATCATCATCATCATCATCGTCATTACCATCCTTGTAATCATGATCATCATTAAAATCAGTGAAATAGCCTTGTTTGGGTTTTTTCAGAGGATCATTTGATGTTATCTCTTATGACAGACGTTGAAACCCCCAACCCTTCCTTGTTCTTATTATTCATTATGTTCCTCTTGATCTTCTATCCTCTATCTCTCTTTCGTGCAACTAGTTACTTCCCCTTCCTTTCCTGTTTTTGCTCCGGTCAGGGACCTACACAATCCCTATTCTGTTTGAAATCAAAACTGAAGATTTGTCTGTCTTAAAGATAGCGGAACATATGAGTTTCTTATATAGCTAAATGCAACTAGAAAGAAAAAAGCTAAGGGTTACTCCCTTATCAAATATAGTCATAACCATGATAACATTTCTCCTACAGAAATGTATGATGTGTACCGTATTTTGAATTAATACATAAATAAATGGGGTCGAAACAAGTCACTAACCCCACTAATTTTTAAATAGTCTGAAGATCCCTAAATTAGGTTGCCTGTTATTTATTTAAATTCATGTGATGTGACGTTCCAGAACAATTAGCACATTATAATTACTAAAAGTTTATGCGTATCCTTTTTTGTTTCGTAGCGTTCTTTATTGCATTCATTCAGTACAAATGAAAAATCATGTAGCCGAAATATTCTTTTCGTGTATCGTGCTTATGAGTAGGGAATGAGTAGGGGACGAAGCGGACTTAAAAAGCTGACATATTACATCAAACGCCACTAAATAAGAGTGACACATTGCATCATGTTTTAATCATCAAATGCCATTGGCAAAAGTAGATCATTGTCTTGAACCATGATAGAGAGTCGGGAATAATGAGCCTGTCTTTTACAGAAACAGTAGGAACAGTCCCTGATATCTCCTTTTAAGATGTTTATAGGCGATTCACTGATTTACTTAACGTAAGACGAATGTAATTCTAAATCCCCGCTGAAACGTTTCGAACTATTGACCCTCTTTGTTATGGTCCATTCATTCATTCTATTCGTTTTACCTTCACACCCACTATCTCTAATTAGATTTGTTTCCTTTGAATGAAATCATCTATTACATGTCCACTTTATAAGCAACTATCCCTTGTCCTATCTTACCCTAACTTCTAGCTACTACAATCTTATTTCCTTGTTGTTGTTTTTTCTCTTGATTTAATTTCGTAGCTATTTCCAGCAAGTGTAGGGGATTTATCATTATAAGACTATTTATTTATTTATTATGAGAATGATGGTGACGTTTATAACAGCAATTCAAAACAATAAAAGAGAATTGGAATTATGATTAAATGATTTCCAGCATTTTTAGGTAATCTTTTGAAAATGAAAAAAATTCCACTCTCGAGGGTAATACTTGAAAAAGAAAAATGTCTCTCGATGTTTATATATTCATTTGTGACTCTGGTCTCACGTTTCCAAGAGGTTTTGAATAGAGATGAATACAGACCAAACTTTAAAAGAATCGTCAGTAGAAGACATGAAGGGGGTGGGGGAGCACAGTTTTGTATACCAGTCATGCTTGTCGATTTCACTGTCTATTACAAGGAGAATTTTGTATGTGAGCCATGCAACAGTCACATTTGAAGGGAAACGTGGGGTAATTACAAAAATACCGCGGCGCCGTTCGAATCCGCGATCACAGCGAGGATTATGGAAGAATTAGGAGATTTGCATTCAGAATCATTACTAGAGTGAACTTTCGTTCCAATTAAACAAAAATGCTAGAAAGTGAGAGATAGAAAGAAAGAAAGTAAGTAAGTAAGAAAGAGGGGAAAAGGAGACAGAGGTGCATGATGCTAAAGAGGGGGGTAAACTCATTGTTTTGACTTTGGTTTCACAACTCTAATAAAAAGTAAAATTCAGCGTTATCCACGTATTCCATATATCCCCTCATTATTCCCCTATAATGTGAAATATTGTCACGTGCACTAACCAAATTTAGGAAGATTGTGTTCCAAGGAAAAAGAAAATATATATACAAAATAAAAACATTTTCTTTAGTAATATTTCAATTATTATTTTTTGTATATATATTATATTTCAGTGACAATTTCTTTAGTAATATGAGCAGTATAAGTAGTGGCCTAGTAGAATTCTAGGTAACAGAGGTTGGAGGTAGTCTGCATCTACTCTAATAATTATTATGACCCTTGCTTTTCCTGCTCATGTGTTGCAAATGCTAATAGCTATTAGCACGAATACTCTAGCTCTTCGTATCATTATCGAGACAGTCGGTGGCGAATCCAGTAAGGTCAAGCAGGGTGGTGCCCCACTCCATTAGAAGTCCTTAAAGCCATTGAGTAATTTTTAAAAATCTGAGCTCCATGGCCCTTCATGAACATGTTATCAGTTTATGTAATATTGTGTTAATATGAATCCCTGAAAAATGAACTTCAAAAGCATCATGTGCTTCACAAAAAGGGAAAAACTACAAATGACCGGAAATGCCAGACCTTTTTTTACTCCATAGATAGCAGTGTTACAGAAATCATACCCAGGTAAGGTTTTCCGAATGGCGGAATTCAGTGATAGATATCTTGGTAATAACATTTTTGCATTTCAATATCTTTATATTCCTGGCTGTTTAGTTATTCTTCTAAACATCTTTATACAACCCAGACATCAAAATCCAACAATTTGTTAACTCAAGCGTCCACAAAGTTACCAGTTCCCTTTAAAAATCCATGCAACTGGAAGAAATACATTTCTCCCCATCCCTGTAGAGGACCCCTTATTTTCCATTTTCGGGATGGCTGAATAAGATGGTATAGATGGTCAAATAGAAATTCAAAAACTATATATTTTCGCCTGACAGCACTAATATCCGCATTCAACTTGCCCGAGTTAACTTTGAGAGTATCATCTTGGGCGTCCTAGATTCCTCAATCGAATTCTTTGTCTCGTGCATTTGCAAATCGTAACATATGTCATCCATTGCATGAATTTTTCTAATTATGCTGATTTATTAAGTGCTTGATTTTGGCCTCGGTCCAATGCACTTGATGTTAGTAAATGGTGGGATGGAGCTTTTAAATGGATAACGTCTGTTTCACTTCTGAAGGTAGTTGATGATTAAGGCTCAATTAATCTCTTTCGTTCAGTAGTAGATATTATGAATGATTCTGTGCCGTACTGTCAGTCGAGGTAGCCTTCGTTAATTAGAAGAGTAACACGCTAATTACAGCCAGGTTGGTAACAACAATCGTCATTGCATTTCGTTCACTCTGGATCGAATAAAAAACCAAGGGGCCTAGGACTGACAAAGCTTGAAAGTGAAAACTACTCATCAATTTCCCTCTTTTCCCTAAAGTCCTCAAAAACATATAGGCCCTGCACCTCCTCCCTCAATAGATCTATACTAAATGGAACATATTTCTAAAGACTCATGGCAATTAAGGCACGCATTCAATGAATTGGTAATAGCAGAGAATGGTAAACAAGGAATAGCAAAACAGAAAAAATAACCTAATTTTCAATCAACTTCCTTTCACCGGTCTTATTTTCCTTAATTTATATAAATTTTCATCCAAAAGCGTAACGGTTGTCAAGTGGGAGATGCATGCCGATGTGGGGGTGTGTGCGCGTGTGAGGTGTACGTGTGTGAGGGTGTGTGGGTGTGTGTGTGCGTGTGTGTAGATTTAAAAAAAAAAGATGCACGCTTTGTTTGAGGTAATCCTTGTTAACCACGCTCGATTTTTGACTTGCTTGTGATCCCGTCATATCAAATTAATTTGATTTCATTTTAGTCTGAGTGCAAGTAAAATGCAGACCGGTCATTGCTTCAACTTTTACCTATTTTTCCTAACGAATTTTTTTCAAACGTTTCTGTATTCCTCCCCCCCCCCCCCCCCTCCAAGAAACTTTGCTAAAAAAGTGGTCTTAGCAGTAATCCGTGAAAGAAGATCAAATTACGAAAGTAATATTGATATTTCAACTATCAAGGTTACTTTCGTAATTTGATCAACATTCGGGACTATGCACAATCTTCACTCCATGTGGGATTTTCAAGTTAGGAGAGCGTTTAAGCGGACAAAACGCATTGACATATATGGTAAATTCGTAAAAATTAGGAAAAGTAACAAGAAAGCATCTGTACGATGAATATGCGTTATTCCAATCTGGGCACATAATGCAGTCACATTTCATTAACACATGACTCAGAAGGCCTTTTGGGGTAAAATGAAGCCAACATCAAAGCTCTGTATCATTTAGATTTATCAGAAGCATCATGTATCTTTGCAATGCGGGCACAATTTGGAAGACATGGCATTATGATGAAGAATATTTTCCGATATCCCGCCTGCCTTGGATTGGCCTCTGAACAATAAAATAAACTCTGCCCGTCTCCAGCTATTTATTGATTTACGAGTTCACTTTCCATTCATCCAGGTACATAATGCTCACCGATGGATCAACAAGGCTATAATCAAGTGAAAGATTTCTTGATTGAACTTCACCGGGAAGCATCTTGTTTTTAAAATAAGCCTTCTTACATGTCTTAGAACCAAATTTCCCTTTACATCTACCGGTTCTTGGTTAGGCAACATATCAAATTATCACTTTTATATTCGAATCGAACTGAATTAACATCGGATGTTAATTCAATAAGCCCCTTCGTATATTCACTGCGTTGATAAGGAGTGGACATGCCTATTAGACATTCCAGGAATAGATTCTAAAATGAGGTCATGTGCACTCCCATTTTAACCTGAATTTTGCAATATCTTCTGAAGGGGTCTTCCCTTAGATGCAAGATAAAGTACTACATATCATACACACTCTCACTAGGGAAGCATGTCGAAAATAAAATAATTGCCACCCCCCCCCCTCCATAGGATAAAACAAGGATAAAAACTTTATAGGATCTTATTCGCTAAGTCGGTCCGCCTTCTCGCAGATTTGATTTTGATTTCACCTCATCACATTCTGTGGCCCTTCTACACCACGAACATAACCAAAAAAAGCAGTGATCTCCTTTCCAAAACTGGAAAATCCTGATTCGCTACTGCTTTCATGGTCATTTATTTTTGAAAATTTAAAATTGCTTTACGTTACCGTATAACCAAGCTGTTTGAAATGTCACTCTTGAGTTTTAATGGCAAAAGAAAGAATAAAATTTTCGAGAATGAAATTCTCATACAGCCAAACCGATTTGAAGTCGATGGTTAAACCTAAACAATAAAACTGTACTTCAGAATTTCATTGAATCAAAAAGAATCTGAAAAAAAGAAGAAGAAAAGGTTCGGAAGGGATAGAAAATTAAGTGCGTCGAACCGACCTGTAAATACAAATCCCATTGCGCTTAACTATATCGGTGCTATCTTGCTCCTTTGATTTCATCAAGGTTCCGTATGCCTTTTCTTCTTCATCTTGTCCATACACAACAAACACAGCATGGTCAACAAATGACGAAGTTTAAACAGTGGCTGTGAATGACACAGTTCTGTCACCAAATCTCAATGAAAGGGATTCACTATCTCTGTCAGCTGTTTTTTGGTAGTTTGTATCCGCAGGATTTCAGCTGTAAGAGTCACCTTTATTCCTCATCTACATAACCTCAATAGATTAGTTTAGACCTGGGCCACATATCAAATCTTCTCCGAGCTTTGCAGTAATCAGAGTTTTACCACAAAATTCAAATTCAAAAGGAAAATAGGCAGCGTGGAAACCGTCTCATGTTGCAATACGCATGTTGGTATTCAAGGAAAGTGTTTTCTGGATTTAGATTTAGTACTGAATCGATGCAGGAAGTCATACAACTTTTTCACTGCACAATTTTCACTTAGCAAATTAAATTACTTCCAAAATAGTGCTAAGAATGGGATAAAGCAAAAACATTGCTGTCCTCTGTTGTTTATTCCCATATGGAAATAAAAATCGCAGAAGCATCGGAATACAGGTTGATTAGAAATCTTATTTGGACAGTTAATGATTCTTTCCGGGTATTTTTTGTTTCTTATTAAAGCGTGTCATTTGTGTATACTTTTTCACAGGCACATGCCCTGGGCTTCGAAAGATAGGGGGGGGGGGGGGGAGGTGTAACTGATTGTGATGTGCAGGTGAACCACTTTACCGGGGTTTCCCCCTATTGCTTTTAGAACGGTGTACTTGGATCTTAAGATGCAATGGTGGTCACTCTCCATCCAACCTCCTATTAGAAGGACCGAGTCGGGGATGGATATGCTAACACACAACGAAAGCTCAGTCATTCGTCTGCGTTGAAACCGGACCCAGGAACTTTGGCCCCGGACTTTGGCATGTCTGGTTCGACAGGCAGATGGACTAAGCTGATGTTTCATTTATTGTAAATTATTCAGAAAAAAAATATCTCAGAAAATCGAATTTCACTGCAGGTGAATTTATTCACAAAACCTGTAAATGTTTCAAAGGTATGTTTCTTCATTCACAAGGATATCAGGAAATGCCGCGATCAATGACGAGTTTAAAAGTTAGACCGATTTTAGCTCCCTCTGAATCGATATTCGTGATACACCTTCACCCCACTTTCTCTGTGAAAGTTATAGCACATTCAATATCCAACTATACAACGACAGAAATGAATGCATTAGAGTATCATTTTATTTATCTTGACATATTGACTTGTCAGTTTTTAGTATTGACTTGATAATGTGACGACTTAAATCCAAGCGACTCAGGGTGTTAAAGCAATATGATATCATGCAAATATGAACCAGAGATCAATTTTTTTTGCTGTTTGAAAGCGTGTAGGAAGGAAAGAGTCGTGTGAATGAATAGGCTGAGGGGAAAATGGAGAGAGATTTAAGCTCTCTAAACTCCCGAAAGCGGCTGGTGAACATCATGGTCATCGCTTCCTTGGGCAGGGGCAACATTTATATAGTATTGGATTGCCTTAGGGGTATATCAGAATTCATTGCCTGCAAAAGAATCATATTGCCCCCAAGTAGTAAGACGAGAGGAATATTGTACCTGTCCATTAGAGTAATTGACACCTGGAAGCGAAAATGAAATTATTAGATTCTAGCGATATAACTAAAGGTGGTGATAGCGCACTCTTATACTAATCCCTGCCTCGGTTCAGTACAAGCAATCTTGCCGCTTGGAATATGGTACCTGGAACGATGCATGTATGCTATAAGTAAATAATAGCCCATATCTTAATGCATGAAGCAAAATGTTAAAACGGAGCATCGAATGAGTAAAAAATAAAAGATCACATGTATGACACACACAGGTTTTACATTGTATCAATATATCACAGATATGACATGTACGAGATAGGCATTGACATTAAATCTCAGTTGTATATCTCAGCGAAGTTTGAATCATATATCTGCCATGCTATTTTACAAGGAATGTCCAAATAGAAGAACTGAATAAAATTGGCGCCAAATAAAATTCAAGACTTTTCTGAAGAATATGTCCCTGGGAAAGGGGTAACAATATTTCCTCTCTTCCTATCCTAATGATATCTGGGTATACCGTTGAAAGGATGCAGACATACGAGTGACCAACTTTTCATATCAACTCCATCATTCCAGGAATGGTCCCGTGGCAAATTTAACTTGAAATGAAGTAACGAACGAATTCAAACATGTGTAGAAAACAGAATAGCTTCATTTCAACTGCAAAGCTCACTTTTTAGATTTTTAAAGCATTGTTTTTTCTAGCATCTAGCATTTGTTTCGCCCTCTGAACACGTTTGACCAGAGTGTGTCTAGAGTCCATCGCGGATCCATTTTCAAGGTTCGAATGGAATCACTCAGAGAGACATTATGAAAATACAAGGATTTTTTTTTTTCCGGAGGCGATGAAAAAGAAGAAAGGTAAAGCTAACAAATTACTTAATTCTTACCTTGTAAAGTACATGTACATACATTTTCTTCAGACCGAAACAATTTTGCTATAAATGACGTGTGTATGGGCTAATGCCTTAATAAACAGATTTTTACAGATGATATTCCGTTCAAATTTGACCCTCTTTTTCCTTTGCCACACTGTTTGGAATAACCCATGGAGTACCACAAGGATTCGCCTTAGGACCGTTGTTATCTACTACGGAAATGACCAAGGAGTAAATAATGCTAGATGTTTATACTGTATGCGGACTTTATCTAAGTGCACGGAAAAAATCTCCTGGGCTCCGTAACACAAAAATTTGCACTCAATCGCAAAGTTGTAACAGCCAATCAAGACCATTGTTTCATGCGCACTCGTTCATAAAGGTGACCCTGGACCAATCAGAATGGTTGTTTTAAATTTGCGATCGATGGCAAACCTTTGTGTTACGGGCCCCAGGACACTATTTCAAGGGTAATACGTCATAGTCTGCTCCCATTGGCTTTTTAGTAAGAAACTTTAATAATGATTAATTGCAAGTCAGTGAATGCTATTTTATTCATGTGTGTCCTTTCATTTCATGGCCATAGACGAGAAATGAAGCACGAACCTATAAAGAATTCACACTTCTCAGTCATACTAGTGAAAACCAGACGATCAAAGTCTTTCATCGATATGAAACTTTCATCAATACGATAACTTACAATGACCATAATCAAGCAGACACAGGTATAGAAACTGTAATCTCGGCTTTAGTCTCTCAGGTCATATCGTGAATTTCATACGGTGTTGTGGTCTAGTGAATACGTCTCCTGACAGTGGATCACATGTTTCGCGGTTCGAGTCCCGATAACGAGTTTTGGGTACCTGTGAGGATTGCCGAAAGCCACTGTGATTGTCTTTGCCATTGCTTCACATTCATGCGAACGGTACAAATTTATTGTAGGAGTGCTCTCTAAGGAGTGGAGATGGTGCACACTCGTGTGTGGACAAGTAAAGCGCCACATTGATGTAACGTATTAGTATCATTATCATCATCATCATCATCATTAATAATAATAATAATAATAATAATAATAATAATAATAATAATAATGATAATAATAATAATACAATAATTAAATAGATTTATATAATGCAGCTACTATAACAATATACTCTACTGTGCTGTGATGCAACATATAGCTTCAGTCAATGCTACTGCTTAAAGATCAAACATATACTATTACTATTATTATCAAAAGTAATATCTTAAATCCATGGAAAATGCAACCCTTTTTTTAAATACCTAATATAAAGTATGTATTTCATAATGTTCTCTATCATAATTGAACTAAAGCATGTAAAGTTTTAATAACATTGTGATAAGTGCACAAACAGCACCAATGATGAGACAAAGAAGACCACTTGAGGTGCGCGCGCACGAATTTTCCAGCACATGATTATTAAACAATTACATTTTGATGAAGATCATATCATACCATCAGGGGAGCGTTTCATAAAGCTCTTCGTAAAGTTACGCATGATTTTACTATTGACTTAAATATGAAGTGCCAAATGGGATGCCCCAAGTTTTTCTTGACGTTTTCAACAAAGTGTGACTGCATTTCCCATAATCTCAATTAAATTTTGGCAAAATTTTTTCACCTTTAGCTGATGTGATTTATAATGATTGAGAATCACATTTACCTTGCCATATTCAAGTTGTTCGTAAAGTCATTCGTAACTTTACGAACAGTTTTATGAAACACCCCTGGGGCCCGTTGCATAAAACTTTTGCCGGAGTTTTTTTATGGCAAAATTTGAGGAAACTACGGCAAAAAATAAAATTGCCATAGTTTTCCATTACATAAAAATTAGCCAGACTTTTTTTGCCAGAAAAAAGTCTGGCAAAAGTTTTATGCAACAGGCCCCTGGAGTATAAATGTGGGAATAATTTAAACAAATGTATTTGCAATTTTTTTTTGTGGACCTCTTGATCTTTTTTGTTAAGTGCAAACATGACCATGAGCTACCATACAATAATGAAAAAAAAATCTGTAAGAAAAATTCATTCGGTGCTTACTTATTCTCCTTTGTAACACTCTACATTCTGTCTAGTGCCATAGCCCTACAAAATTTTGACGGTGACTTTAAACCGCGGAGCCATCAATCTACGTTTCTCCTACAGGTCAATTCATCCAGGTGTCCACAGATTATGGAGGCGCTCCTTCAGAAGATTGTCTGACATTCACTCCTCAGCGGGGAGTACATCTTCATTAAACCACTCAAGGGACGAGTGGAAGAAAGGGTACGAGAATGGGGGGTTGGAGGGATAGAACGATGTAATGGGGTAATATTTTAGAGCCAACACGGCACTATCAACATGATCAAAGAAGAATTGGCGCTGCGGAATTCCAAGATGGGCGCCCTTACAGGCAGGTGTGATGGGATAGGGCGGTAAAGTAACTTTTTGTAAACATCCTTCATGACACCTCTTAATGAAGGGGGGGGGGGCAAAAAGTGCAATAAAGGGTGGGGCGAAAATAGTTAAGTATATAATGGGCAATATGATATAACCACTACATACTATCATCGTAAACAAGGTGCCGCGGCGCCAAGTACAAAGATGCGTCCATAGACAGGTGTGATGAGTTTTGGGGTTTTATAAACTTTCTTGTTTTCTGGAAATTGTTCATTACACCTCCTGAAGGTGTGTACAAAGGGATACAAGAATAGAATCGGACGTTCGGGTGAGTACTTTAATGGGGTAATATTTCATAACACCAATACACAATTAGGCAATGTATGCCTTTTATAATAGCAAGTGTAAGTGTTTTGAGCGTTGTCTCAACTTTATTTTCGTAAACATCCTTCATTAAACCACTCATAAAAGATGTGCGGAAGAGATAATAGAATTGGGATAGAGCGTAAGTGGTAAGGACTTTAATAGGGTAATATTTTATCATTCTGAGAGAGAGAGAGAGGGGGGGAGAGAAAGAGAGAGAGAGTGAAAGCGAGAGAGAGAGAGAGAGGAGCACTACCGCGGACGACGCCATAATTCTTCTCGTTTTGAATAAAATTCTTTATTTTAGCACGCCACTTGTGGTGGGTGAGTAGAGAGTTACTATGAAGGCAGGAGGATGATAGTTAAGTATATGATGGAACATAACAAACATATCCTATTAAACTGGATCAGGCGTTGAAGATTACCCCAAAAGGCACCTATACTGGTGCTGGAGTTGTGTCAACTTTCAGAGCAGCTTGGTGAGTTCGAAAAAAAGGACAAACGTTTTTCCTTGAAAGAATAGCACTGAGGACACATGATGAAAGTATGTTTCCTACTAACATATGGTTACATATTTTATATTTTTTAAAGCGACATAAGTAGACTCGTGAAAAAATATGGAAAGGGTCACTATTTGGTAACGATAAGAAATATTTTGACATGTGCAGCTTACCTATGCACCCCCCCCCCCTCCCCTCCATCATTGTCCATAACCATCCATTTTTATACCAAGCACATTTTTCTGTTTTTCCCAATCCTATATCATAATACATTTTGCATCACAGTCTTATACAGCAATATTTTTACTCTCTATCCGCTTCTATACCCCCATCATCTTTTAATCTCCTTCCCTACTGTCCATTTTAACTGTCGATGAAAAGATGAAAATATTGTCTATTTTTAGTGCCATAACTGTTTATAAATCCCAACTTTTAGCTATCTAATATTCTTTTCTTAATAAAAAGCAAACACTTCTATCACTTATTGGATTTTGATTTGCGTAATTGCGAATTACGTACATGACGTATGTGTTGTGAGCATTTCCCAGAAAATTCAGTTTCATCTTAAAGAACTATACCCTCCCATAATCCATCACATCTAGAAATTCATTGTTTATGGATTCGGAATTAAGAAAGAACGTACTTTACGATTGAGCTATCAACATACTCTCTGCTGAAAGGGAAAGACGGGGAAGATAAGATTGTAATGGAGGAAAGATTTTTTCGTAGGTTGTTTAGACATGGCTACAACTGATTTATCAACAGTACGCGCCAACAAAATGTCTGCAGGAAATGATAAAAGTACGCAGGTAAGAATGTCACACGGTAGCTTTGATTTCATACCGCTAACCGAGGTTTAAATGGTAGTTTTCTGGGGATGAGCAGGACATGAGCCGGCTCAAGGATAGGCTGGTAACACTACAGGAAGGGATACAGGGTATTTCCATATTAATGAAATGCGCCCTCTGATGTGGGGCCGTTAGTAGTCTCCCCCTCCCCCCCCCCCAACACACACACTGGTTCTGAACCCCTGACAACAATTTTTAAATAAAAATGATATTTATGAAGTCCTGAATCTGTAATCGTGCCCTTCCTAATGAAATTTTACTCAAAGAACGTAAATCAATTCAAGAGGCCTTCTGTCTTTTGCTAATGCTTTTTTCCAAAATCCACCACAATTTTGCTTCCCACTGTAATAAAAATTTCATCAAAGTAACCCCAACAACCCCTCTATATTTTTCTTGTCACTGTTCATTTTCCGCCTCAATCAAAGCTTTATAAAAAGTACAGTGCCGTGTGAATGCTCCGTTAGTGATAGAAGCGTGGTGAAAGTTGAAGCTTTTGATTAAGCCATCCCGTTTTTAAAAACTCTATTGGCGAATATTCCACGCCGGATTCTGCATCTCCTTGTCTGAGATTGATAACCGTGTTTGCCCTCGGATTAAGGAGGCGAGCCCAAAACCCGAGAACAGATTCGCTAGAGATACGCACAGGAAGCATCATCATGTACGGAAACCAGTACGATGTGATTACTAGAGATTTAGATGATCAGGAACATCTATATGCATTAAGCGAATCCTCTTCTTATTATAGCATATCTCTCCATTCCTGGCTGTATATACAGGATGAACTGTAAGCAGCAATGTACATCATTAAATTAGGGCAGGAGGGACTGATCGGAGCGCATAATTATTAAAAAATATTATACTCAACGCATTGCTTGTTCGTATTGTGTAGATTCAGGCACTTTCCATTAATTAAAAAGCTTCTTTTCTTTCTTTAGCGCCATTAAAGGTTAGGCCTAAATGGAGGTGAATTCAAATTGCAGGGGTATGGTTATCAAACAACGCTTTTAAGAAAGAAATAGCATATCTCTGTAAAATTCCCCACCCTCTCTCTGTCATACTCTTTTTCTGTCTCTCGTTTCAACATCTAAATATACCTTTATATTATTTTGTCTCAAACCATCTCGTCTCAGTAATTCTTGACCACAATGAAACAACTATCCTTTCCTCTGACATTCTGTAGACAAATTGTTGCCGAATAAAGGTTGAGGCTGAAATGCTTCACGATGAACATTCTGTATGTCAAGGTCATTCCAAGGGGAGCACCATCTCTTACAAAGGAAACGAAAGCTCTAAACGTCATCTTATCGGGAAATGGACATCAGATATGGACATGTATAGTGTTGCAATTTTTCTCCGAAATAGTACAAAAAGAGCGGTTAACCTAGGATGTATAAGTGGACATTAGGTAGGAGAACGGTTGGCAGTGCATTTCTTTAGAACATACAGAGAGATTTTTACACTTTCTTTAGTATGCAAATGAATCAGTCACTATTGCAAATAAAATTCGAGTTCCATATAATCAAAATCAATATAATCATCATGATGATCGACTTTAGGAATAGAACATTAAGTGATAAAAAACCATTGCTTCTATCACTGTCACAGTCACTAGCTCTAATCCGACCGTTACGTATCATGCCTGTTATACATTTATAAATCCCCAATTTGGTATTACAGGAGATCATCATCAACCGCATAGTTGAGAAAAGTGAAAATCATACGACAAACTGTTATACCTCTATACTCTTTATTTCTGTGTTGCAGAGATAGATCTGGGCCCGTCTTACAAAGAGATGCCATTGATTCAAATCGATCGCAACTTTGAGATTGATCTCATCTGTGTACTTAAGAGACAGGAGTTGAGATCATTCTCAGAGTTGCGATCGATTTGAGTCAATCGCAACTCTTTGTAAGACGGGGCCCAGCTATTGATATCAGAAATATGCATTCACATTGCTCGATGGAATTTCTTAAATAACGGAGGGTTACAAAATCTAGGAATTTCAACTTATTGGTAAAGAGAAGCAGCAGTATATAAAGTGCTTTTATAAGTCTCGTGCCACTGAACAGTTAGAAAACCACGCCCTTACCCAAGAATGTGAAAAATATACTACTTCCGGTGTGTTGCTTTTCAAAGAACTAGATCGACCTAAAATATTTCGTAAACATTCAAATGTGTAACAAGCAAAGTTTGTGCTACAGTGTGATTATCGATTCTAAGTGGTCTTCGATGCAACGCTGTATCAACCAATCAATGTATCTAAAAGCACACATTGTGCTATATAATATTCATTCTTCAGACGCAGCCAACATAAGTTCCTTCTTGTAGAGATAATCGCATTCTTCCTGTAAGGTTCCAACACAATTTTGAACTTCTAGTATTCTTAAGATACTTTATAAGATATAGAATTAACCGTGTTACCAGTATGTTACTGTGAACAGAACTGGATGTAATAAAATCAGTATAGGCAACAACTCCACAGTCAGTGGGAGTTCCTCATGTTATTATAGGATAATGCTCACAGCAAGAAAAAAAAAACACCTTTAACTGCTGGCGTAGAAACAGAAATACCCTGTCATTTCACCGACTAGAAGAACCTCAGAATAAGAGAAGTGAATAAATATGACATAAGTGATGAAACTGTACGACTAAAGGCTATACCGCTGTCGCTAAGGATGTGCTATTTGCAACATCCTACATATTTCAAGAACAAAATCAACAAGATAGTTAAAAGTCAAAACAGTTTTTAATTATATCTTGCAAATTAAGTATACTGTCCAAGACTTTGCAACAATGGTAACAACTCAAAGTTTACCGCTTGGCCCTTAACAGCACGATAAAAAGCTAATTGATCTTCCCTAGGTGTTATAGGGCTATTAATGACTAAGGACTTTGCATTTTAAAAAGGTGAACTCCCACGCCTCACGTTGCAATACTGATCTACTAAACTAGAAATTTGCCATTAGAATATTTATATGTTAGCAACTGAAGGGTTTATCTATCCTAAATTCTTTGCCGAAGACACCTTAATGGCATTTAGAATCTATTTTGCGTTCGGGTGATGCCTTTCCGTTTCATGTGAAGGTTATTGAATTGATGAGGAGATTACAAAAAAGGGTACTTAAATCAGTTTGTCGTTACTTTTGGAACAAAATAACAATCATAAACTAAAAACCCTGTCAACCCCTAATGCTTTTCTTCTTAGATAAAGAGGCAAGATTGTAAACAAAAGATGAAGTCTTGTATGCAAACAGAAATAAGAGACATGTCTCCTTTAAATTAAGCAGTACTAATGTCTCTTGACAGACTAGTGATACCACAAAGCACCTCCACAAGTGCCTAAAAGGGCATGGCTTCAAAGGAATCATTCGAACCCTTGAGAAGTAAGTGTCTACTAGTTTTCAGAGATCATCGCAGTTGATACCGGTTTCATCTTCTCACCTCTATCCTTAAGTGATCTTGATGAAAACTTGATGAAAAACTTTTCACCTTAGCTAAATGCAGAGGTTCAATAAGCCCGCGTGTAAGTTATTTTTGTTTCTCGTACGCCAGTATTTTTCTTTGCCCACGTTACCTGTACTATAGGCTGTGACCTCATCCAGTGGTTAACAAAGCTGCGAACAAGAAATTTACATTCATTTCATGAATACATAACAAAAAATACGTACAATATTTGAGCAAACCCAAAGACAAATTGAATCTGAAGGCAAGGTACAACATGGGACCTGGCGTTTAAAATTGGTGGAAATTCCTATTCTACTCACCTAAAAGTTGGAGGGATGTCTTGCGGGTTTGTAAAACAAAATTGGTCCAGGAAGGAGTCGGAAACTGTCCTCGGCACACTTGAGTCTTTATATTTTTTTGCTGTATATATTGATGGATTCTTCTACTCGATAAAGTCTTGTTGGTGAGGTTTGACGAGTTTCACTCTCGGGAAAGAAATGGCGGGATGTGTTTATGTCGTCTGCTTCTCGCTCTCTGTCGTGTCCGCCCTTGGCTTTTTACTCGTAAAGAATGATCTTTTTCGCGCTTTTTTCTCCGGCTTGAATGGCATCGGTTTGAGTGGTGATCCAATGATATACGGTCATACACACACACTTCGATCTGGCGCGGAGAGAGTAAAGTTTGTGATATCAGACTCATCCATTTGTCCAGTAGGAGGGCGTTTCCTCAACATAATTCAACGCCTACAGAGGGACGTTGTTATTTGTAAAAGAAAAAAAAAAATCATATTTCACTCTAGGCTGACGATGGGTGGGTGGGGGGGGGGGGGGGGGGTTGATTACGAGCACAGAGACCAGACATCAGTGCTACCCCATAATTTTAATCAATGATCATTTGATAATGTCAAGGACTTGTATCACAGATTTGTGGCCGATTGTAATGCAAACCAGGGTGTGCATTTGATTAATTTTTATCACATTGCAGCCGATGGTTAAAACATAGTGACTGAATTCACAGTGCAATAACATATGTGACTTGAAAAATCCAATTACTGTCTTTTAAAGAGTGGTGTCGCTGGCAGCAAATTTGGAATTTTAGTACCTTGTCGGTTAAAATCAAGTATTGATGGTCATCTTTCATACTTGCCAGATAAAAATCTGCCTTGGCCAGTGGTAACAAAAAAAGGGGGGTGTTGTGTTCTTATTTTGTTTTTGTTGAAATTTCTGGCTCATAATAGTTTGGCGACCCTCTTGATTCTCTATTTGTGATTTCCGTTTCATTATTCTATGCTTACACAAAGACATCTGCAAACAAGGAGATGTTTACACCTTTGTGCTGCAACCAAAGAAAATGCCATCCGGCAGAGTTACAGAACCTGTATCTATTCACATGTCATACTTCAATTGAAATATTTATAGAATTTAAGGATTCCTTTACTCTAAAAAAAAACATATTCAAAAGATTTCTTTAAAATGTAGTCATTTCGTTTCAGAAGAAGAAAATTCTCCGAAACAAAAATATTTCCTTTCAAAAACACAAAATTTCTCCATAGTCTATACGTCATAAAACGGGAAGAAAATGGGTTTGAAAGCTTCTAATTTGGAACTTCTATACAGAACAGTTCTGAGATGACCTAATTGATGAGAGTAGATTCAAATGTGAAATTAATTTTCGATTTCCGATGAAATCATAAGCCTTGGCGAGAAGCAGGTGTCAGGGAAATGGATGCAGTTTTGAGAAAAATAGATCGAGCAGAAGAATTTTTTTTTGAAAGGTCGTCAAGTATTCACATAACAGTGTGTATGAATTAGTGATTACGGTATCCATCAGGATATTTTGAATAAGAATTCAATTTTGTACTTCACTCATGAAAAGAAAAGACAGGGGTGATCTGTGTAGATATTAGGCAACTCATGCGTTGTCAGTGATACAGCTTCGAGGAGAAAGGGGGTTAATAATAATAAATAATAATAACTCTTATTTACCCAGGGTAGCCACTTCAGCTATCAGCTGATCTTCCAGCGGGCCCTGCATAACATAATATGTTATTATTACCCTTCTCCATTCTATTATGCCGAGCGCCTGGCTAGAAGGCAGAAGGTCCCATTTTTGTAAGTCTTTGGTATGACTCGGCCAGGGATCGAACCCACGACCTCCCGTTCATGAGGCGGACGCTCTATCAATTGAGCCACCATGCCCGGTATGGTTCGTAGTCATGTTCGTAGTCATGGTCAATTTCTGACAAAGAAAAAAAAAAGGGGGTGGGTAATCAGAGGAAAGAAAGAAACGATGCTGGTAAGGCCAAATGAAATTAAGGAGGTCGTTGGATTCACGCCAACACTCTGTCCCTCTCTTGCTTTGTACCTCCGCCTGCCCCCCCCCCCCTAAAAATGTTGTCCCTTGAACCTCTTGACGTAATCTACACAACTGTGCTTGGGTATTCTAAGACATGAAATGTCGGTCAAGGTCATATATCTTTTATAGAAGTACTCGATATAAACACAACAAAAAAAGTAACTCCCCCCTAATTCAAAATAGCATAACTTTTAAACGAAGACGTTTTTAGGAAAATAATTTGGCAGGAGTGTTCCTACACTGATTGACTAACTTCTGTTTGAAAATGAGATTGATCTGTCAATCATGCATGAGTGAGCAGACATTAAAGGCAAAAATGTCACTTTTCAAAAGTCACAAGAGTCATTTTGGGGGGTTTGTGAAACAAGATTTTTCTGGCGTTTTTTTAAAGTGTTGTTGATGTTTTTCGAGGTTGTGCCATGGTTGAGTGACAAAATTGCGAACGATGAAGCAATAAATACTGAAAACTTACTGTTTAATGCCGGAAAAAACGAATACCTGGTATTTTCACATAATGTGCTGATTCATGTTGGTTGATGCCAGTTTTTTCCACAAACTGAACGGATTTTGTAGATTTAGGAGGGCTGAACATCATTTTTTTCCCCAAAAAAACTGTGTTCACCCAACTGTGATAAACATGAAAAGTGTCAGGGATAGGCATGACTGGATTAAACAATGGAAGAATTCAAATTTGCCACAGGTTTGTTTCACAGAGCCCCAAAATGACTCTTGTGACTTTTGAAAAGTGACATTTTTGCCTTTAATGTTTGCTCGCTCATGCATGAGTTGACGGATCAATCTCATTTTCACACAGAAGTAAGACAATAAGTGAAGAAACACTCCTGCCAAATTATTTTGCTCAAAACTTTTTCGTTAAAAAGTTATGCTACTTTGAATTAGGGGGGAGTTACTTTTTTAGTTGTGTTTATTATCGGAATTTGTTGCAGGGTTTTGCAAATATTGCTCTGACAGGAAACCATAGAACAAAATGGTAGGTAGGCCCCCACCCATTACGAAGAAAGCAATAATGAAAGATAGAAAAGAAAGAGAGAGGGGGGGGGGGATAAATTAAAGACGAGGAGAAACCAAATTGACCATGTGAAGATTATACCACTTCGCCCTTTCCTCGATTCCCGTGTTCACTCGCAATTCATCCACAAAGCAAGTTCTGTGCCTACTTTGCAACAGCACCTTATCCCGAACGTGGCTAAGCACAAAACATATGCCACTGCACTCCAATTCGAGATGTACGTGAACAGAACGGAACCGTCAGGTTTTATCACAAGTTCAAGAGCGTAGATTGAAATGATTTTACTGGCAAAGTAAAAGTGTATACTGTATTTCAAAGAAGTTGAATGGAGATGGTGAATTAAATAATGAATACAAATATCCATGTACTTGAAAACATGTTCTTTGATGAATACAAATATTCCCCTAAAGTCAGATTCGTTGACAGAAACAGTAGAGATATTACGTATATAAGGCTTAGTGTGATAATCTGAGAGCCCATCACATGTCTTTAATTGTCTTTATCGGAAATCATTTGAGCACCAAGTTTGCCCATATTGCCTTGACATTTGTCTTTATTATTATTTTGTAATAGTGAAAATTTCCAGCATTATGAGTTTTCAAGCGGATGTCATTATTTCCGCCACTATCATTTATTCCGTGTCTTATTAAGCCAAAAGTTTAGAAGCACCTTCATAATCAGGAAGAAATGTCGTTAACACCTAATGCCCTCTAAATATAGCTAAACCAATTGACATACAATGTCACAGTGACCTACATAAAGAAGCCACGGTGTTTCGTACTCTGCAAGCTGTGTTCAATTGAGGATAGCCGTCACGCAATCTTACGACGCCTAAAGAAATAGAACTCCGTCTACAGAAAGCTAACGTATCAATATCTTGCTTCCTTCTTGGCTCATGAAACAAATCACAAATTGCTAGAGTTCCATTACAAGCAAATTTCCCATTTTTCTGTTTGTCCCTTTATCATTCTCCCCAGGAGGTTGGGATACATTTAGTATAAACATGATGCAGCCGCGGTTATAGAATGATAAACTGCTCCCTCCCTGAACATGATGAATGCAGTGGAAATGAAGCAAGGAGGGACATAACTGAAATTCTGTGATGATGTAATCATTGGCACATTGATCAAGTTTTCTGAGGAAATTTTATAGTGAAATGACCAACGCAGATATATAGGACTATATAATTATACTCAAATTTACTGAGAATTCACAACTCTGATTGGTCAGAACTAAGGATGCAGAATTGTCTGCCAACTGCTACGTCACAACTACAGGGCAAAAATGAAATTCGTTAATGATGTGATCATTAGTTTAGGTAACGTTTCCAGGGGAAAGTTTGAATGTCTTGAGTTCACTAACGCAGATATGTAGGACTGCATAATTACACACAAACACAATATGATTCTATGACTCTGATCGGTTAGAACTGAGAATACAGAATTGACCATAATGACTGCTTCGTCACAATTACCATGACTACAAGGTGACGGTGAGAGATAGCCGATAATGCCCAAGCAATAGTTCATCAAGCGTATAAATTGCTGGTCCACATGAAAAATATGAGAAATGACACAAATATTGACTGATAACTTTTGGGTTCATGGTCAAAACTTTAGTTAGTTCCCTGGTAATCTCGATAATCTGATAATGTACTAAACAATGAGCCCTTCGACTTTGTCTCGCGGCAAGATACATCATGGGGATCACCTCCGGCTATAGTTTATGTTATGCCCACAAAGCAGTTAACATTTCTATTTCATTCCAGTAAAAGCGCGATTTAACGCATGTCATGAGCCTTCTTTGCATATTATTCTGATCTTAAGCACATTAGAATTAAGTTTTTAAGATTAAGGGAAACTTGTTGGATCCTCAAAGAGAAATTATTTTCCCCCCTCAAAACAAGGAAGAAGACAATTTTTATAAAATTTGTGGTGACATTGCTACCTTAACAAATTGTGTGGTGAAATTGATGCAGACACATCCAGACCGCTAGATTGTTCAACCTTTTAAACACTCACTTGTTGTTAGGCCTATACCATACCGGAGTTCAAGGTGTTTACTTTCTCAAAGAAATAATCCAGAAAGATTGATGAAGGAGATTTCTAAAAACGCAGCAAGCAGTCCGTTGGTATTAACCGATTAGAAATAATGCCATGACGATGTTCTCTATATATTATACATGATATTTTAGGAGCACCTTGCATTATCCTGGTGTATATCATATTAATTTAACACCTTGCAAGTGAACTTTAGCAAAGATTTTGTCTGAGCTGTTATACATATTCAAGCGGTTTGAGATTTGTTGTAGGGGAATATTTCGGAGGAAAAGAAAAACCGATCAGAATGTCAAAAGTGAGTCAAGATTACGTTTGATAAGAACAGTAAAAAATATAGACAGGGATGGACAATTATTTTATTCTTAGTTATTGAATTTAAGCTGCGATTTTGAGTACATGGTGTCACGTTTTATCGATTAAGGGAATTCTGGATTTCCAACCGTATTCAAAGTTCAGATTATCTAGATTTGTGTTCATGACGGAGGAGAGATTCAAACCAAACATAAATGTTCACTTGAAATCAATAATATCTTCAAAAACGAATTTCGTATAAATTTATGAATGCTACCTAAGCTTTAAAGATTTGCAGTGTATGCTTTTGGAAAATTCAGATTTATCCTGGAACAAACCTTAATCTCATTTGCACTGATTTGTGTAGTTTGTGTAGTCTGCCTGGCTAATTGATTGATCTCATCTTATGTTGATCTAATTGAATTACTTTCTTCTTTAGAATTAACGTCTCTTCTTATCTCCACCTTTAATACTGGCCTTTACTGCAGGGGTGGAGTGGCCAGGGAGAGTTGGGGAAGGTTTTTATCTTTCTCAATCTTAGTTATGGGATTTGTCTTAGTATTGACGAGAATGCATCACAATAACCATTTTACAATAGAAAGCACTTTAAAACAACAAAAAACATAAACAAAAAACAAAGCAAACAAACAAAAACCACTGGTATGTGGTAAGTCTCAACAGTATCATTCTTACCTTTCAGAATACTTCCATCCGTTCAGGGCCCCGTTTCATAAAACCTGTTATCAATAACAAGTTGCAATGACTGTTATAAGCTACTGAAATCCTTGCATCTGATTGGCTGAGAGCAAATTTGTCATAGGAATGTGGCAATCGTTACTGATAACAAGTTTTATGAAACGGAGCCCTGAATCTACTTTTGACTCGGGATAGTTTGTTGCTGTTGCTGTTGTTTTTTTTTTTGAGGGGGGTTGTTTTTGTTTTTTGCTTTTCTTTAGAGAAAAGTGTACCCGAAAACCTAAAAAATTTGACGCGTTAGTTGGTACAAACGTGGTATTTAATTAGGTAAGATGGGAACAACCTGAAATGTTATTTGTATTCGTGTGTATCTTATTTACATTTTGATACTTTTTTGATGGACAGCATATCGCCTCTTAACATTTGAGTGGATTCATTTATTTTTCCGGAATTACTTTGAGTCATGTCATAAAGGGATATCGCAGATTTAATGCTCCTTAATCTTCTAATCCTCCTCTCACCCTTTCTTTCTTGTTCCTGACATTTTTTTTCTGTTCTACCCCCCCCCCCCTCTCTCTCTCTCATCCACTCTTCTCGTGTGCCATTCCATGGGATGAGGGGCGGGGGCATGTGCCCTATGCTCCATCTTGGCTACGCCACTGATTAGAATACAAGTAGGGCTGTATGATAAAAAGGTACACTACTTCACATCGCCGCTATCCTTTTCTTTCTGCTATATTCGAACCATATTCTACTGACCCCATTTCAACTTTACCCTCTTTATTCTAGTAAACAATTTATCACTCCAGCAAGCAGGGCTCCCAGGACAGATCTACTTCAGTAATTATCCGCATGACAAATGGCATGAATCTGGTATTCCTGCGAATTTTCGCACCCCTCTTCGTGCCAGCGATTACCGTATGGAAATTATTACAACCCGACTCCCGTCTTTTGGACAGGTGTGCGCCTCCAAAACCTCATTTTATAAATCCATCTTCTCTTTTTCCCCTACATAATACCATTTTTGTCGATGTGTGTGCGTACGAGCGAGCGTGGGTGCGTTATTTGAGTGGGTGAGCGCACAATTCGGTAGGCATGCGCGCACTTCGGGCGCTAATAGGGAACAAGAAAAAAAAAAAAAATCTTTTCGTATTAAATGCAATACCAAATATTAGAAATGCTGGATTTGATATAGTACTGCTTTCAAATGCAGCGGTCCTCCTGAAATAGAGAAATGTGATCAAAATTATGCAAATATTGAAGTAGTAGTGTTTATTTTTTCCCCTATAACAGAGAAAGTATGTGACCTAAATTTGCCAAATATTTGGAATGAAAAGCATACTGAAAGAATGTCAGAAGTACATATTATTACATAGTCACTCTAACTATTCGTGAAAAATATTATTATATATGAAAGGATGATGTTTTTTCATATGACACATATTATATGACATCTTTTTCACGTGATGATATGTTGTTATCATTCTTGATTCAGGATTCCGTTTTAGAAGCCCAAAACTTGAAACAACTTACATGAATCTATTAAATCATGTCCTACTCTTCATAAATCCATAATTTCTGTATAATGTACACACACAGACAAAAATAGACCCCCCCCCAAAAAAAAAAAAAAAAACCAGGAAATCTCCCCTCCTTCCACCATATTTTATTGACTATGTAAAATTTTTCATTTGTATTTGATTTTTAGAAGGAAATAAACGTGTTTTCAGTATTTGAATCTTGAATCTTTGTAGAATTTTCCCGTACAAAAAGGGCTACCATGTAGAAATGAACAATGATTAATGAAAAAAAATAAGATCAACTAAAACCTATTCTCTAATTAACTGTTGCGCGTTAATAGTTCCAATCAGTCCATACCATAAGAGGTTTAATTCTCCTTGGTATGATAGCATTTGTTAGATTTTCATATGACATGTAAAATGAAATTCGCCTTTACGCTGAGATAGCTCATTTTATGTTAGTAACAAAGCTGAAATAGCACTGGAAAAAAGCAGAAGGAGAGAAGGAAAATGAAGGTGAAGAGCGAGGGTGACTAGACTTTTTGCAAATGAATTATTTATTTGTTTCTGATATACATTGATTCAGTTGCGGCAATGAAAAGTCAAGGCGGCCCTTTGCTCTCCTACGCTTGTTCTTGATGTATATTTCACTGCTATTTGATCTTACAAAAGCAAATTGTTAAGGTTGATTTTATTATTTCGTCTTACGGACGTAACTGATCGGCTAACCATGTACAAACCTTACGCAAACAATTGAAAAAAAAACAAGTAAGCCATTATTTGTTGTCCGTGATTTTATTCAAGACGCACCGTAAACAAAGCAAATTAGGTTAATGAGGCTGAATTGTCATTTTCAGTCAATTTGAATTGCTAGCGCTTGCTTTATTTTTGAATAATGTAATTCTAGTAAACGATGCCTTAATGATTTGGTATTCATGCTTAGAATATTCTAGACATGATATCTGTTTGCAGCAACTTATATCATAAATATATTGAATAAAAAGCAACAAAATCTGCTTTACTTAAAACGATAAAAGAGTAGTAACATATCTACATTCTGACATTTTACAGCCAAAAATACGTTTAGTTTATAATGGATGGAACAAACAGTGCGTTTGCTGAGAGAGAAGAGCGTCAACTCTACGTAAAATGATGCGTTGATGCCCGTATGGTTCTCAACTATGTAGAAAACTCGATGGTTCCTAGAGACGATTGGATCTTATAACGTCAAAACTTTCATTTGAAATGCAATACATTGTCTGGTCCTGCGTCTCACACAGTCCATCTTCTCTCATTTTACGTTTTATTCCCTTTATTCCCTTTATTCCTTTATATGTCTGCGTCACTTTTTCCCATTTCTGCGCCTATTTTCTTTCCTTTTTTTTTCTTAGTATTTGTCTGCCAGTACGTCTGTTCTTCTCAGGTTATTCTCTCGGGTTAACATGGCTGATAGATGAACAGAAAGGGAGGGACAGTCAGGGAAAAAGGAAAGGAGAGAGAGTGAGAGAGAGACAGTAAATGAAAGAGAGGAAGAGAGAAAAGAAAGAATAGGAAGACAGAGTAAGCCCAGGGAAAAGGAAAGATAAAGAAATAAAAATGGATCATGACGAGAATAAAAGCAATGTTAAATGTGGTGGCATTTCATAATTGTGATAATGATACTTAGTTCGCGTTCTCAAATGAAGATTCTAACCCATATTCATTGGCGTAAATCCCGGGGGATGGGGGATATATCCCTCCACTTTTTCGAGGGGGGGGGGATGGCGTGTACAAATATCCCCCCCCCCCCCTCATTTTAAGGAAAAATGATTTGTAATTAATCAGCTGGTGAATTTTTTCATTAAAATGTCATAAACGACGGTCATATAAGTGGAATTTTCATTTGAAATGCTCTTTTAAAAAAAAGCGGTTAGTTTTCGCTCGCTCGCAAAATCGCAAGAAATTTCAGCCCCAAAAAGTCGATCATCCCCCCACTCCTCAAAACGGATTTACGCCGGTGCTCATATTAATCATTCATATACTCTCTGCAACATCTTGAAATATACATGCTTGTTATATCGAATCACCTACCCCTCTTAAGTGGGGCAAACGTGACACAAATAATGGTAAATTGCATTTCAGTTATTTCCTTTGCTCTTGGAAAGTACATATTTAATGATTATAAACAATGCTGAGATGCGGTTGAACTACTTTATGGCAAGTAGATCGTCAGTTTGATTCAGCTTTTATAAAAATTTCTTTACAAAAATAAACAGACCAGATATGTCTTTCGCTCCACCTAACAGTATACGCCGTTCTCTAAAACTTTGTTCCCCTTCTGTCCCCGGTGATATACTTTGAGTTTTTTGTCATTTGGAGAAAAAAAACATGGTGTTTTTTTTTTCTCCAAACCTTCACCCATTCTTCTGTGCGTAAAAACCTATTTTTCTCTTCCTCTTGTCAAATGTATTCTCTTTACTCACCGAACATTTTCTCCATCAAAATCAATATGAAAATGTTTGGAACTGTAGCGAATGCTGTATACCTTCCTTCCTTTATGCCACCTTTGACATCCAATTCAAATTGTCCTTGGGGTAAAAACGTGACATTTCTTTGTTCTAGCATTGGGGGCATGTCGTGTAAAAGATAGGCAACAATTTGATATTGATTTCAACATGAACGCGCACAACAGTATCAATTTTCCGGAACAAGTTGAGCGTCTATCACAAAAGATTACATAATTCATGCAGAAAGTGAACACCGCCGAGGTATTGTGACCTAGTTTCTGAACCGAGAATCAATTTGACATCTTCATGTCAATTGTTTTCACGGCTGCGGCTATGAATATATATTGTCGTTGGAATCGATATGTTGTTTTGAACGCCGCCTCTCTGTGACAGTGTTCATTTCATATCTTTTATTCTATACTTACTAAGATACAGGGTATGATTTCATTTTTTTTTTCATTTTCAAGGAGTTTTTCTTCTTTTTTTAAATTCTGTGACAGCGGATGTTCTCCAGTTATGTCTTACATTACTTTCGCTTGGTAAAGAATTGGTCAGTGTGAAGTCAATTTAATGTTGTAACTGAGGTATTAGTTGATTTTTCTTTGACTATCTCGGTGATCTCTTGTATTCTTTGTGTGAGGGCGTGTGTGTGAGGGTGTGGGTGTATGAGTGTGTGTGTGAGCTCCTCCTTTGTATGAAAGGGAGGTAAATTGAGGATTGCAAACATCGCGAAAATGTCATATAAAATGCGATATGCATATTTGAAAGATTAGATCGGGGTCACAGCAGGAAGCTTGTAACTGAATCAACATTGCTCTGTCAAAATAATAATAGTAATACAGAAAAAAATAATAATTAAGTAACTATGCCGTATTACCCGGCGCGTAGGAGTAAAACACTATTAATCATTTAGTAATTATGCCGTAATACCCTGAGCGTAGGAGTGTCGGAACATAGAGGTGGAAAGTATTATTAGCATGCGCACGTTCATTGATTTATTAATCAATGCCAGCGAAAAATATGATGTAACACAAGAATGCAACATTCAGTGATTTGAATAACTTTCAGCTTAACCATCGACAATGTCAGTACTTCTTAATCTGAACACTTCAAAGATAGTGTTTAGTTTTAGCGACAAGAATATCGGAATATGTTAAACATGTTAAATAGGCATGATCTGATGATAGGATAGCCATGATAGGTTTTCACACTGTTTCTGATTTACCTCACAAACCTCACACAATATATTAATTGTTTCCATCTTGCTCTTTCTGTGTACGAAATCACAGAATTACGATAAAAGATTTTTACCTAACCAGAATAAAAAATTATGGGTTGTGCGTAAGTACATGTATTCTTAAACTTGATTTATTGTGCAGATTCGGGTGACTTCATACACTTTTTAATGAATAATTCTATCAAGATAACCTATTTAAAGACAGTTTCAGCATAAAGGGAGCGGAGAGGATTTGGGGTTTTTTCCCCAAGCAAACGATCTTATGCTTTTAGGATTGACTTTAAATCAGTTTCAAGTATAAGGGTGAGTGTGTGTGCTTGTCTAGACGAAGGATTAGAGTAAAAAAATGAAAAAATGTTTAAAAAATGACATCCGCTGCATGATTAAAGGTACTCTACCTTTGTGTTTGAAAGAGTGCCACCAGCGTTCAGAGCACACTACTGGTTCGGGGAAGGGGGGGGGGGGAGGCGATGAATTAGTGGCATATACAGAAATTTGTAAATGGGGGGGGGGGGTCTTCTAAATATAGGCTGTGGGTTAATATAGGCTGTGGGTTTAATGTACCTGTTTAGTTCAGCGTGATAGTAAGCATCATTAAGGTAAGTATTTACAGATTATTTTCTTGCGCTATCACACAAATGAGGGGGGGGGGGGGTTAAGGATGGCATACGATGCATCAATCATATGCTGGATACGCCATCATTTATCTACACGATATGCTTGAGGGCGCGGACAACGTCGTCTCCGTTCGTTCACCCTGAAAAATCCTGTTCACCTGACACGCGTGGGGTCGAATGGGTTAGTCCATGGAGGGTATACAGCAGATTACTCCTGGTATTACCCGACCGTAAACAATATACCTGCTTAATTACTGAAAGACAATGCAAGATGGCTTAGTGGCGTATGCAGAAATGCTCATACGAGGGTATGTTGTGATTTGGGTATCGGAAATAGCTGTGCTTGTCCTATGAATTTCATTTGTTAAAGGCTAATGCCTAATAAAATTATGCACTTCTTCAAATTCTTTCTTTATATAAGCTTGATGTTTTACTATTTATGGGTACATGCTTACCCCTGCCTATCCTGGATTCACCACCGATGGTGCTTTGTTTTCCATTCTAATATTTCTTGATTAATAAGGAGAATCCAAACAAGGGATCGTTTGACTTAAAATTTATTCAGTATGTAAGATAAGACATCCGCCATGAATCACAGAATGTTTATCTTAATATTTTGCTTGTGCAATATGAGATCATTTCAATGGCATGAGCGTACCACAACGTGCGGTTAGGGACTCCCATTCCGTCTTAAAATTCATGATTTGTTGTTGTTGTTTTTGTCGTTGTGTGTGTGCAATGTGTAGGCCATATATTGCCCACGTCATCCGGTGGAAATTTTGCTGTTAAAAATGAAGCACTTGAAACAAACGACATCTGTGTGGTCTAATTTGCCGTTGGGAAATCATGAGTGGTGTCAGTAGCCATTGTCAAGAATGATATATTTTTTGTTCAATTTCATTTAGAATTCCTTTTTTTTTTCTGGAAGTGAAGAAAATACGTGCAGATATGGTGGAGCTGTTCCAGTGAATATTTGGCTGCTACACACAAGCGAATGATCCTTCCAACCGATATTGATTTCATTGCCTTATGTCGATGACAGGACAATCATGTTTGTATACTTTATAAAGTCCGTCATGTTTTAAGATTCTCTCTATTTCTGCTTTTCCTCAGTTTGTACTTTCTTATCTGCATCCTTTCAAGTAAAACTGATTTCTCATAATGCCCTAATAAAGAACGAGTTAACTATACAATTTAGTACTCCCTCTGCATGCTGAGCACTGCACTCATTATTTGTTTGGAAACCTGAGAAAACCAAATATTTTTAATACCATACTTATTTTTGTTTACTTCTACGTGTAATGCTTTGGAAACATTTTACTATCATTTCTTTTTTTACGAATCTGGCAAATCATTCACTTGAATGTATTATCTTTGAGGTATGTTGTTTTCTATTTTGTGAAAATGTGCGTTATTCAACATCATGTTGGGATACATATATCTTGAAATAAATACCATTGTGAATTGAATCGCTGTAAAACTTGCGGGTAGACCAACTACCTACACACTAAGAATAAAAGGTTCAATTTTAATAATAATAATAATGATAATATTGGATGTTTATATAGCGCACATAGCCTATCCACCTAATAAGGTGCTCAAGGTGCTCCCAATATTACCCCGGTTAAGCTAGGCTACCAATTTCAGCGCTCACAGCTTTCAAGGAATTCCTTCCTGCCGGTACCCATCGAGTGTGGCAAATGTGGATTAGTGTCTTTCCAAAGGACATTAGTGTTGCGGCAGGGATTCGAACCCCGTTCCTTGTGGTTCAAAGTCCGGAGACTTATCCACTGGACCACAACACCTCTGCAAATTTTGTACCCTACACTAAGAGCTCCATTATGGGTACAACTTAGCACCCAAAGAAGTATTATGCACCATTAATGGTGAGCAAATATGCACCACTAATGGTGTATTGAAATACATTTTGCACCCTTAAGGGTTGTACCCTTTAGGGAAGGTGCAAATTTACACCCTTTTGAATGCAAAAATAGGTGACCTTTAAGGGTGCAGACAGACATTTCTGGGTGCAAGCAAGTACAAAAGGGTACGTTTTTGCACCTTTTTCCTGTAGGGTGCAAGATTGTACCCTAAAAGGTGCTGGCAGTGTTGCATTTAGGGTGCACGCGACGCCCGTGTGCCCGGCCGAAAGACGTGAACACAAATTTTTCGGTCAGAATTTTGATTTTCTGATTTTTTCATAGAACGGTTGAGAATTTCGTGCTCTTTCTTCTGATACCATTCTTGAACCTTAATTTGACGTAATTATGACGTAATGAGCCAATAATAAAACGCCGCGGGCACATGAATTCCATACTTCTTCCCGGCAGAAGGACGCCTCCTCGCTCAACGTGCTTTCGCGCATAGACCAATTTGGGTTATCGTCCTCCTGCTTGGAACTCGATTGATGTATCTGCGCATTTTTGTTCCCGGCAGAAAGACGCGAAGGATAAAATGCTAGCAGGATATCATTAAACAGAATAAATCTTGCTTTATTAGTGTGAAATTTTGACAATTAAGACTGAGAATTAATACACTGGCTTAAGGCTGAAGTAAGGTCAAAACTTCAATCGTGTTTTTCTCGAAAGTGTACTTTTCGCGCGTTCCCGCGTTCGCGTCGTTCTCTCGGGCACACGTCGTAGGTTTGGTTGGTTGGTTGGTTTTTGGATTTAGAGGCGCTTACCATTACTAACGTAGAATATCTGCGCCATTGGTAGGTGACCCTACCAATGGCGCAATGGATACTTATACCAGGGGCGGCGCTACATGGGGGCAGGAGGGGGCGAATGCGCCCTAGGATTTTTCAAGTGATAGAAAAGAAGAGGATAAAAAGTAGAAAAAGAGAAGGGAAGAGAAAGAAGAAGGTGGGGAAAGAGAGGCCTGGATGTTCATTTAAACCGTCATTAAATTCACCTATGGGTCATCTTCCCCCCCCCCTATATAAACATACCCTGGCTCCGTCTTGACTTATACCCCGGAAAATCAGTTTGAAAACGCTGCTCGAACTACCTCTTATAAACTGCGGGAGGGGGGGGGGGTAAGGGCAATATAGGTTTTCCCGGCCGAATTCGTCATAAAAAGCATTCACTTTCATGATCAAACATCCAAATTTAAGCAATTTATAGTCCGTCGGTTTTCCAGTGTCTTGATTGAACACTTTTTGCGTTCAATTCTTTTTATAAACATTGAAATTAGTAAAAAAAAAAAATATATATATATATATATATGTATATATATATATATATATATATATATATATATATATATATATATATATATATATATATATATCATTCTAATTAAATGTAATTTGATTCAATTTAGTAATGAATAAACGTCATTGAATTTCGTCAAGTTTGAGAGGAAGAAGAAATTCCTTCCTGAATTGCGGTTTCATTTTCATCTTTAGGCAATCACTTTTGCACTTACGCCATTCAACTAGAACAACTTAAGTGGTCTCTATCTCCTTTTCATTTTCATTTTTCAATCTCTTTGATTCTTTATCTCTTTTCTGTCATTGTATATTTGACATTCACATTTCTATTTTTTTCTGTTTATATTTCATTAATCTTTTATTCTTCTGTGGTCTTATTCTTTATCTTTGCATGCAGTTCTGTATAAAATGCCTGTCGAACATGGTCATCATGCCCATGGATTATGTTGTTGTGATCTTTATTTGCATATTTTGTGAGGTGATTTCTTTTCATATTTTTTTCCCATCTGCTAAATGCTAATGAATCTCAATCTTGTTATTTCTACATTCATAATTTTCATATAAGCAGAAACACACAATGAATCATTACCATAAGATGAAAAACACTTCCCAAATATCAAAACTGTATGCCTGTTTATGAAATTGTATGCCAAGATTCTTCCCACGTCATGTCCCGTGCGAATTGGAATGCTGTGTACACGAATTTGAATGTTGTTTACACAGATAATTAAATTGAATATTCTTTCTGCACTTTTGTATTTTAACAAGAGTAAATCGCATGCTAAAAAAATCAAATGGAACGATAATATTTGCTTTTTAAATGTCGATCCACATTATCAATCAATTTCGCGTGAAATTGAACGAAAATATCGTTGATTCCGATGATAAGTTTACGAAGATGGGCGGGAAAATCTATATTATGGTTGAAAGAGGAGCATTCCGTGAAGTGAGTCACATGATTAGCAACAAAGAACTATTTGTAATGACCGATTCATTTGCAGTTGAGGTAGTGACGTTTGCTTGCTTTCATATTACTAGTTGTTGTCTACAGGGGCATCTAAAGGCTTTTTTTTAATCAGAGGGGAGTACGGTTGATGTAACAAACTTTATGGATTATCGATAGAAATTTAAGAGGGCAGTCTCCCCATCCTCATCCCTTCTCAGTGCGCATCTGCAAGTCTACTGAACTAAAATCATATACACGAGCACATTAAATTTCAAATACGATGAGTCAATACTGAGCAAGGTGTGTAATTTCTGGAAGCATGTCTTCCGAATTCTCGCAGACGGCCAGACCCTATCATCTCATTCACATTTCACTTGTATTTGCCATATCAATAAATGTTCCTGGTGAGACATCGAAATAATCACAAACAGATAGTACTGTATGTTTATTATAATCTATGATTTTCTCATCGTGGTCTTTTTTTTTAATTTTAGATATGATTCATGTAATCAAATTGAGTTTCACGCCCACTCCATGTTATATTTTATACTGTTTGGCAGCATACTAAATTTTCGAAAAAATCCACACACCATCTACTTTCTTTACTTCCTGTACACTTCACACTAAGAAAAAAAAAAGTTCAAGTTTGCACCCTAAATGCAACACTGACAGCACCTTTTTGGGTGCAATCTTGCACCCTAAATGAAAAAGGTGCAAAAATGCACCCTTTTGTTCTTGTTTGCACCCGGAAATGCCCGTTTGCATCTTAAAAGGTGCAACTTTGCACCTTTAAGGGTGCAGAAATTTTTGCATTCAAAAGGGTGTAAATTTGCAACTTCCCTAAAGGGTACAACTCTGCACCCTTTAGGGTGCAAAATGTAGCTAACTGCATCCTTTAAGGTGCAAAAAGCGTCTTAGGGTGCAAAGTTACACCCAAAAATGAGCTCCCAGTGTTGCATTTGAAGGGTGCAAAATTGCACCTTTTTTTTCTTAGTGTGTTTACTTTTCCTTTCCTTGTCCATAGCCACTCCTTATCCGTCTATCCCCATTCTCTATTCCCGCCCTCACTATTTTCCTCCTTTCATAATGTCTTGCAGTATAAATCAATTCGTAGTAATTTCTCCTGTTATTTAACTTTGTACTTTTAATTGGAATGTTCTCATATTATTTTATATATTTTATTCATGTTATATTTACCTTGTTTTATGTCACAGTCATGTATTGCTTTTATCATACAGGGCCCTCTTTGAAGGCTACCCTACTTAAATGAAACTGTAAATGAATCAATGAATAGATAAATATAAATAGATTAATAAATAAATAAACAAATAAACAAATAAATAAATGAGGCCGAATGATTTCTATAAGGACGTATGTGATTGCCTGTCGCTTGTCCTCAATTCTTTTCCCATATATAAACATACCATTTCGGACAAAACACATCTGTTAGTAATTTCATTATGTTTAAATCTTAAATCATGTAGAATATGTTGTTAAATAAGATGAAAGTAGGTAGAAATTGATAATTTTATCGTTTATATTTATGTTTTCTCTTGAAATCATGAATCTTAAACTCACATTTACTCAGTTACTCACACATGTTTATGATTTTATATAAGTTGTCATATCATTTTGAACCAAAATATTTGTACAAGGGCTCAGGTATAGACAGTCACTGCAAATATAAGCAGATACATAATTACGCTCACTCTACCTCGCAGAGTCGAATTCCTTTTGAATTTTAAGATGCATCTGCCTCCGATGTGTATTCTTGTTCGTCTCCTCTGCATGCTTATACAGTAACAGGTTTAGTTACAAGCAGAGAAATTATGCACAGTTTCTAAAATCTTAAAAAAGAAAGCCTTACGTTTCTATATCAGTCGCACAAAATCGGCCTAGTAAAAGCAGTTTCCTTAACAGATGATACTCATTATTCATCTTACGAAGGAGAGAAAAGGAGGATTTTAAACACCCTCGAGCCAAGGGACCGAATCACCTGGCCGTGAAATGTCTCAGATGGGTTGATACAGCTGAGGCTAGGGTTCCAGACTACAGTGTATGCTGTCAAGTTTAACGCGGGAAATTACCGATAATTTGTCACTTTCGGGAGATACGCGTTACATCTGCCTGTCGCAAAACCCCATGGCGGGAAAATTTTTCGTAGAAATCTTGAAAAGATGCAAAAAAGAGAAATCGAAGCCTAATTAACTGACTACTATTGGCAGTAAATATTGTAAATTATGCTCCAGTTATGTTTTTCAACCATCTTAACATCCGATGTGACTTTATGTCGACAATTACGAATCGGGCACTTCTTCTTCTTCTTCTTCTTCTTCTTCTTCTTCTTCTTCTTCTTCTTCTTCTTCTTCTTCTTCTTCTTCTTCTTCTTTTCTTTTTTTTTTTCTTCTTCTTCTTCTTCTTCTTCTTCTTCTTCTTCTTCTTCTTCTTCTTCTTCTTCTTCTTTTTCATGAAAATAAGACTAGAAAAGACGACTCAGTGATTCAATTTTTTGCCACCGACGTCTTTAAACGATAAAGTGACATAACTTCGTTGCTGTAATTCATGTTGTTTCTTGCAATGGAGTAGTTTACGTTCAGGGATTGAGGGGTACCAGTTTTAGGTAGATGAAATCGTAAAAGAATAAGGCAATCAAGTGATGGCTGAGAGTGGGAGTAGCATCTTCCTTTTCGCGTTGCCTCCCATACCCTTGGGGTTTTTCTCTTTCATTTATTCATCCCTTTATCACCATTCGTCATTAAAAGATTGAAATGACAGACTTTAGATTTGTATTCCCTTGAGATAGAATGATTAAATTCTGCAGTTATTCCCACTCCCCCTCCATGTCTTTTCTCTTAATCTGTTTGATTCACTGTTGGTCGGCTCTCTGTTGTTTGACCCTCCCCTCCTTTCATCGTCCCAGCTTCAAGTTTTGTTCCTCCCCCTTATCCTTATCCCCCACTTCTCTGTACCCCCTCTTTCTCTCGCCTTCCAGTGCTCTTTTCTTCTTCTTTTTGCTATCTCTGTATCCTTCTTCGCTTGTTAATTCTTCTCGGCTGACGTAGAATGTTTACCCCTTGTCGACGTGACCAATTCACAGCCACCAGCATCAACGTGACACACAGGTGGCGCCATGGCCCACCAAGAAGCATCAAACACACCCATGACTGGTCCAAACAGACATTACGGGACGCCATCATCAATCGCCCCGTATGCTGAGGCACGAACGTCTCTCACGCTCTCGCTTAGGTTTCCAGTGTCACCTTGCATATCGAGGTCGACGCCTTGGACGGAAGAGGTATTGTTTCATCGATGACGAAGACAGTGATGGACATCAGACAGAGGGAAAGGATGTATCAAATTCGCTATTTTCATTTATCTTCTCTGTAGCAAATTTGGGGGAAAGACAATTAAATAACAAACGTGTTATGTCCTACAAAACTTAACAAATGTGTATTACAATACTTTGATTCAATTAGAGGCTGCATAGCTTCCTTCTATCCATTTCCTTCGTTTCTTGTTATCTTTGCTCCACTTTTTGAATCCTTCTGTTTTCTCTTCCTCTTTTTTCTAACGATATATTTTCTGTTTTCTGATTATTCACCAAACAATTCTTAGTTTAGATATATCATTTGTCCGGACTTTGTATTTCCTAATCGAATTAGACTAATGACAGTCTATGTAGAAAGCAGCCTCTTTAATCATGTGAAGGACGGGAAATTTCCTCGTCGATAAACAGAAGAAAATGTAAATTAATAATTTGAAAAATCAACTTTTATGTCAGTGTGAGTGCCGAGACTGGAACCATGGACTGCGTATCTCCGGTCTGGAGATCTAATAACTTGACTATGACTCACCTGTGTTGAAGAAAATACTGCAGGTTCCAGATGTGCCGAGGTCCATACGGACTCTTTTAAAGTAATGTTTTTACTAATTCTGGAATCAGATCAGGTAGTTTCTAAGATCCGCTTGAAAAACATTATATGGAGCCATAAAAATGTTGTTAATCTCCATCATACGCATTACCATTATCATCATCATCATCGTCATCATCATCATCGTCATCATCATCATCATCATCATCATCATCATCACCACCACCACCACCATCATCAAATACCGTATTCAGACGCACCTAGTGTAGTGTTCCTAAATGAAAATCTGCGCGTTAAAAAGTCTTCTTAACCTCCGACACCATCGGAGTGGAATTGTATTTTCCCGCAGGCAACAGATGTTACAGACAAAATGTAATTGTTTCCCGCGTGGGAACAGGTCAAGCTATCCGACCCGACTAACATACATCATCTCATTGCGAGTGATTTAAATCTCTTATCGCTCTCTGAAGGTGTAGAAGCTAAATGCATGTCGAACTAGAAAGAAATACAAGGTTCATTCCCCGATAATCAATCCTTCTCAAGATCTTAAACCCATGGGATTTTTGGAATTGTGATTAGATATACCACGCAATTCCCACACTCTTACACGGGTATTCCATCACCTTATATGACTTATTTTCTATTGGAAAATATACTGTGCATTTTATATGACGTAGGGATTTTGATTTTTTGTTAATTTGCATGTATGTTTTTTTTCTTTAATGTTTTATACTCTCCAAAAGACTGCTTGCAATTAATCAAAACTATTTTGAAAATGGAGCTTGGAATTTTTCTGATTCTGCATTACGAAAAAAAAAGGTTCTTAAAACTCGAAAATTTCTGAACATTTTTGTTGGAACAGATTCAACACATTTCATTCATATTCGAATCGGTTAAAAATGCAAATTTTTTATTCTTTCAAGATGAGCCATCCTTCAACATGAGGAACAGTCACCAGATTATAGCAACAAGCCCTTGCTGTTATACTATCACAGTAAAAAATATTTTAAACAACTGTTTAAAAATCTTAAGCAACTGTTTAAGCCAGTCACCGGTCACTCTAAAAACTATTGTTTAAACTTCATTAAACACTTTAAACAGTTTGTTGTTTAATATTCTATAGCAAATTTCGAACGATTTTGTTTAAAACTGTTAAACAATATGATTGGAAATACGCTCGACACTTTTAATAACGTATGTTTACGATACAGGGTATGTATTTTACACAATATTGCTCAAAATTTAAACAACACAATTTTAAACATCGCCAATTTAAATAGCGTTTTTACAGCATAGTAATCACTACAGGCTGAATGGATATTATCAAACAATAACAAACTGCTGGAAACTTTCATTATCATTGGTTAAATACTGTTGCCATCTGCATCCAATAGGCAACTGGTTTAACATTTCAGATACTAATTCTACCATTTGATGAACCTTACACAATCATGTCACTCTCGAATTTCTCTTGCATGAAGTACACGTTCGAGTTTTCCTTTTATCGTTCTTGCCCTACACTGCCATACTTTGGCAAAAGGAAGCAAGTGAAACTGTCATGTTTTTTATTTTTTATTTTTTATTGATTTTGGCATATCTGAGGCAGGCTTCACATAACTTTAAAAAAAGCTATTAATCACAAGTTTAACCCATTTTTGTTATATTTTGGTGCTCAAAGGAAGGAAGTTACAGCAAACAACATTAATGTCCGTCACAGATGTTGTAGGGCCTGGTCTTCATTTTCGGCACTTGTTTTGCTTGTTGTCACTTGCGTCTTTTTGCCAAAGTAAGGTAGTACGAGATACTACAGAATTTATTTTACTGTTGTATTTCAACGCGTATCAGTCTTTTGACTCAATTTCGTCCTTATTTCATTTTGTGATCTCCCTAATTTGAAAAAATCAATCAGGGATGGCTGGAAACCGCCTCGAACGATTCGAACAAAAGGATTGTATCAATTTCACACAGTCAGGCGTTTTCCTGGTCGTTTGTCCTATCTATAGACATAATTGTTTCGCCTGTGTTATCCCATTTGTTTCGTTATTGCCGCTGGTTTATTTCACGATATAGGAAAGGAAACAAGATACGGCTAAAGCCTCCAACGGCAAACAGAATAAATAGATACCACATCAAGAAATAGGAAAAAGTAAGTGAAATATATGTAGAAAGAAATGAATACTGAGCGAAATCAGAAACCCTTGATATGCTTTTTGCTTTTTCGTCCATTCTATCCTCTCGAATTCACGACAATAACAACTAAAACAAAACCTTTTGTAAAAAAAAAAAGAGAAGAAGATATGAAAAATAACTATTTCTTTTATGCTGTATGTTATCCCAAAGCGACTGAAACCTGATTTTATTTTTCTTGGTCAAGATTCATGTTTATGAAGAATGAGGTATCTATGGTTTCCTTTTGAAATTAATGAAATTTTATATGGAGCAATCGAACCTTATGACGTGTTTCTAAAGCTGAAAAAATGGAAATTGTATCGGTAGGCTTCTAGGAGATTTTTGCTATTCCCTGTTCAAACATTTTCTACATAAATTAAATATGTTAAAGGTAATATTATTCGCGTTTTTGAAAATCAAGGTTTTATTTCTGAGCAGCAAGATTTACAATAACACGAATGTGCATGATAGCGTAATTGCACCCATAAATATTCATGAAGTAGTGAATTTTATTCACTCTCGCATTTGAAATCAAAATATAAAATCACCCAGAAATCATCATTAATATGACGTATTAAGATAATTATGAAATGCTACACTGCACTGATTTTAAGTGCCATTCACTATTTTCACACCGCAACGCAGGGATAACAAGTGAATCTCCACTGTATGAGCGTTTATACACAGGCCTGCATGTTTGTGATCTGGGCCCCGTTTCATAAAACTTGTTATCAATTTTTTTTTTAAAACCAAATCTGGTCTTCTTTATTAAAATAAAATACATAATACAAACGCATATTTCACAAATTGTTCAACATAACATAACTTGTTATAAATAACAATTTGCAATAACTGTATAAGCTACTGAAATCCTTGCATCTGATTGGATGAGACCAAATTTGTCATAGAAATGTGGCAGTTGTTACTGATAAAAAGTTTTATGAAACAGGACCCTGCTGGACATAGTCCACCAGCACTGAAATCGCATTAAGCGGGCGAGCTAGAAATGACATCATTATTTCACACAAGTGAGATATTGTCTCATGTATACAGCTTGTTATTCCCTGATGCAATACCGTACCGTCAATATTAGGAGGAGACATGCATCCAGAATAATGGCTTTGGCAAAGTGGGATTTAACTATCATTTTGGTAATGGACAAAGCGGAAGAATTGTCAGAATTGATCTGTTGTTCGATTGAACTATTTGATTTGCTAAAAGAATCAGCAGACCATGTGACCATCATTAGTTAAATGTATATATTCTTTTATTACTCGATATATGTTTCTAACTCTATAGATGGTCAAGAGATCTGAATTGATTTCATTTCTTTATTTCCACGTTCAACTTACACCGATTAAATCACATAATAAAACACAAATGTATCAAATGAAGTAATAAAAATTACCATATGAATTACATTTGAATTGATCAACCAATACTTTCGGAAATGAGATCGTGAGGATTAAAATGTATATTTCTTTACATTCATTAACCTAAAAGCTATAATAATTTAGAACATCATAAGTTATGATCCTGCTTAATGCTTATGAGAAATAGAATTTGATAAATCACGAATTCTCGAAAAATCTTAAAGAAAGATTTTGAGCACTATATAATATAGATTTTGAGCACGTTATAATATTATTAACTTATAAACACATTGAAATTTGTTGTTAGTTTTCTATACTTTTATTTCTATAGTCATTTGCATGAAGCACGTGATCTCTAAAAACCGATCGGAATTTATCTACAAGTCCATTTATCCCCCCCCCCCCAAAAAAAACCGCCATTTTCCTTGATTGGATCATCTTTACGCTTTTATTCTAGTTCCAATCATAATATACGAAAACAAGCAGATATATTCACATTCATATTCAGATTTAGATTCAGCACATTCATTTCCCCCTCATAATAAAAAAATAAAAAATAAATAAAGATAAAACAATTTGCATTGCCAAAGACATGGTGGAAGGAAACGAAGTTCCCTGAAAGTAAAAGGTTAGTGTTGGGGTCGCCCAAAACAGTACAGTATTATTTTGACATGCATGATACATAATAAGCAATAGCATATAAAAAGAAAGATATACATTTTGTAGTATGTTTGTGCAGTAGTACAAATTTGCACTTACATTCGAACAGCGCGATACCTATAATTACCGGGCATGTTCGCTCAATAGATAGAACGTCCGCCTCATGAACAGGAGGTCGTGGGTTCGATCACCGGCCGAGTCATACCAAAGACTTTAAAAATAGGACCTTCTGCCTTCTAGCCAGGCGATCGGCATACAAGCATGGAGAAGTTTAATAACATACAGTATTATGTTATGCAGGGCCCGCTGGAAGAGCAGTTGATAAAACTTCAGTGGCTACCCTGGGTAAATAAGACGTTATTATTATTCATTTATTATAATTACCGATACTGCACAAAAAATGTTTAATTTTCTGTCGAAGTCGCCCACCCCCCCCCCCCTCCTCTTAACCTTCCAGCTTCGACTCACAGAGCTCCTGTTAACTGGTCTTTCCCCCTTTTCGTTTAATATTGCACTATACAGTGCCATTGGTTGACCCGGACACCAGTTACCTTTTAAGGCGTCAAGCCATATCCAAATACAATTTAAAACTGGATATCTATTATTTTCATATTTCAGTTTCATTTGCGACCCTGTTCATAGGCAAATAAAATGATGTCAATTGCCTTGCAGAAATTTCAATCTGGGCGGCAGCCTAGATCATGTAGATATACAACGTTACTTTCCTTTATTCGAAAGGGTAATAAAAAATAAAACAGCATATCTACTTTATTGAATTCGGAAAGATTCTGATGTACGCAGAATTCAGTACTAACCGCTTTCATCAAGGAGTAAAATCAATGGAAGTAATGTTTATTGCTCGGGATCCCAAGAGGTCAACATCAAGCCGTGGATAAAGTAAAAGATGAGACTTTACCCCCTCTGGCTATGACTCAACGTTACTCATTTCGTCACGTTGCATACGGCAACTGGGTGGTCCCTGTATTAAGTCTGTGGGAGTTTGCGAATTCAGAAGCCAACGGGTTAAAGGCAGGAAAGATACATGTTCATATCATTGCATTTTTTGTCGGACTTTACAAAGATGGTTACATGACATTTGCTCCGGCGACAATTGCTCCCATGGAAAATCTGCACGTTAAGCCAAACATGGAACCTAACCCCAAACCTAACACCATAACCTTAATCCTTATCCTCACATTATTCTGAACGAAAAACGGAAGAGAGGAGCAATTGTCGCAGGAACAAAATGTCGTGTCACAACAAAGATATATTGCAATTATAATTAATGTGTTTTATACACGTCAGGTTGTCAAGGGAAGGAAGGCTCTGTGGCAGAGCATAGGTCCCTCAAACGGGAATACCCGCGTTCGAAACCAAGTGAATTCTCTACTATAGTCAGGCATTCCCACTCTTATTAGCAAGACTCTCGGAGAGGAGCCAAAGCCGTCGCGACGGCTTTAAGTAATTAACCATGGAACCGACGCGTCGGTTCCATGGTTAATTACTTACAAGCATCTACGTGCCTTGTTGGCAGGGGTGAAATAGAAACAAAAACAACCAATATGTATATATAGTATATATCCTTTTTTAACGAGCAGAACTAGAACGTTATTTCTGTTAAGCTGGGGAGAAGTGTGGGTGTGAGTGCGAGAAGGTGGGGGGGGGGGCAAACATGAAATGCAAGCAATTGATGCATAGCTACGTAGCTAAATAAGATACACCGTTTTCGTAATTTAGACTGTAACCCTGCATCATAGCTCTAAGACTTTTTGTGATTTTGTTCTCTTTCTCAATATTGTTTTGCAATATGAACATCAAGAAAAAAATAATAACACGTCTCATAACTTTTAATGCAATGCGTCACCCCCAGAGTTTCTAGATATCAGCCACAACGCCTGTCTGACTTAGTATCAATTCCTTTCCAAAAAAAAGAGGAGTTTCAATATATCATTATTTCCTCCTGCGACGAGCAAATCCAATAATACCACATAAAGACTGTTTAACAGCAGTTTTACGAAACATTATGATGTGAATGTCACAGCGTTTGAGTAAATTCGTTTCAGGAGTGAATTCATGCGTTCAGAATGAGAATTAAATTGAGGTGACGTCTTTTAAAACACAATTTGACGTCACTCTTATGGGACATATGGACAATCGTAATTTTTTCGAGATTTAATCTTGTTCGCAAATTGAGAAATCTTGAGAACGGGGGGGGGGGGGGGGGGGGGGCTGCAGCCCCAGCTCAATAGACTGTGACTGCTCTGTCTCTACTTTCGTCCCCTTTTCTGTCTTTGTCTCTGTTTCTCTCTTAAAGGGGGTACCCAATGTTGAAACAATGTTAGTTCATTCAAAAGAGCATGATTTAATTAGCAGAAAAACATCTGCCTAAAGTTTTTTAAAATGTCGTGTTGCCAAGGAAACCCTTAAATGTGGTAAGATTTCAAGATATTTTTGACCCCTCAGCTGTGACCCAGTTTCAACTGGGTACCCACTTTGACGTCAAAATGACGTCAAAGTGGGTACCATGTCGCGCAATTCTAGCAAAATGCGCGCAACGTATAATACATATTGTACAGTCTAGCGCGTAGCACAACTGCAATGCGCGAAGCTGGGTACCCACTTTTACGTCATACCTCATACTCATTTTTTTTTTGTCTACTCTTGACTTTTTATGAGAAAATTAGCCAAAATGCATTGATTTCGATTGAAAATCATCGAATTTTTAATTTTATTCTTCTTAGAATTCTATTCTCGATCATACATCAAAAAAAAAAAAAATTACCATTATGTATTGTGTAATCACTTTAAGGCATGATAACGAATTTTTACCTTGCTATTATGCTTATGGCAGTTTTAGACCTACCTCCTTTAAGGAAAACCCACGAGCATAGAATTTTGAACAAATGTTCACAGTAAAAATTGTATTTCAATTTTTACAATCAAATGCCTTTGATGACACCATGTAGTGGCCTCATTTGAATTTTGATCAAAGTAACTCATAATTCCACGACACAAATTACCGAAGATGCGTCGTGAAGTTTTATCCCGAACTCTTACAAATTTACAAACTATAAATGCGTGAAACCATCCTCAAATAAACAGCGAACCAACATTTCAACATTCATTTTCCATTTTTAGTACACATATATGTTTTAAGTCAATGATACTCCCCACTATTATGAAAATATTAGTAGAATGTCATAATTAACACTTTCTAAGAGATTTGCTAAGAGGAGTGTAGACGTGGTGACTAATTCCTAAGAAGAAACCATTACTGCACCCCCCTCAGAAGCGAATTAACCACGCCCAGTTTGATTCGAACCAATCAGGCGATAAGAAACATTTGACGTCATTTATAAATCTTCTGTGTGTTTCCCTCAGTCTCCTCTTTTTTGCTGTTCTCTCTCTCTCTCTCTCTTTCTCTTTCTCTTTCGACTACATCATCTCGCCACCGATACCTAAACGAATTTTCTCCTCTTCGCTGCATTCTACCTCGCTCAGGTGTAATATGAGCGAAAACATGCGACACACTACAGACAAACTGCGTAGAATATCAAAACTCATCTACAATTTATCCACCTACCTTTCCAAAAGCTCTCATACAGGCTTAAGCCAGATGCCGAACAAGAAGTTAAAAGGGGAACATACCCTGTATGGACTCGTTTGTAGGAAGATTCAATAAAGAAGATTTGATTATAACAAACAATGAATTACTAAAGGAGAGCTTTGCAGAAGCAGAAGGAGTCGGAGGTAACCTTCTGTACTGGACAGTGGCTTAGAGAGGCTTAGGGGTACAAAAGTTCTAGTTGTATTACTTCAGTTTCCTTATCAGACCGAGTTTAATCATTTAATCATTAACAATGCGTTCCATAATTACCCAACGAGACAATGAAACTTTTTCCACCATTCCGTTCTCTGCACGAGAACCTCTTTGATCACAAAATTATCGTCTTTACAGGTCTGGAATTTTGAAATAGTCTCGCTCCCAGCCTGAAGAAAATAGAGAGACTGCATCGTTGATGTTTTTTTAAAAACCAGAATCAACCATACTGAAAGTCCTCCCTTGTCCATATTTAAAAATCTCCCACTTTTATTGTCCGAGAAAGGAAATTCTTTTTTCCCAATTGATCGTGGGCCCGGCAGCCACTGAGCAGCGCCAGATCGACGTTGCTCTATCCTTTTCAATTCTTGAACGCCAAAGAAGGTAGCAGCAACTCCCATCTTGTAACGTCTTTTGGTATGACGCGGCCAGGGTTCGAACCCGCGACCTCCCGATTGTGAGGCGGACGCTCTTTAAAGCCATCATATTCTCAATTTCTAACATTTAAATCGCTGTTCTCACAGAAAATATGTTGCTTGGTTGCAGATTCCCCCAATTTGCTTTTTCCATCCACGGTGCATGTACATAATAATATGATTTCATGTTTTTGAATTTTCTTATGTCTTTTTGTAATTTGAATGTATGTTTAATGTTATACAGGGTCCCCTGGAAGAACAGTATTATGTTTACTCAAGGGGCTACCCTGTTGAAATAAAACAAAATCAGATCATTCCTCCCTTCACCTCCGCGCTCCCCCCCTCTCTCTCTCCCTCTCTCTCTGTCTCTCTGTCTCTCTCCCTTTCTCTCTCATTCTCTTGCTCTCTTTCCCTCTCCGCAGTGTTTTGGACTTCACGGATTTTTTTGTTTTGTTTGTTTTCTTTTGCAGTTTCCCGGTGTTTTCTTGGTCACATCTGTTGCTTTCGTCATTTCTGAAATCAATTTTCGTGTTTCCTTTCTACTTTAAATGAGGGACCTAACTCGACAAGCTCCCCTTTTAATAGGTTCACTCAAATTCCAAATTCTACTATTACTGGAAATCATATACTACATTAACTGTATATTTAGTGTATTATTCTTTGTACTCTGGGGCATGATTTACATGCTCATGTTTCTTTTCATGTTAAATACATGTCAGTCGAATGTGAAACAAGTAAAATTAAATCGAAATTCAGTATCCTGTGAAAAGTCGTCCAAATCCCTTTATTATGTTTATATCCATTTTATATAATGTTGTGTGCTCGACCAACATTTCCACATTCTTGTGCAAAGCTATTTGATTTATGGTCCTACTTTTTTTTTTCGGGGGGGGGAGGGTGAAATAAGTTGCTGGACTAAATATTCCCGCTTTCGAACAAACCACCAAAGAAAAATGTTATGGCGTTCACACAAGGGCCGTTGTGTGGGCCTTTTCTTTTCTAATACATAGAATCTGTTTTTCTGTTAAAACATACACATTTGCCATTGTAATATAGCTTTGAACACAATTTGGATTGATGCCTGGAAATGAAATAATGATAATTCATTTTAAAAACACAGACTTTCCTTATTCAAAATATATCATTTTCACTTGAATGAAAGATGAAATTCCCCAATGGACATAAGGAATTAGAACAGGAATGTATACCAGTGATCACACCTTAAAACCCTTCTACATTCCATCCCATTCCTTTTCTTCTCTTTAAGCCTAGAAGGAGAGTCTATTCCAATAACCCCTTTCTCTCCTCCCATATTCTAACACCATCCTATTTCACACCGGATCGACTTCGCACATTCACATCAGGACAGCGTATTTCCTCCCGAGCGAGTGCGGGAAATCGGGCATTAAAATCTTACCATGAACCTTAGGACAATACTCCCCCTTTCCTCGTTCAAAGCTGTGATTCAGTCTGATATTACTGCTTGCACTCACTTCATCATGGTACCTTCACAGGCGTAGCCACAGGGGGGGGGGGGGGGGGGCAAGAGGGTATCACGTTCTCTGTTCATCGGTAAACAGAGAACGTGGCGCTTGACTGGAGACGCGAGGGTTGGGGGTTCGATCCCCAGCACTGCGCTTATGCCCTTGAGCAAGGTATTTCATCTACATTGCTCCTTTATCAAATAGAGGAAGTGTTAGAGGCATATTGATACCAGTGTGTGCATGTGTGTGGTTTTTTTTAAAGGAACTTTGTTCACTTTTGTGTGTAAACCCTCCCCCTCCCGTTTCAAAGCCTTGCTTCTCCCCTGTATGTCCTTATGGTATGAAATCCTCCCGACAAGGAGGCGAGTTGGCTCAGTCGATAAAGCGTCTGCTTGTCGAATTCAAGATCGTGGTTCGAGTCCACCCCAAGCGAATGACTGAATCATCTATTGTGTGTTAACGTGCCCCTTCCCCTGTTTCATAGACGCAGGCTATGTTAGAGTGGAAGACACTCTGTCCCTCGGATGGGACGTTAAATGGACGCCCCGCGTAGTGGAGTGTCACCTTTGCAGGTTAAGAACCAAATGCACTATTCAAAGAAGAGAAAGGGGAAACCCCGGTGTAGTGGTACACCTGCAAATCCCAATTAGTTTGGGAGAGAGACCCGACGGTCACCATGCATAGTCACAGTGATTAAGTTCGCCTTTCCCCTCTCAGGCCTAAATGACGTCAAATACCTAATAGTGACAGAGTGTCCTTAGTTGTTTGTGAACCCCACATAATAGAGACGATCGATTATTGATTAACCTTGACGAAAAGTAGAAATAACAAAGTCACGAAGGATGAAAAAAAAATCCTTCGTAAGAATAGAACCGTGGAAAAATTATAAATTGAAAATGCTGAAGGCTGTACATTGCCCCCAGTCGATCGCACTTATTTTAGTACTCTTTATTTTAATACTCTTCACCACTATGTTCGATTCTTCTCTCTTTCTTCTCTCTTTCTTCCTCCATTAAAATTCATTCTTGGTTCTGAAAGGAGGAAACAATGTCTAAACAGCATTTGTGTTTGCCATGTTTTGAAATAAAAATTGGAAAAAAATAACATTTCATGTCAAGTTTAAATCCATGGTTGTCAGTCTATTTTGAACAGATTTCGCATGTTATAGCGAATCACTGTGCATTGTCTTACCTTCTAACTACATGACCAAGATATTTTCTATGCTTTCTTTGTATATTATTTGTTATTCATTATGCCAGAATAACATGTAGACATGCATGACTAACCAACTTTAGTTGCCATTATTGATTTCTTTATTTTTCATTCGAATTGTTTGGGGGTTTTTTTTCTCCCTTCATAATCCACTAAATCATCACGACTGACAACTTAACTCGTTATAATAGGCTAAATCTCTTGGGCTGATCGAATTTGACCATTTGAGTGGTAAGTTCTTGCTGTGAACACACATCGTCTTTGAATAGGGAAAATACCCGATGCAAATTTACCCATTCACCATTGTATTAATTGGAGTCTTGGGAAATTATAACGCAGAAAGTTATTGTAGACCAATTTTATACTAATGCTGTTTTGAAAAAGAATTAAAATTTTACAGGAATCATTATCCTCTCTTGGGAAATTATTTTGAAAATTTTCGATTTCTCATCCTTGACATTCATAACCGATTTCTTCTCTCTCTCTCTCTCTCACACACACACACACACACACACACAGAACTTTGCCTCATCTTTAGATAAAAGACCCTGGACGTTACTTTGACAAGGAAACGTTACGTTAGTGAACCGCATAAGATTTGATTCGGACTAGATACGATCTCACTGTTATTTCCCACAAAATCTTTTGTTATTTATTTAAAAGAGCACTTTGGCAAAAGTTTGTTTTGTTTTTAGATAGTTTGCAGAATGGATATGCTTTAGACACGAATGTAAACGAAAAAAGAAAAGACCTTCGCATAATTCATTTTTGTTTCGCAAAAGCAGACATCTAAGGAAATGCCAAATGGCTACGCACAGAATTTTCGTCATGGCAGTTTTTTTCTCTAGATTCTTGAGAATTCCTTCAGATTATTGTTATTGCTACCATGATATTTATTATTGTTTTAGTATTGTTATTACTATCATCAGTAGCAAAGTAAGTAGCAGTCCTCCTTTATCTTATTTTTCTTTCTTTACCATATATTTATTCATCTTTAATTTTTTCCCAGCTCTTCTCCTTCCTTATTTTTCTTTCTTTTCCATATATTTATTCATCTTCAAATTTTTTCCCAGCTCTCTTCCTTCCTTAATTTCCTTTATCTTTATTTCCTCCATTTTTGTATTTTGTCGATGCGATCTCAATTCTCTCTCCTCCCTAATGAATGCTATGATATAAAGGTGTTTTTTCAAATAACATCCATGATGGTTTTCGTAAATTCCATACATTTTACCAGCTTATTTTAATCCTACCGCATTCAAAACCAATGTTCTTTTGAAGAACTTGGGGAGAATAATGTGTCGTCAATTCCCCCCCCCCCCAAGTCATCACATTTACAAGTTCAGTTTTATGGAAGTATTCACACATGTCTCTCAGTAACTATGTTACCATAGCATCTTCTTTTTTTAACTTCTCTCAGCAGAACGATCGAATCCAGTTGTAAGACATAATAAGTATCATGGACAGTGTTAGTCGGTGTAAAATCTCCGATTTCAAAAGCCCCGCGGCGGAATATGCAATTGAATAGGAGGTCCCGAGTGCCTCCCTGCTCCTACCGGGAAGGTTCGGGGAGGAAGACACAGATGGAATAGCTTACTGACCCCAAATCACTTGATAAGTCCATTTTAGTGGTTGCCTGAAGGATGTCTCATTGTTATTTGATCCCGCTTTTTTTACAAGGTATCATTTTGCAGTGATTTAAGCCACTGACAATGTATAGGAAAGCCTGTGAATCCTACGTAATATTCATAAAGGACGTTTCTCATTAAAACAATGTGTTAAGCTGCAAGAAGGTAGTCGATCACTGACAGGCAAGAAAGAGAATAGCTTTTCACGATTAAGTGATTAAAAATTCTAGTCAAAAGAATTTTTTCATTTAGTTTTTCATTTAGAGAGTAAAATATTTGAAAAAAAATCACAAAATACAATAAGGGGAAGCACATCATTTGTTTTCAGGGGGTGTTTCATAAAGCTGTTCGTAAAGTTACGAATGATTTTACGAACGACTTGAATATGAATTGCCAAATGGGATGCCCATAGTTTTTCTTGATGTTTTAACAAAGTGTGACTGCATTTCCCATAATCTCAATTAAATTGCGGCAAAAAAAAATACTTCACATTGAAAATGGGTGTAAACAATTGTAACGTTAATCTATGTCTGCATATTTGACCTTTAGCTGATGCAGTTTATAATGATTGAGAATCCCATTTGGCTTGCCATATTCAAGTCGTTTGCAAAGTCATTTGTAACTTTACGAACAGCTTTATGAAACACCACCCAGGTCCATATAACTTTGAAAGTGGACTTAGGTCCCCCGTGTATCCCTATATTCGCGATGGTGGGCTTGCTGGTATTAAGACCAGTCTGGAAAGAAATGTTTCATTATATCCCTTTCACGATCTTTGTGTTTATTCTGGTTTCCTTGTTGTCCCCAAATCTGATAAAACATGGGGGGGGGGGGGGGACGAGCTTCCCACTGATTTATATATATATATATATATATATATATATATATATATATATATATATATATATATATATATATTCTTGTATTTCTACTCTCTACTTCCACTTCTTTATCTTACACTGCACCTATAACACTCTACAGAGAGGATTTGGCGCATTATAAATCATATGAATTATCATTATTATTATTATTATTATCATTATATTATTATTATTATTATTATTATTATTATTATTATTATTATTATTATTATTATCATTATTATTATTATTATTATTATTATTATAACTATTAATTATTATCATTATTATTTCAAAATCCATTCTTTTTTCTCCTCTCCCCCTCCCCCCCCCCCCCCCCCCCCGTGGGTGCCACCTGACTAGTAACCCCCCTCCTTCCTCCGGCGTTACATCAGAGTAGCATTTTACAAATGAAAGATAAAACTATTTCTTGATAATCCATGTAATTCATTTTGCTTATATAAATAAACCTGTTAGTAGAACGCGTGATCCAGCCTCGTGTATGCTACGCCTAAACGATTTTTTATTGCTCTGGGGTAGAAGACACTTGTTGATCGAAATGTAGTCCGATTTGATCTTTACCCCCATAGGCAGCCACTATAAAGCGACAATACATTTAGTTGTTTTTGTTTGGTTTGGTTTTATATAATAAAGAGGCCCATTTATGACGGCTTGCAAATTCGGTCAAAATGCTTGTAAACAATTCGCTCTAAAACTCTTCCAATTTGCAATACGAGATACATCAATGCGTCAGCTGAATTCATAAATAGAATAGACGTATTGAAATTTTAAAAGATAAGCTTTTAAAAGTACGAATCTAATGGACCGGTAGATTAAATACCGAGGTCAAATTGTCATATTTGCATTGCATTTAGCCTCAGGAAAAAATCGTGCTGATATATCTTTTTGAAAAACCGAAATGTCCATAATTCTTTAATAGTGCTTTTTTTTTCTTTCCGAAGGTAACAAAATTCATTTCCCTTGGTTTCACTTTTCTAATAGTAAGTTGACTTTACATCGCTACAAGCCAATTATTTTAATGTTTATTTTTGGTATGTTAGATACGTGAAGTAAAAATATGATATCGTTTTGTTTTTTAAGACCTTGACATTCTAAACATGCTCTACGTTGGTCTAAAACTGCGTGTGTTCATGTCAAAATTCGGTTAGCTTTCCGTCAATTCTTCATAATATTTTTTTCAATTTTGTCAGCTGTGCTACGATGGATCTCTTTTAACATTTCACATAAAATCCTTTAGTTCCGAATCGAAGTCCCACATCATTTTAAGGGATTTCAGTGTGTAAGTCTACAGCGCTGCAGGATGATCGAACCAGCAAAATATTTAGAACAAAAATCATGTTTATAGCCACCGGTTGTTTCATCATCGGCTTAACTCAGTTCCCAAGCCAATTCAAACGTATATCCCAGATACGTCAATTTTCGTGCTAGATGTTTGTTTTGCTTATGTTTCTTTATTGTATTGTAATAAATATGCCGTCATTTCGTGATACTGTGTATTGATAATATGCAGAAGTTTTGTCGTAGGTTAGATTCGTTGGAGGTTGCACGATACTGTAACCTTATAAATGACATGTAATGAAAACAAACAAACAACAAGAAAGTAAACTAACAATGACTAGAATCTCATTCACTGCTAACCTGAAACTATAAGGGGTTTCTCGAGAGTAGTTAATTTGATTTCATTGTTTTGCAGTTCTGTGGAATGAAAATGAAAATTCGACCTTTATACTTTATACTATATTCGTCAGCTTTTAAATATTGGTTCCAAATTTACGAATCCGACAGGTTAAGAGTAAGCAGTGAAAGCATTTCGTAAGAGAAAGATTATCGGGACTTTTTAACGAAAAACACAAGAAATGAAGAACAGAGATCGAAATAAAACGCAGGTAGAATTTTGTCATGCTAGAAGGAGAAAATCATTAAACACTGTCGTTTTTCTTAAAGGAAGTAAATATGTGAACAACGCTTATTGCTAATTATTCATTGTCTGCAGGGGTCTGCTCATTAAACAATATATGCAATCAACTGTAGAATAAAGGCAAGTTTGATTGTCAAACGTTCGAGAGAGAGAGAGAGAGAGAGAGAGAGAGAGAGAGAGAGAGAAGATAACACCCCACTCTTCTGTTGACTGGTCAAAGCTACTTCAGTGAGATCTAAACCCTTAGCCAGCAGCGCCATGGTTAAAATTTTATCATCAAAATGACTCAGGAATATCAGAACAACACATGCTAACAACAAATGATTCATGTTCTTTCCCGTTAGAGTTCGTTTCCATGGTAACGCTATTAACCCAGATTGGCGGGAAAATGAACACGTGATCATGTCAGAGGAACATCATGCAACAGCTTTAGTCAAGGACATGACGAGTGACTTGTGTCTCGTTCTTCAATTAACAAACAATACACGTCGTGTTTCTTGAAAAATTTACTCTCTAATTGATTCCGACTGTATTCTCAAATTGCGCGACAGGGAGAGAAAATTTGATTGAATTTTATAACTTCGCTTACATCGCCCCTGTCAAATCATTGATGGTTTGTCTGTCATTTTGGAGAATAAAAGATCTGTTCGAACGCTCGCTTGATAACTATATATATATATATATATATATATATATATATATATATATATATATATATATATATACACAATGACTTCCCCAATGAAAACAAAGGTTGATGATTTAAAAATAGAATGAAAAATAATGATATAAAATACGATGGAGAATAAAATTATTGAAAAGAATAGTGGAAACAAACAAAAACTATTAAAGTAAGACACAAACAAGTTTCATTACGCAATCCTTACACACTAAGAAAAAAAGGTTCAACTTTGCACCCTAAATGCAACGGTGCAAATAAAAAAAAGGTGACCTACATGACCGAGGGCAGATTTTTGACACTACTTTCCTGACTGCCTTTACCTGACATGCATCATTATTCAGTTAACTTAATAATGATCTTACAGGAAGATATTCCATTCATCATATATCTCTCAGCATGACTTCAAAAGAAGCCCCGAAGCTTTGGATGGGAATGAAGAAAGTAACATTTTATTACACCTTGTTTTTTTAGAGGTACCGATGTACTGTCACCGTGTTGTCCTGTTCAGACTGCAGATGGCGTCCTTCAACTCTGTGATTTCACTTTTGCATCTAATCGGTCTGATTCTGATAGCATATGACTTCACCAGTGTAGTGTTCCTGTGTAATGTTATTTCGAATTTAAGATAACGCACATTCACCAATAAAAAATTAAACACAGGTAGCAGTTTAAAAATATTTTCTTGAAGATTATTAGTATATATCAAATTCCACGTAATTTAATATCATGAGTGAAATAAGTAGAACAATTGTTATACGTCAGTTTGTTTAAAATAGATTGTCTATGTTGTGCGTTTCCATTGATTATCTATAATTTTATGACCTTTGTAATCAAATATGCCATTTAAATGTGAATGAAATATATTGTTATGTAATACTGAATGTTGATTAATCAAATCATTAATAAACTCGTGAATTCTAACAAGAAAAATATTATGTATTAGTGCTTCACTTTTATCTTTACACTGTAAACTGGGCTTATGTGGATTCTTATGATCTCACATTACTTCTGTCTTGACCCAATCTTAGATAATTATAAAATTAATGATTGAGAATCTGATTAGCACCCAAGAACATGTTCCAGTCGTGCGTAATGTCGTGCGTAACTTACGAACAGCTTTATGAAACACCCCCCAGATCATTACGAGATTTAGATTTTACGCATAAAAACAAATCCTGCTGACTTTTTAATCAATCAAAACAAAAAGTCCTTCTTTTTTATCTCTTAGATTTGTTAATGTTAAGTATCAATAATGAAAAAACAACTCTAGAAACACAATGATGAATCACTTTCATAATAGATGGACACTGTGTACTATGAACAAAAGCTATTTGTTCCCATTCTTTAACAATAATTATGTATGTATGGGTGTATGTATGTATGTATGTATGTTTTATTTATTTTTATACGGTGATAAACAATCTGCTTTCAGCCGCAAGGGTGTTTTTCAGCATGTCCGTATACAAAAGAAATACATAAACAAAGAATAAAGACAATAATAATTACAACATGTACAAGTTATGACCAAGATAATAAATACAAATTTTGAACCAGAGAACAGAAATCACAAGGAAAAATAAGCACAAAATGAATGTAAGTTATAAAAGACATAAAAAATATTATGATGATCGGAGTCTCGGTAACTATTTCAAATAGCTAATTGAAAAGATATGCTGGATGCATGTTATAAAAGCCTGTAAATTAGTTTGTGTTGTGCATAATAAGCTGTGTTCACTTAAGTAAATACTAGGTGATTCTCTTTCTTTAAAGTACGATCGTAGATTTAGGGTAAAGTATACACGCACTTTGAATTGAAATTGGGTGTAGGTTTTCCTCAACATGCGAAATTATTAACTTGTATTTAAAAAAAAAAAAAGCTCGCGTCTTGAGGAAATTTTTAAAATCACTTTTCCCGTTTTTTTTTTACATTTCATTCCTGGGGCCCGTTTCAAAGAGTTTGTCATCAATAACAAGTTGCAATTACTTTTACATTTATAAGCTACAGTGAAATCCTTGCATCTGATTGGCTGAGAGCAAATTTGTCATAGAACTGTAGCAGTTGCTACTGATAACAAGTTTTATGAAACGCAGGGCCCAGATCTTTTCGTTTGAGTTCAGCAGATTTTCAATTCAAGGAAGTGATGCCGAATTGTGCAAGATTTTGTACGTATCAAATTATAAACGATACAAAATCTGTATCAAGATTTTGTGTTTAAAAAAAAATCAATAGCGACAGATTGGAAACATCATAACACTCAACAACAGATGACCCTCATGCCCACATCGAAGGACAGAAAGAAATCCATTGTTGTAAATTTGATTTCCTACTACATCGTACACGTATGAAGGCATTTATGAACAAAATAAAAACTTTCAATGCGAAGTACGTCAATATTTCGTCCTTGGTTATTTGGAGCGTCGATAGTTAACATTTTACAATTCTAAGAAAAACTGTTTCCTGTCTTAATCGATAGACTAGTCGAGCCCTTTTAACAAAATGTACATGATTACACGCACTGCAACAGTGACCTGTAAAATCTTTGATTCTTTGGAAAAAAATATTCAAAGGTGGTATTTTTGTTACAAATTGGAGTGAATATGCGGGATTTGGTGCGCATAATTGAGCGGGAACGCTAGCGACCATCGCCTGAAGTACATCAAACGTAAACATTGTAAATACACGATAAACCTAGGAACCGTACTGGATGGTGAAGAACATCGCATTTGAATTTCGGCTTACCTGCTAAATTGCGTTATCCCGATTTTCTCACTCAGTGAACTGGAAAACAAAGATTCTAGAAATTTTACCGAATGTTTTAACCGTCTTTAATGCAAGAATGGGTGCAACCTTTTACCACAGAATGCATAGTGGAACAATGTACAGAAAATAATTAGAAGAAACAAAAAGATCGTTTCTTAGATGGCGAATGTGTCGGACAAAAAACATGAATGTGTTGGGCTAAAGAAATCATAAGGCAAGATAAAGAGAAATGTCAATAATTAGCTAGAAACACACACACACACACACACACACCCACACACAGAGTATAGATAAAGAGAGAGAGAGAGAGAGAGAGAGACATTTTTCGATTGAAAGAGAAAATGCTACCCTACTTTGATGAAAAGGAAACAAGTGACAAAAGTGACATATTCTGTAAAGGAGCAAAATGTGTCTGTCATTTTTACAGACATCAGTGGAATATCGTCATGTCTTATACCTAACATACCTCAGCAGGATGAGTTTTAATGCATAAAATTCGGCCTGGAAGAAGAGCACATTATATAAAATATGGAAACATCAATAATACAGATTAAATTGGTATGTCATTTGCTTCCTTTTGTCAGAATAGGGAAGTATGTGCTCAACAAGTTATTAAACAATGTATCATAATTATCTACTACGGCTGCTGCAATTGGGGAAGGAAAACTCCTTATATTTGATACAGAAAACATAGAAAATGAGGAAGAGGGGAGAGAACAAAATTGAAGGGAGAGAGAAGGGAAGACATAAGAAAGAGAGAAAGAGAGAGGGAGGGGAGGGAAAGTTGACAGAATTAGGTATCTAAGGTAGATGATAACATACTGATCGATTTCCGAAGAGGATAGACAGCGAAAGAGAAAGAGAGAGAGAGAGAAACAAAACGATAGAGGGGTAGAGAGAGAAGGTGAAGTTGAGAAGATTAAGACCACAAAATAAAGGGATGTAATATACGTGTAGTAGACCTATTTACATGAAATTACATTGACTATAATTCGAACATGGCCTTTACAATTCAATTGCAAGTTATATGACAAAAGTAACTGTGTGTTGGAATGGATCAATCCATATCACGTAATCGAAGATAATGAGTACACGTACATTTATGTTTGTAATTTATGTTCTACTTATTAGTCTGTTGATTGTTGTATGTCACAGTTGAGTTACGTATTGTTACTATTATGCAGGGCCCCTCAGTGAAAGCAGGTTCGTAAATGAAAAGGCAATCTTGCTTGAATGAAACCTTGAATGAATAAATGAATGAATGTATAGATACACGAATAAATAGATGAATTAATCATTATGTATAAGATAAAGAAATAAATAAATGAATAAAGGAAAAGGAAACTATTAAAGACAGAAATAAGGAGAGAGAGAGAGGGGGGGGGGGGATACATAAAAGAGATTAAAGAAACCCTGTACGTTTAGATGCTTGAGATTCACAAATTGCGACTGACGTCTTTCCAGATTAACCTTAGCCATTTAAAACAGATCTTTAGAGTCAGTTATATGAACTCGGGCCTTCTTGTGATAAACATTTCACCGGTGGATACAAGTTGTATTTTCTCACTGGCTAATTGTCTCAGAAAACCATGGCTGAAGGACAATCACGAAAGGTTTACTTACTCCATGTACTCCAAGAAAATCATCAGACGTAATGAGAGAGAGAGAGAGAGAGAGGGAAGGGGGGGAGAATTACGGAACAAGGGTTGGGGTCTATGACTACTTGGGACTTCAGTAGTAAGTAGGTCAACACATTTCATTTTCCTCTTCCTCCAACAAGTTTTGTTTTGTTTTGTTTTGTTTTGCTTTTCGTTTGTTTGTGTGTTTGTTTGCTTGTTTGTTTATTTTAGCTCTGCGTGATAACAACTGGATCTTAATTACCCAGGGAAGACACATTAGTTTTACTACTGCTCTTCCTGTGGACCCTGCAATCATTATTACCCCAGCAATACCATGCAGGTAACCATGTCACATACCTGGGTTGGGAGGGACACGTGAAGGCAAAACACCTTGTCCAAAGATGTAAGCACCGGACGAGGAACGAACCCAGGACCTTCCGTATCAGAGGTAAGAGCATTCACCACTAAACCAAAAGCATATTGCTTATAATGGCAATCCTTCTTCGGCAAATGATTTTTGTTTAATGAATTATGTTTAATGACTTACAATAATGTGACAATTTTTCATTTATATTTTTTAAAGAAAAATGATTGTATATAAATACTTGTATATTTGTGATTTATTGTCAAAAGTAGCATTTTTGTATATTATATTACCAAAATGACATTGTATGAAGAAGAAAATAAATCAAATCAAATCAAATCAAAATGCCCCCCCCAATTATGCTCCTGACAGAATTTATGAATCAGGAAGATATTTACCAGCCGAAGATTGTAAGTAATACAGTAAGGAGAGTGTAACCTTTATTTCTGTTGGATATTGATGCTTTAAACTTTTTTCATGATGCCATGACTCAAAATTAAATCATTTTTACATCAAACATGACAAACATATATCGAATGAAAAATAAAAAGAAGAAGGATTTTAAACTCTGGGGGGAGAAAAGCGTATATCAACAAGAAGTGAAATATCATCACGTCTATGCAAATACACATAATACTTCAAAATGTTTCTTGCATTTTTTCTCAGAACCATTAATACATAGCTTATCTCAACAGCATTTGAATGACAGGTCAAGACCTAAAAGTATAATGTGTATGAATGATGCATAAAAATTGAACAACTAACGAAATAACAATAAACAAAATTAAGAACTGCAAGAATGGGAAAAAGTTTATCGTCAAGGAACTATCAGATTTTTTCCCTCAGAAGGTAATATTCCTCTGCTGGATAAATTTTAGAATTTGGCCCCTTGACGCCCCTCCTGAAGGCTGCGCCATCTCCAGGTAGCGGAGTTGATGAGGGCGAGGTGACGATTGAATAATCGGAATTAGTCCGCTCTGTGGCATCGTGTAAACATGTGCAATGACACAGGATGGAGATAAATGTCATGCACTAATTGAATCTTCTCCTTCGCCTCAAGTTGTGGCAAGGAACGATGCGACGGAATGAGACCCAGCCGAGAGATATCCTCTCTTTCTCTTTATATCTCTTCTTTTCTTTCTTTGGCCTCTTCCTAGACTGTTTACATCTTTCCCTTTTACTTTTATTTTCTAGGGATATAATGAACTGCTATGACCTGCAGAAATAGGTAATTCAGAACAGAGAGACGAGAGAGAAAGAGAGAGAGAGAGAGAGAGAGAGAGAGAGAGAGAGAGAGAGAGAGAGAGGAGAGAGGTGGGATGGGGCGGAGAGGTGGGTTCCTGAGAAAGAGATAGAACATGCTTCCACTTTCGTAAATAGATTCGGTACATGTACAATATATAAGATATATTTCATTGTGTTTCCCTTCTCTACAAGATTTTATAATTTGCTCTGAAAAGAACCACGTCCAATATCACGATTTAGCTTTTACTTGCATTTCCGACTACAGTGATGATTTCCATGGATGCGGAAAAATATCATCGAGGCCTTAGTATGACACCAAATTCATGTCTAATAACACCTCATTATAATGTTTTGCTATCTCAGCACGGTCTCTACAGACACTCAAGAACTATGGCAAATTACTTTAGAAGAGATAATTGCTGTTTAAATGTTTTTACCCAAGAGGGACCACGGAGCTTCAGAAATGGCATTTTCTAGAATTGCTCAGGGGATGGAAGTTCAATGACTTTTCTCAGATTGCAAGTGAAGTATAAGGTATGAAAAAAGTGTTTCAAAGAACACAAGTGTTAACTGAGACATCTCCGATACACTGAAATACATGACATGTGTAATAATAGCTTTAGCCTTTCTTTCAAATCGGCCCTTATTTATTGTAATACAGGACAAATTAAAAAAATTTTGTCCCAAAAGTTAGCATATCTAAGATTTTTAATCGTAATATCAAATTTGCAGGTCCAACTAGATCTTCAGCAAGTGTTAAGTGAGACGGATCATTGATTAACGGGAAACTTTTCATGTCGATTCATATTCACAATTAATATCATAATACTTGTACTTTGTAACGTCCTGGGGCCTGTTGCATAAAACTTTTGCCGGAGTTTTTTATGGCAAAATTTGATGAAACTACGGCAAGAAAAATATTGCCATAGTTTTCCAGTACATAAAAATTTGCCAGACTTTTTTTTGCCAGAAAAAAAGTCTGGCAAAAGTTTTATGCAACAGGCCCCTGGACGGTAATTTACCGTATCATTCTGTTAATGATGTAATCATTTGTTATATACTTATGTTATCCAAAGTTGAAAATGGAAATGAAATGAAATAGCGTTTAATTGCCTACAGGGGCGTATCTAGGGAAAGCGTCGCCAGGGGCAAGCGCTGAAATTGTTCCCCCTTTTAACTTCTGACCCCCCCCCCCCAAAAAAAAAAAAAAAAAAAAAATCTTGAAAATTTTGAATCATTCTTTGCTTGGTTAAACTTCCAATACTTCAGAACTACCTTATAGATCTAGTTCATCCACACGTAAAATAGATAGGATATGAAAAAAATGCAGGGTTTTTAAAAAAAATTATTTCCCTTCGCTTTTTTGCGCCCCCTAAAAGTGGCATCCGGGGCTCTCGCCCCCTCACCCCCTAGATGCGCCACTAATGGGCTATTCATAACGCAGATAAAAGGAGGGCTTTGTGCTCCGAGACAGCAAATATGATTTTCAATAAAATGTTCGGATGATGTTTAATATAAACCAAAATGGTCATCACTTTTATGACCCGTTATCATCCACACAAATCGTTTATTCCATATTGAAAGCCATTTATACAACCAAAGATCCTAGACACTACTTAGAATATTGTCTGTACAAATAAGAATCTATGAAGGAAAAGTGATTTTTTTTTCATACCTGAACATTTATATAACAATAAGCAAGTCTTGAAAAGACCGGGGGAGGGGTATACCGTTATACTGTTGTACTAGTATGCACGCGCGACCAGGAAAATGCGTTACGTTGAAAGGGTCTTTGGTTACAGCGTGTCACGTGCGTTTAGGGCGTGAAATCAGTCTAAAATCTGGAAAAAGGGGGTGATTCTGCGAGAAAACCTGCTGGAAATAATTCGAAATGAGTATGATTATTGCCAATGGATAAAACTCGTTTAGGATGGTTTTGGAAAACATGTTGTCACCCGTGTGTGTATCATAATGTATAATTAGGACCCCCCCCCCCATGAAAATAAAGAGGAAAGCGGGAAATTAGAAGAGGGAGAGGGTATATAGGCTAGTGGGTGTGAGGGTGCGTGTGTGTAGGTGTGTATGTGGGAGGGAGAGGAAGGTAGACTCGCGGGACAAGTTGAGTAGAAGTGAAGAGAGAATATGGGTCATTATCTTTACACTTGCGTTATTCTGTCGCCTGAATGCTAGCACGGTTTGTTTATTTATTTGTTTTATTTATTCACTGATAAAAACAAATATACAATTATTCCCGCGTTCAGCTAAAAGCTGTTGTTGTTGTTTTTTTTCAGCGACGCCTTTAGCATGTGAGTAGGAGGAGCTATGCAAGAGTCACTTGTCACAAGGCATAGGAAATGCTCTCTTTTATTTGCTTAATCATGGAAGCCTAGATAACAAAAGGTTCATCTACCTGCAAAAATTAAGTGGATTCGTTCTTACAATTACGGGTTTACTCATTTTCTTGTGAAAGGCTAAATGGCTGAAATCAGACTTTACTTTTGGTACTTAAAAGCCATGCATGCGTTAATGCATGATTTAATGTAATGAATTTGAGAAAGGAAACTGCACGAACACACAGCTATATACAAAAAAGCATTTGAGTTTGTCGGCCAAGTGGATGGCAACGCCATGCCCCTCCAATGAATGCAAACTTGCGTACTCGTGCGGGAGGGGAACTGACGTTAAGTTTTTATTCTCTATTTATAACCCGAACGTCTGTTTACGCTATCAATCATTTTTCGTCCATCATCTTGGCAATTTCAACATGTATAAACGATAGATAATTCGGTTTATAGCCACTTGGTCCAATACAAGTTGGTCTAATTCTCAGATCATCTAACGCATATTGCTGAACCCATTTAGTTTTTTTTTTTATCAATTTGGTCTAATTGCCGTTTGGTCCAATCATCACTTGGTCTAATATCCACTTCGGCTAATTGTCATTTTGTCTAATAATCAAATGGTCTATTTACCACTTTGTCTACTTAGTTTCCTCGTTTCGTCTAATGACTATTTGGTCTATTACCAGTTCGTCCATTCAGATAGACTAAGTGGTGTTAGACCAAGTGGGTATTGGAGGAAATGGGCATAGCCTAACTGGAATTAGACGAAATGGTAAATGGACTATAAAGTGGCAATTAGATCATCTGGTTGTAGACGAAATGGGATTAGACAATGTGGGATGAGACCAAACGGGCATTAGACAAAGTGGGAGTAGACCAAGTGACAATTCACTGGTAATTCATGTGTGACCGAGTAAAGTGAACGAGCAAGCAAAAAGAAAAAAAATTGATTCATCCTCCCACTCTCTACTGGATTGAAGTGCTTTTTGCAGCAAAATTGCATAACACACCTGTGTATGTGTTTCTTTTAAATCATCATTATGTTTGACTTGAAATTTATCAAAAAAACTTAATCGTTTGGAAGAACCTACGAAACCCGTTATTTTAGCTAATAAGTTGCCTGACCTTGCAGATAACAGCCCTGATATCCGGCCTTACACCAGAAATATAAACAATTGTAAATGAGATTTCTATCTTAAAAACGCAATTCATTGTAGCCATAAACGTATTCCAGATGACAGGAGTTGCAGTACGTTCTGCTTCGAATAGAAAGAGCTCAAATGCAAACATCATGAGCACACAACAAAGAATTTGAAAGGAAGTCATTAAACCTGGAGAGTAGGTGTAATTCTGGAGAAGGTTAGAAATAAATTATTTCCGAGCTTTCTCGTTCTTTTTATTTCTATTTACAGTATAGTCAATTAGCAATGTGTAGTCAAAGGGACAATATTTTCATTGCCAAAATGCTTCAATAACGATTAGAATTGGCTGAAAGTGTTGAACAAATTCTGATAGGCACAAAATGAATATCTGCAGTTCCAAAACAAGTTTCTTCCTTTCAAGATTTGATTTAGTCAAGTCAAGCTAAGATTTACGCAGGCTGGTACAATAGCCAATCATCATCCTCGCAAGGAATTAACTATATGGCATTCAACAAGTCATTGAACACAGTGTAATTACTTGTATTTCTTGCAAAGCAGCGACCGCGTAGAACATACCCGGTGTTAAAATGTACATATATATATATAGCATCTTTAATATCCTGTGTGTTAGGCTAGTGCAGAAAATAATACATGTGCATTTATCTTTTTGATTATGATTTTAAACAATACGTGGCAATCTTCTCGTGTTGACTTTTTCTTACAAATGCATGAAATCTTATGATTATCAATCATCTGAGCGTTTATCAATAGAAGAAAATGTATCACGTAGAAAACCATGCATAACTCCCAGAAATAGAGGGAAAATTGAGAAATTGAAAATGTATATAATGAGGAAATAAGGAAGACCAGAAATGGTTATTTTACCCCCCCCCCCCCAAAAAAAAAAAAAAAAAAAATCAATCATCTGATATACAAACTAATAACTGTTTGCAGATGTACACTGTATCTATTGAACCCGGTCATTAGGATATCAAGTAATTTGTATACTTGTATGTATATGTGTAATTCATTTCTCCATTTCATTTTGTTGCTGTTATCTGGGGTTTTGATGGTTGTTATTGAATAGCATTGTTACCAAACAAAGCCTCATGGAAGACTACCAGTATTGGCAAAACGTGCCACCCTGCATGAATATCAGAAATAAATAAACAAATGAATAGATAGATGAATAAATAAATAGATTAATGAATGATGAATGAGTAAATAAATGAATGAATGAATAAATAATCAACCATTCATATTTTGTTCTAGACGATTTCGTCTTAGAATTTACCCTCAATCAGTATAATTATGTCGATATTGTTATGTAGACATTATATTACACCAAAATTCATTCAAGATTGCGTGACCACTGGAATAAAGTGTGAATACTATGCAGTGCTTTTAGGCTTTTAAGGATTACAGAAGAACAAAATCTACAAGCTATAGCCATGCATTTCTACATCTTGGAATCGAACTTCGTAGTTATTACCTATTGCAGTTTAATAACACTACATTGTCGTAAATGTCGACGATCTCCAGTAGTGATGATTTTAAAATTTAATATAATTTATTTCCGTTTTATTTCCACAGGGTAGCCCTTTCAGTGGTAAAAGTGATTTTCAAAGGGGCCCTGCATCACAATAAAAAACGATACAGTTTTACAGAGAAATATCAATATGACAGCAAGTAATACAAAAATACAGAGAAACAAAAATGTACAAGATAAAAAAAGAGACTAAGTCTACAGAAAAATGAAAAAATGAAAAAGAAGAAGAAAAAAAACCTAAATGAATTATGACTGTACACAAAAAGGGGAAAATAGAAGAAAACAGCCAACAAACCATCTTGGGCCTAAACCAGCAATTTAGGAATAAAGTAGTCAGTTGTGAAAAGACTTTTGCATTTTGTCTTGAACAAATGAAGGGATTTAGTATCTCTAACAATGAGTGGAGCCTTGTTCCATAGGAATTGAACATGGTATTGAAAGGACTTCTTCATATACTCAGTTTTCGGTCTTGGTATAAAGAGAGGAGTAGACTTGGGGGTGCACTGGGTGCACATGCATCCCCCCCCCCCCCCCCCCCCCCCGCTGAGGCAGAGGAGTTGCGCCCCTAGCAACCAAAAAAAAATTAAAAAAATTTGCCCCCCATTTTCTGCTTTCAACAACTTAAAAGGGGGGGGCACAAGACCCGGGACCCATAAAAAGAGAAATGAAAGGAGAAGGAAAGTGAAATTAGAGGGGGAAACAAGGAAAATAAAAACCAGAAATCGGGAAGCGCTTCCTCGCTTCGCTCGCGAGCATTTAAGTAACTTAACTAATACCGATGATAATTACAAATCTTACGAAAGGAATCAGTTTACATTTTGTGTCTCAATCTGATGTCATAGGCTACTGTTCTTCCACTCATAGAATGTTAGTAATATAACCACATCTGGATTTCACTCCAAGAAATCGACCTCGAAATAGACACATTTTCCCTAGATAATGGCCTAGATAAAAACAAAAGTTCACATTTTTCGTTATTGTTCGCTACTAACAAGATGATTTCGGGCACTGCAATCAGCCTATTTCAGAAGGGAGTTAGCAAAGTACAATATTTGGGCAGCGAGGTGGTTTACAAATTTACGTAAAAACATTTACTGTATTTTGCTGACGAGTACATACATATATATATATTTTTGGCGGGGATCGCTGACTTTCATCGCTGGAAAATAAAATAGTTTCAGACTGTGAGTGAGGTTCAGACATGGGTGATCAAATAGATTATTTAGATATCTTATAGGCTTATAGCGTATTTCGATGACGAAATAATATTTCTACAATGAAAAGGAGTATATTTTTCCTTGCTAGCTGCGCTCACTCGTTTTGTATTTATTGTCTTGCAAAGCAAATGAAACCGGCAAGTGAAATGACCAAGTAAAGAATTTAGATCTTTCATAGGCCCATAATGTAATTTGCTGAAAGCATTAAATAATTGTGTAATGGTTTTTGGAAAGCAAACGAATTCGGGCGAGCGAGGTGACCGAATGAATAATTTCGATGTTCCATATGCTGACAATGTAATTTACTAATTTCGCTCACTCGTAATGCTTAGAAACAGGGTGGTTTTGGACATCAATGGACCAGGAACGTGCCAAAATAAAAGGCGTTGGCAGCGAGGTAACCAGATATGAATTTTAGATATAGGCCTATAGAGGTCCAATATTATATTTTGATAACAAAATAACACTTCTTTCATTTAAAATAAAGCTGTAATTTTTGGCTTGCTCGCTTCTCTCGCTCGCAGTATAAAAAAAACCCCAGGGTGATATCTAGCAAGATGTGTCATTTTCCCCAAACACTGCCAAATTTAAAAACGCTGTACGTCCCTAAAGACATCTTGTTTCGAAATTGCTGTTGTTATTGTTAACATGATAGAAATAACAGTATGCATATTACACACACACGCACACCCACCCTCACACACTTTTCCACTCGGTGCCCCCTCAATGCGTAGACCCCTGGTACGCCACTGGTTCTAATTTTGTAAACTTTAGTTCCGCCTACCCAAGATGTGCACCTCCCCATCCCCAAACGCCCTTGCCAGGGCATACCTCGTTTGTATCTGCGGGGTTTTAAAGGATATTAGGTCTCTCAGATATTCAGGGGCAAGCCCATTTATTACCTTGAACATGAATAAACAAACCTGGTAGTCAACTCTTTGAGAAATAGACGGTCAGTTTAACTTTCTAAGTAATGTTGTGTTGGGTGTAAAAAAAAAAATAAATCAGCATTTAAAACTAATCATGAACCGTAACCTATGACTAGAGTGTTACAGAGTACAGTTAACTGAAACTGGAATATTTAAGTTAAGAAGAGGTGACGCTATCCAAAATTTCTGTGATTATTCCATCATCAATCTGCCCACCTCCAACAAGTGCAATATTTTCGACACGTGAATGTTTAGAAGTGTGAGGTCAGACAATGGGCTTCCCGTGATGGAAGGATGCAAGTATGGTATCCTTTATAGAACGCATCGAAAAGGAAGTCAAGAAAACATTCGTACATTTTGCTGACATTTGTAAATAACGATCTGGATCACACCTGTGCAAACCAAAGGTTGTGGGGAATATATCACCTATCAAACATCTTTAGTTCGAGCGGGCAGCAACCTGACTCTTGTTGAACCAAGAAGAAAAGAGAGCGAGAATAGTTCGTTTTTCTCTTAATCCGGGAACGTCGTCTACTGACAGCTCGAAGTAAATGAGAATGTTTATTTTCTATTGATACGTAGATAAAACGTCTGCACAGAGAACCCAAAAGGTGTTCAATCCGTTAAATGCAAAAAAGTGTAGCGCTCTTCTTGCTTCTGGCAGATGGTTATTATCATTATGAATGTTATTCCGGAACAGTTCACACACGTTTTGTTTGAGCACCACAGCACTGGAGAAATCATACGACCATGAATTGTCCGGTTTTAATTATACGTTGTGTGTTGAGCTTTAACATTGACTATTCCAAGTAATCAAAATAAACCCAGAGAGGTGAGTGTACTTATTAACAGAGTGACTATGCACTGCCTTGAAACTATCTATTTCACTCATGGGAAACTGGACTGTTAAGGGAAAAATAGCTGATCTTTCAAAAACCTCCCTCTTTAACCTTAGCAAGTTACATTTAGCCTCTGTGAAATTGTCATCAGTTTTACTACTGCTCTTCCTTCTGGCCCTCCAATTAATATCACCTCGACAATGCCAGGTACCTATTCAATACACCAGGGGCCCGTTGCATAAAACTTTTGCCAGATATTTTTCTGGCAAAAAAAAAGTCTGGCAAATTTTTATGTAATGGAAAACTATGGCAATATATTTTTTGCCATAGTTTCCTCAAATTTCCCATAAAAAAAAACTCCGGCAAAAGTTTTATGCAACGGGCCCCTGGGTGGGCAGGGACATTATGAGGGCAAAACACATTGTCCATAGAATGATGTAAGCTATTTTAAGGGGATTTCACACCGGGCCTGCCTAGAGTTGCGTAGTGTTACGTACCGGGTACGCCGAAATAGGCTGTGTACTAAAAAAAATGCTGCGCGCAGGATCGCAGTCGGAGAGAGAAGGAAGCAAGCTATCGGAAGGACGAGAAGAAGTGTGGATTTTTCGTCAGCCTGGCGTAGGGTAGCGTACTTGCTTAGTAGCGTAGTGTCGCGTAGACTTGCGTAAAAACTGCGTGGCAGTTCGCCGAGAGTACGGAAAAAATTAAACATGTTTAATTTTTTGCGTCCATTTCGCGTACCCATTTGCGTCCCTCGACGTAGGGCCGAGTAAGCTCGGCGTAGTCGCTACGCAACACTACGCAACTCTACGCAATGCCCGGTGTGAAACCCCCTGCAGAGCGAGGCTCGAAGCAGAAACCTCTGATATGAGAGGTAAGAGCCTTCACCATTACCATGATTACGTCGAATTCATGTACTTCCTGGGTTCATCACGTGAATAATTTCTACTCTTGCTGCATCAAGAATGTTTCCATTCAAGAAGGTTAACTCGGTTCTTTATTTTCTTTTCATTTGGGCTTGACTGACGAAGATGCACATCTCCGAGCCGATCCTATGCATGTTTGTATTTTTTTGAGTTAGCCAATCCACAATCACAGTAGAAAGTGCTATGGTTGCACATCAAGTTGTGTGGAGTGATATTCTACCATCTTGCTCGTTGGGTATTGATATAAAGCATTCATTCAGGTCTGTGGTCTTCTCGATCATTTGGTCATTCTAATTTTGTGAAAATGAAAAGTATAAAGGTTTCCGTCTGGACGCTTATACTCAGTGTTTTTCGCGGTTTCTATATATAAAACGTATCGCGCAATAGTTGTAAAAAGATAAGAAGAAACAAACAGTAACTTGAAGTCACCATAAAATTCCCCTAGCGTGAAATGTTAAAAGCCAACAGATGCCAAATATTGGAGTGTTGAGCTACAGATATGATGCAGCTGTGTTTAGATTTTATTAAAGTTTGCCCTTCTCTGCCCTATTTTTTTTCACAAAGAAAATGTCAGATTCTGCATATCTTCCCAACTTGATCCTAAAATCAACAAAAATTACCGTAAAACGTCCGGTCAAATTGTCGCCGAAATCTATCAACTGATTGGACGATTCACATTTCTCTAAATTGGGGCTTTCTGAGGATTCCTGTCTTTCCTTCCCACTGCCCCCCCCCCTCTCTCTCTAAATACATTT
>CM057165.1:1073281-1113281 GCA_029962745.1 Echinometra lucunter
TTATCATACTGGTGCTCTTTACCCCAAAGACTCGGTGTCTGCACCCTGGCATCCTTGCCCCCACCCCCTTCCCCCTCCCCTTTTCCCCATCATGGACTCCAGTATCACTTTCTCCCAGATTCCAGGTGTGATTAGGGCAGAAGATGATTCCTGACTGTCTTTAGAACTATCTATCATGAGATGAACATTCATCTCCTTTAAACCCCCCCCCCCAAAAAAAACCCACCACCTTGCAGTTGATATCGTTGACATATTGCACTTGGAGCTCCTCACGTTAGACTCCCAGCACCCCGCGCCCCAGTTGATGTATGCCACGTCTGGATGTGATGCTTTTTAATCGAATAATTAATTCTTAATAATTCATAAAAGAGGATTCATTTTCTAGGACTTGGGGGAGGGATTAGGGTAGGTGTTATTTTTTTTCTGCCACCTTCAATCTGTCTGTCGTATATTAATGAGAAATTAAACTTTTCACACGAGCCTCAAGAATTACATCCTTGCATGATTCATTCTTGGAATAAAGTCGTTTAACATGGGCGTCAATCGGGGGGGGGGGTGTGGAGGGGTTCACGTCCCCCAAAACTGTAAATGAGTAGGGCATACAATAGGGTATACAATAGGGTATTTCTTTTTTGTTGTCAGCAAAAATTTGGTGTTGGTCCCCCACCCCCCCCCCCGCATATCTTATATCCTGCGAACATTTTTAAAGCTTTTTTTTGGAGAGTTTCTGCCAAAATATAAAAGGATTGGACGCCCCCCCCTGAGAGTTAATAGCCGCGTTTGTCCCTTTCGATCTCACGTAGGAACCTTCATGGGGTGTTTCACCAGGGAATTGCCCTGGTTTAACAAAGCTAGTTGTGCGCAAAGTTACGCATGACTTGATATGGAAAGCCAAATGGGCTGTCAATCACATTTAATCGTATAAGCTTACTATAAAAAATATCTATGTAGAATGACATTATTGTTAATAATACAACATTTTTAATCTGAAGTATAGGTTTTGCCAAACAATTTGATTGAAATTATTTGAAATACAGTCACATCATACAAGAAGAGGGAACTTGGGCATTCCATTGGCAGTTCATAGTTAAGTTGTTCTTAAAGTCATGGGTAACTTAACGCAAAGCTTTGTGAAACACCTCCCAGGGTATTCACAAAGTACCAGTTATTCTTTAAGGGATGATGATGTGCATATTCAGTGTATACTCAGGGCCCTCGAGTACAGCAGTTGATAACTGAAGAGACTACCCTAAATAAATCAAACTGAAAATAAATAATCATAAATAAATTCATTTGCTTAAACAAAACAAAAAAAAATAACTATAATCACTAATCCATTACACAAACCCATCAAGTAAGTGAACAGGAAACTGTATCCTTCCAGAGAGAAAGGGGGGAGGGGAGGGGTGCGTATTGTTTCCTGGCAGCCCCATACTAGAATCCCGTTGCAATAGTATGTCTTTAATTTTTCCTGCACAGCTTTAAGGCGGAGAAGGGGTGGGTGGGGTTGGGAGGAATGGGCCGGAGGATGGGGGGGGGGGGGGTGTGGTGTACATATCGACAATGTATTTAATGTAGGCTGACAAGGCCGTTGTAGAAAGCAGTTTGCGAGAGGCAACGTGACTGTGTATAAAAAGAACTTCAAATGAAATAGAAAAGTAATTTGGCAGTATGCTAGAAACATGTACGTCACTACCAGCATAACCATCCATCCATCAACTCCTGAATTGTGTATATGAAGTAAACTGAATTACATTGATGCAACTTTATTTTTAGGATAGTGGCTTGAAATAATACTGCATACAAGTATTTTGTATACATTCGCACAAATAAAATGCCACACGTTCTTACCCATTTATTGCTAAAAAGCATATATGTGAAAAGCACAATGTGAGATATGCACTTTGGAAATTACAAATTTCCGTGAAACACTGTCGCAAAGACTTTACAAAAATCAGCTCAAGGTCAATCTAATTCCTCTGTTGTTTTGCTTACAGAAATCCTGTTCGATTATGTAACGTGTCTTTGCAATGTTCGTATATCTTTTTAAAGGCGAGTTGCCCGAGGTTGCTTATTAAGTCTTTTTCCCCAATCGTATTGTTGGTTGATTTACTTTCTCGATTTTCATATCTGGGCCATGCTTTAAAAAATGAAGCAAACGGTTACACATGTGACCACCTAATCTTGCCTCATTGCATGCCGGGATGTCAGATTACTCGTTACTTTTTTTTTTAATATCTCTGGTTTCCTTTATGAAATGGTTTCCCTTTCTTTGACAATTAAAATCATTATGCAGTCATAATATTTTCACAGAGACATTTAATTAGAAACGTCCTTTCTTGAGTGGTCACACACGTGACCGACCCAATTGTTACCTCTAAAAACAAAATAATGGTCACTCATTTTTGGAAAACTGCCTTCAAAACTATACAGAGCAATCGCATCATCCAGCAACGAAAAGTGGAAACTTTAACATTCCAAGCATGCCCCAAGGATATACCGCAAACACCCTGGCAAAAGTATATGTTTGAATACCAAGAAGTAATACCCATCTTCACGCGAGGTCACACATGACCAATATAATTTTGATCTCTGAAATAAAATGATGTATTCTACTTTAAAATAATCACCTTCTATCTGTTGAGGGATAGGATTGTTACCTAAATGTTGTATCATTTATCAAATCTTTTTTCACGTAGTTTCTTTCCGTCAATTTCTAGAGGGAATTGACTCAACGCACCCCCCCCCCCCCATCCTTCCCCTTGATGGTCGTATAGAGCTACCAATTTTCACCGTGGCTAGACAGTTTTCATAAAATCATTTTTCGACGATTGCAACCGGAAACTGAAACACAGAAAAAAAATAATAAAAATATAATGGCGGACCACAATCAACTCTAAAGGTTGTATGCGATGTGAGATAACGTCTCAAGAGACAGGCTTCATTAATTTCTAGACGTAGCGTAAATGACGTTATGTCCTTCCATCATGAATAATTGATGTTTATATAGAATATCATTTCCAACATACTGCATATTAATGGGCGAGATATAAACAGGAAACTGTAAAGACTAACAACATACTTGAATATAAATGTAAATCAAGTAAAGTAGCGTTCAGTAAGTGTGCTAAGGGGCGGGGCCGTCCTACAACCGTCTTTTTCAATTCCCCTCCAAAACTTGTAATGAAACTTGCAGCAGATTAATTTTTAAGAAGCACTCAGTTCCTTAGATCATTAGCTTCTTTAACGTTACAGAGAATCCAGTACTGGCTAACTATTAAAGTGTCCCGTTTCTTAGTTATTTTTCATGAGTTTGAATTTCTGTCTTCTGTGGCATTATCTATTCAGTTTAAGTCGGAAAGCATGGCAGTTGAAATTTTCTTCCTTGCTAATAAGAAGGGGAAACTCTAAAAGGCTAGTCAGACCACAAAATTGATAGTTACAGCAATTAACGATAAATTTATTTTGTTCGAAAACTACTCCCCTGTTTTTGATGTGGGTGATGGTAGAAATTGTAATTGAAATTGTTATTCAAATATCTCCTCAACTTCTTTTAACAATTTCATTGTCTCCTTGGGATTGCTTGGAGAGCTATTACCATTATTTTTTTATTTTTTATATTTGAGGGGGTGGAGGCGAAGATTGATGAAAATAATTTGAGGTAATTCTTGCGCTCTCCTTATAAGACGTCAAATCAGACAGACCATGCGACCCGAATCCAAATTTCCAAGTAATGCTAACAACTCAGTCACACCGACAGAATGGCTTATAACCGTCGTAACCTTGACCGTCAGGAGTAATGTAATTGATTGATTTTGCTGTTGTCGTATTACTGTCAGTCTCGATGGTGTGACAGGGGTATCGGACATGGAGAGTGGGATAGGGGTTTGGGATAGGGTATTGGGAAAGGGGTATTGGACAGAGGTATCGGGATAGGGGTATTGGGATAGGGGTTTTGGGATAGGGATTTGGGATAGGGGTATTGGGATAGGGGTATTAGGATATGGGTATTGGGATAGGGGTATTGGGATAGGGGTATTAGGATAGGGGTATTGGGATAGGGGTATTGGGACAGGGGTATCGGGACAGGGGTATCAGGAAAGAGGTATCGGGGCAGGGGTATTGGGATAGGGGTACTGGGCTAAATCTTCTTCAAACATGAGACATAATTGCTTTTGAATGCAGAAAAAAATGTATGCAGTTACGTCACAATTCTGCATCCTTCAGAAGCATCTGACTTCTCTTTCTCTCTCTCTCTCTCTCCCCTCTTTCCTTCTTTCTCTTCCTCACACGTTCACATCCTATCTGTCTCCATTATCCATAGTATGCATTCAGGCAATGTATTTTTTAAGAGAACAGTGGAGAATGGGAAACTAACTAAACTTTGCTGGGAATTTTTCCGACAAATAATAAATATTTGCACAGGAAATAAAAAGTTCTGGGGCTGAAATATTTACCCCAATTAACAAATTTTTTAAAGCTATTATTATCATTCAAACCAAAATTTCAATTCCAGAAAGCAAAGATTTCACGCCCTCCCCCTCAGCTCCATTTGATATAGCAACACCCCTAAGGCTGAAGAAAACGATTTCAAGTTTAACATTGAAATAAGATACACATGCACTACCATTAACTTCATTTGCATGGAATTTTTAATAACCAACATAAAGTTTGACATTCAAAACATAAAAATCAATCATCCTAAAAACAAATCAGCCATATTTCTATATAGCATCTTAATTTTAAGTTCACTATCCAAATAATAGAAGAAAATGATTATTCCATGAGCACGTGATGTCGATCTCAGATTTCAGACAAACAATAAAATGTTCTAAATTTTCAACCACATGAAACCTCATGAATTCAAGCAGCGGATCGATAAACAAATAAATATAAGTCTGTTCCGATCAAAACAGACTCGATGAAAACAGAATTTATTGAAAGGTTATACATCCTCGTCCACATCAAATCTTGTTCATCAATTTCGACAAAGCTTCCTATTGCATGCCGTCATATCCATCAACAATTTTCCGAAATGTCACAACGCCTTTAGAATACAAACCCATCCTTTCATCTTGCATGAACTTGGTGGTGGTAGCCTCAGAATTCATCAAATGTAATTTGAAGTCTTTAATTAAATTATGAAATATTCATACATATTCTAATTGAGCGTGCTACGAAGAATTTGAATTACAGGGCTTCGTCCTTCAGATCACCGCTACCAACCGTATACAATCTTCTCTTTTTCACTCTCTCTCTCCCTCTCCCTCCCTGACTACTTTCCCGACCATAACATTTCCAATACTGGTCATTCTTCAAAGAAGAAGTGATAAACGTCATTAGCAATTCAATATACACATCTTTCATTCTACTCTTTTAGTATCTGTGCAAGAAATATTACATTGCAATACCCTTTTCTACTATTTACATGCTATATGTGTTAATATTTAATCTGCACTGAGCGATGTATATTGATCAAGTTAAAAGTGCACTTAAACTTGCAATAAAACGTGACTATTGCAGTCACAATATTTTCGAAAAAGGGGGAAACAGCTTTTGATATATTTAAATATCATCTACAAGTCTGGTCATGCTAAAAGTAAAAAGTTAAGTAGAAACTAAACATTTGAACATCGAAATTCTAACAGCATTGATGAAACAAAATAGTCATTTCCAGTTTTATTTTTAAAAATATCTTAATACAGTTTTTATAATGTTTGATTGTTCCATTCGCGATCCTCCTTCAATACTTTTTTAGTTGATGTCGTTCCGTTCTTTCAGTGTATTTGTGCAAGTTGTTATAGAGAATATTGATCAAATCATTAGACAACATGAGAAACCAAGACCACATGTCTTAGAAAAAAAGTTATAATATGGATGTCACTGCCATAAAAAATAAAGGTTTCTTTTAAATCTAAATCTCCCTTTTAATCTCCATGGGAACACATTTCATTTGTCTTTTTATTTCAAACAAAATGTGATATGCCTACTATAATGATGTTAGTTATTACGATAAATACTTTGGTGGAAAGAAAACAAATGCGCGCACCCAACTTTGCAAATCTCAGTAAGGACTTGAGAAGTGAACGTTATTGTACATTTTATAGTTTTAGTGCAACAAATGCGAAATTTCATCATTGAAAAACATAACATAAGGAGTCAAGGCATACGATATGCCTGTATATTTTCTTTTACAATGCCCTTCTGTCTTCTTATTAGGAAATCCGTTAACACTACATTTATCAGGTAGTACAATGGAATATTTTATCATCAGCCTGATCCTCAGGTAAGCTATACGCCAACTCATTGCAGATGAAAACTGTTTCTAATAAAGTTCGCTATACCTTTCAGTATCTAAATAGTAGGTTATATCTTTTTGGAATGAGAAATAGACAGGTTGACATCAGTCGAATGATGACTGGACTGCACTTCTAAATTAGGGAGAGGAATAAAAAATTTATTGGAATGCCGCTGGAGAATAGTACGTTCACACTTGGCTGCTACATGGTCGGCCTCATGGGTAATCTTAGTGGGTTTCGATGTCTCAAGGTATTGCGAATGTTGGTAGAAACGCCATTAGGTGTTAAGGATGTACTTCTTCGCTTCCTTATACTTCTTTTCCATCCAATACTGCACGTGCCGGAAAACTGACAGGCCGGTCCATCAGTGATATGTTCTGTCTTAAAGGGAAACCTCCGTGTGAAGTCTGAGTTCCTGGACCGAAACTGTGGCAGCCCGCCCTCTGCGGCGCGACCGGTTGGATTATGGGCGCGCTTTGAGACCAGCAACTTATGTAGAAGCGCTCGGACCACCTCGTCTTCCTGTTTCGTTTGAGCTTCAATGTTCCGGATATCATCGTTAATCAAGGAGGTGACAACGTTCTCCTGATCGTCCAGGGTGTCACGGGTGCCATCTCGCATGTTGGGACCGGCGTAAATCAGAGCAAGTAGAAGTAGCCTGGCGGCATTTATAGCATCCATGGTGTCTCTCTCACACACACCCCCTTAGGATGCGGGACGATCTCCTCTGAGAGCCTGGCAGCTGACAGGTGGCAGGCTACACGTCGGGGTCCCCTGGCGGGAATATACTACAAGGAAAATAGAAAAACAGAGTGACAAGAGGGATTAGAAAACGTGTGATCATCCCGTGAGTATACCACAGACAGACATGCTATTTTCTGACCCTATCTTTTGCACCATTTTATGAACGTCATCGTAGATAAATAGCCCTCACTGTGTCAACCTTATATTGGGTTGGGATCCGAGATAGTGAGAGATTTTGAACGGTCAACGCGATGAATATTCAATTTGGCGGAAGTCAACGTAACGTGATTTATTCTCCCTGGTGCATCCGCTCAAACAAGATTACTATAGATCGAGGGCTAACAGCCGATCACAAATTGCCAGCTGACTGTCGGGTGATAGCATTTTGAAGACATATGTTAGGGAATATCAATGAGATAGTGATAAAAATATCAGAGCATACTCTGGAGGAAAAGGTTATGGAAGCACTGAAAATGAATTACTAATCAAAAAAAAAAATCATAGTTGTATTACCCAAAGCAGTACATGTACACCTATAAAATATATAGGAAGATAAGCCTATGTGATTCGAAAATTCAAATCCTTAAGACAATCTATATTGACAGAAGTTCATGAAATGTGTAATTATGAATATTCGCATGTTACACCGGTTTGTATTCATCAAACACATGTCCTTCACCCATTAACAACTCGCCAGGAGACATTTTAATTCTACTTAACGCTTAACAAATCTTTCAACTAAAACGAAATGGGTCAGTTTCATCACCGTTTGCATTGGAAAAGATAATAATCCCACGTCTAGATGATATTCAAGGGTGAAGTCTGCGTGCATATATTTTTCGAAATGCTTATAAAAACGAGTTTATGTCCACGAAATCAGATTACAACCATTCCACATATCATTCTTCTGATAAACAGAAGTCCAGGTCAAACTGTGCTGTTGTTGTCATTAGGTCAATCTGAATACATACAACTGATTATTGATATTGATTTGTTGTCGACTTGGGCCCCGTCTTACAAAGGGTTGCGGTTGATTCAAATCGATCGCAACTTTGAGATTCATCTCAAGTCCTATCTCTTAAGTACACAGTTGAGATCAATCTCAAAGTTGCGATTGATTTGAATCAATCGCAACTCTTTGTAAGACGGGACCTGGTTTGATTGCGAATATAGTTCATTTATTCTTTAATTATTCTCTTGGAGGATAGACTAATTGATAGTCAAAGCGAAGTGAGACATGACGTGTGTATAAACATAGATGTAAATAATACAGCCGCTTTCCTGTGTAGTCAAATTGCTTGAGGCACTCATTTAATCATCCCAAAGACCTTCTTAATACTACCGCCTCCTATGAATGTGGATTTTGGCCTCTGCTTGCTTGAAAGATAATAAAGTTGTGAAGTAATACTGACTAAGAATAGACTTATACTGTGCTGTTTTCATCTGTCCGACGTAAACATATCATCATAAATTTTTCTTTACTTCACTTCCACAAGCGGATTTCTTTTGAAAAAAAAACTATGTCGACAGACGAAAAACTGCCGCATGTTGCCACTCAGAGTCCATACCAATAAATGAAAGATATATAGATTTCTCTGTAAGGAAAAATCTTAACAGAAATAATCAAATGATACTGCTCTTCATACGCATGCATCTTACTGAAAATCGTCGATAAAACGCCAAAATAAATTATGTTAAAGATTTTTCAATCATCTTCGTGTGAATGTAAAATCTCATTCCAAGAACACCTGTCTCGCGGACCCAATTCATTTCAAATAACGATCTCGCACATCAGCCCACCCTATCCCCAATTTATTCCACGAGATAAATCTTTGATGAGGAAAGATTCTTTATCCAAGCCTCCGAGCTCTTGTCATGTTGCAGTCATTAATGGTGTAAAGACTTAGTAATTTCAAGCACTGTGTTTGTTTGGGTTTTTTCAGAATTTTTTGTAATGTAATCTATAGAAAATCAAGGCAAGTAATCCAAACCCAAAATTATTTATATAACTAAAAATGTGATCATGAAATGATGAAACACATTTCTAACTAAATTCATGACACAAAGAGTCAGTTTGTATGTATCAACAAAAGTGTTGATTCAAGGAGGTGAATAAAATGATACCTGAACCATTTTACAATAAATTTTATGAATATTTCACTTAAGCGACGAACGCCACCGGCATGTTATGCTCCGTTTTTTATATCTTCACTGCTGCCACATGTTCCCAATTATTGTTGTTTTAGTTTGCATTACAACAACCAATGAGGAGAGCCTTTAAATAGAAATTATCATTTCTTATAGATAATCAACAGGCATTTGTGGTCATGTTTATATTACATTCCTGCAAATGAAATAAATAAATGAATTTTGTCTCCCTTCACAATCTCATTCAGTGAAGTATGACAGGTCACAATCATGTAAGCACTGACTGCAAACATTTAGAACGACAAAAATTAAATTATTAAAGTATTTGTATAGCCTTGATGAAAAGGTTGCATATAACTTGAAAATTCATCATTTCAACTTTGTCCTTTCAACTAATGTACTTTGTTCATTTCCGGTTGGATGTCCTTTTTTCCAACTAATTCAGATTGTAATACTGGTCTTAAGCGGCGCCACACAACTGAAGATGGAAACTTAATATTCATTACAAAAAGATGGAATATTCAATTACCTGCGTGTAGTTTCATGCATTGTGAGGTCTCGCTTTCAAACAGGATTATCATTTTGGAATCTACCTGACACCCACTTGTTCAATTTCTAAGTGCATGTCATTCCCCCTTTTCTCAATATATCTTGTGATATGAGGCATGTTCATACATTAGAAAATTGTGTAATGTTCAAACGACAGGAAGAAAATGTTGAGGGGAGAAACACATCTGCAATCAATCTTTAATGTAGCGGAACAGATGGTGCTCGTAATAAACAGTGGGCGGGTGTGTGCGTATATGTACGTACATTGAGGGTGTGCGGTGTGAGTTTAATAGAGCGATGAAGAAGCTAAGAGGAAGAGAGAGAGAGAGTTACAGAGAGAAAGAGAGAGAGAAGGGGCGACGAAAATGAATAACGTAACTTTTAACCATGTTCAAATGAATTATGTTTGCAAATGTTTCACTCATGGTTCCAAGGCTTATAATCCTATGACACATCATCGCACCTCTCAAACAGTTTCGCGTGTTACTGTATTCGCCAGAGGCCACAAATCGATCGATATGTATTAATCAGAACAAGAAACGCAAAGATCGCATGCATTATCGGACTTGAAATTCGTCACGTTTCAAAAAGTGCAGTCTGTCAGAAAGATGTCATATCAAGTGACAATTTAGACAAAATAATAGCAAATGTGCACACATAATAACAATACTGTACCTAAATTCTATTTCAGTATTCTGATTTTGTAAGCCAAGAAAGCGTAAGAACAAGAGCAAACCAAGAAAATGAGAATTTTTTCGAATTTTTTGTCTCATCACTTTGGATTATTAACATAACACGAGCATTTACTATGTATTTCTTTTTTCTTTCTACTGGGCATGCTGGGTACCGGAAGAAATTCTTCAGCAGACATCAAAGTTAGTATTACCAGGGCCCCGTTGCATAAAACTTACCACTGATGATAACTTTGCCATCAATGGTAACTTCCATAAATATCTTGAATTTGATTGGCTGTTGAGCAATGTTAATATGGTAGTTACCACTGATGGCAGAGTTACCATTAATGGTAAGTTTTATGCAACGGGTATCAGAACGGATAGAAATGGGGTTTTATGATTCTTGTGATCGTAAATCTGTAGACTTGAACACTGTTGAAGGCTCATTGGACATAATCCATTAATAAAGCATGAATCCAGTAGAAAACACATACTGCTCATTAGTGAGCAAGTTTCGTGCAAGTTCTGTTGTAAAGCTTCTTTGATATATTTTCTCAGGCTTCCCTCCTTTCGCTATCACTCCTATGTAGTTTAAGAAAATATTGTTTTCTTCTTCCCAAGGATTGGTCGCCTTGACGGTCCGCAAGACGGTAAACCCTTGTACTTGTTGGAGCCGTCACAGTTCACAACGCACACTTCGCGCTCACTTCGTGTCACCCTCGCGCACACTATATACGCAGCCATTAAGCCGTAAAGGTTTTCAATTCCCTCTAGAAAAACAAGCGCCCCGGAGCACGTCCTCGTACTATGTCAGTTATTCGTGGCGCCAATTAAAAACGTAATGGAAGCCCTAGGAGATTTAAGAGAAGAGAAGCCACTGTGGTGATCGTTGTTTTTATGATTATTTCTTGAGCGAAGGAACGGATGTTTCCTTGACAGTACTCGGGGGAAACTGGTCTAAAAGTTTGAAGATTTACAGATCAGTTATATCGAAAAGGGGAATAAAGCTAATTCATATTCACGAAATCATGTGTCGTTTAAATAGTAAAATGAATGTGTCATAATCAGTTTTTATATGTAAAGTCGATTGTTAATTTTTATTTTTCCCGAAATTTTCTTCACGTTAATATTTTTAAGATGAAACTTTGAAGAGAAAAATGATTGGACATAGACAAGCATTCCGATAAACCCACTAAATGTTTTGATTTGTAGAAATTATATTTGGGGATAAATATCCAGGAAAAGGGTGTGTGGGTAAACGAAACTTTTGATGGTTAAAGACATTGGTTAACACTGTTATGATTTTAAAAAATCTTGTTTTGTTACTTGAAAATGGGATAAACATATGGGTTATAGTGTAAAAATACCAGTCTGAAAGTTTCAAAGTATAATATCCACAGGAAGTATTTTTAAATATAAAAAATGTGAACCAATGTTTGAAAAATATACGAGGGTCGGTTACAAGGGAATAGACATAAGGAGTGCGCATGCGCATATGACTCACCTTACCGTACTGTGTGTACTGGCGCATCACGCGGCGGGAGGCACATAACGGCATTTTCAAATTCAAGCAAAGTGGTCCTCTTAGTGATTGTCTCGTGAGACGAAGGATAATAAAATTGCCGTTTGCGTCTAACTTACACTTTTTCATTCCAAATTATGGTTGGTTTCAGGGTTTCTGAGTACGAATACAATAAGTACTCATACACATGTTTCATCTTAGTTTGAGAATTTTTTTAATCAGTTACTCACAAAGTTAGCCAATGCCTTTAACCTCAGAAAACATTACAGAATGCAGGATATCTTACAGGAAACGTACATTCAGACAAATATAGATTATATGTCAACTTTTCTGCCTAAATAATAGAGTATATGGATCTGCTGACATGGTTTAAAATCCAAATTATATCGTGATTGACATTTTATTGGACAGTCAGGAGATATGTGGTAATACTGTTATGAATTTATATAGGAAGAATAAATGACAACGAAATGGATTCTAAATGTTATTTCTGCCACACATTCCGTCTCAACAAATAAAAAGTAAGACTACGATTATTTTTTGGTATCATTCGTTAGATCAAAAATGCATATCTAGCGTCTATGCTGTGACCGTACTATTATCATTTTTTAAACTCACATATACACGTTCGTAAAAATATCCTATAGCATCCTATAAATTTATTTGATGTACGATAAAAGGGCAATGTAGATTAATGCCATGCTCAAGGGCATAAATGCCGTGCCGGGGATCGAACCCCCCCCCCCCCCCCGATTCTCGCGACTCCAGTCAAGCGCCTTAAACCACTGAACCACGGCACCTCCACGGCATTATACACATTACAACGATGCTTCTGTATCGATGTCAAACTGAACTGAATCATAAGTGGACACTGATGAAACTAAAATTAATCTCTTTAGAGATGTGGCCCTATTTTCCCAATGAATTTCGGGGTTCGATGCAGACGCTTCACTACCTTAGCATCTATGATTAATTTGGAGTGCGACATTGCATTTTCTGAAAGCTATCATTTTTATCTTCGATTGCATATTTTCTGAAAAGTCTTCTCAAATCTCTCTTAATCCTGATTCACACCTTATGGAATTATCAGGATCACAACTGATTGATAGACTATCATAGGAGTTATGACAGTTTCAGAATTTGACGTCAGATTGTGACGCAAATCTATGTAGAATTAACATAAGATACATGTACCTTTTAAGTTCCATGGTAATTCAGTGAATTAATTCCAAAATGAAATAGTTTCGGTATACTACATTGGACGTTAATTGCGTCATGCGAGCGCTTTCATTCATGTCGTATACATATATTATTTGATTTTTTTACGTGTGGAATTCGCCTACATAGCTCAAAGATCAACAACATTTAATTAATTTGGACAACCTATGCCATTCAAATTATAGTAGTTCCTTTAATTATATTACGGCAATATGAAAATATGGAAGTGCATTGAACCTTCACTGAAATACACATGAGAAATAAATGAAATTTGAGTTCTCTGAATGCCTTGGTGCAAAATGCACTATGAAAGGCGATACCAAGGGACAAGTGGCGTCGACTTCAGCTGGGAGGGGGGAGACATGTCTCTTGGGGCTACTCAAAAGTTTTGATTGTCTCCTCCAAAAATTCAAATGGATTGATGTCAGTGCCCTATAAATATTCAGTACCTGTTTTTGCATCTTTTCCACCATGTCTTCATGGTCTTGAGAACATTCAAAACCATTATTGCAAAACCTGTCGTCATATATTGGCTTTACCTCGTACAAAAACTGTTCCGAAGGAATCAACGAATCGTTGAGATATACATCAGGTATGAGGATTCCATCTTACGTAATCGCTCTGTTTCACATTTACTTAAGTTCAATGACGGCGAATGTCTGTAATCATTGATAACTTACGGTTTTGGAGAATGTCATAACATTTGGTCATCTGTATTTCAACCATAACCAGTGGTACGAGTTATATCATTCGCGGTTCGATTTGCCAAAAATTAAAGGGAAATTCAAGGAATATTTGTATTCAAGCTGAGAGAATACTGTAATGGATGGGACGGTTGATACGAAGGGTGCCCATTTTACCAACTCCTTGATTTTACTCACACGGAATAAAAAGGCAGAAATTCGAAACTGCCAAAAATCATCAGTGACCGGTGGGTGCTTATCATTTGCATATTTCATCTTTCCTTTAGGGAATGACACCCACAACCAATCACTCATCCACATTGTTGCGTGTAATGTGATTATTAGCCTACAACTATTCACAGTTCATTTAAGATGCTCAGGAATGATTGACAAACAAGGCCTTGGGACTACCAACCCCCTACCAAATGTAACTTTTTCGTAACATTCAAAATATATATTTTATACTGCTTTCACACCAAGGTACGGTCGCTGCGAGCGGTCGCTGCGACCGATGAAATCATAATGCGAAAGCATTTCATCGGTCGCTGGATCGTTTTGGTCAAAAACGATCGGTCGCTGAGTACGGTCGGTGAGGTACTTCAGCGACCGATCGCGACCGATGCAAGCTAGATGTGAAAGCACATCGTACTCAGCGACCGATCGAAATGCAATGACCCCCCATACATGCCTACGCACTATCTCTACTTCCGCTTCCGGCTAGGTCAGCTATACAGCGACCGATTGCTCTGGGCCTGACCAAATTTTGACGGAGGTGTGAAAGCACGTCCGATCGGTCGCTGGGTACGGTCGCAGCGACCGGTCGCAGCGACCGTACCTTGATGTGAAAGCAGTATTAGACTTGACAGCAAGAAGGGCCGAAAATCTGCATGAAGTCTTTTTGGCTCTCAGTAGGAGTTTGTAGATTGACGCATTTTTATTTGTATTACATCTAGTGTAGTGTAAGCGTAGCGCTTTAATTTCTTATGAATTAGTTACTGTGACATAATCCCATTTTGCAAACATGGCATGCACACTAAAGAAAGCCTCAAGAAATCGAACGTATCAATGGTGAGCTACCTAAGCTGTTAGAATAAAGATCAGACACAAATAATCCCCGGCATACGTCAGTGTTTTTATTCTTTTCATAATAATAGTCCATAAGTGCACCGAGCAATGATCCCCATCAAGAAAGATTGATGGAGGTGATTTTTTGATAGAATCATATCTTAGGCGTTTCACAAGACAGCAGGAAATCATGGTAAACAACAGGAATATTCGTATAAGAAAATACGATTCGAACGGACTCTTTCTGCATAACTGCCTCCAGATATGGATTCCTCACAAGCAGAAAACAGGTCAACTTTGAACTATTCTGTGCTAACTGAATCACTTATTAACCTTAGTGATAATGGCACTAATTTCTCATGGGAATGCAAATATTCTTGGAACAAAGAGCGACGCCAATAATACCAATTTTTCGGTAGCCTGGTTTCCAGAACAATATAAAAGCCGTCTCCTCGCATGACTCACGTAAAATTGCCCTTTCTAGACATACTAGAGTTCATTTGTTTTTGTCTCTTTCCTTTGCTGAGATGAGACTGATTCAAACTATGTGATATGCATACTGAAATTAAATGAGAGAATAATGGTTGCGTAGCTCACCCCAGAGCTGTCATCAATTTTCAATCAAAGGTTGAAAACATGCCTCCGCCGGGAATCGAACCCAGGTCACTGGCTTAGAACACAAATGCCTTAACCACTAGACCACAGAGGCGGACCAGCAGTTCGGCGTGACCGAATCCAACTGACCGACGAATTTCCAACCTTCTTTCAATGTTTATTATTTATAATGAGGTTGCCAAAGTTGTTTGTATTTGTCCATATTTCGATATATATTTCAATATATATACATGTACATAACAAGACAAAATAATGAAAAACTCCGTAAGAGATCTTGATATAAGAGATAGATCTCCTTATAGTTAGAAATGTGATTTCAAACACAAAGATATGATTGTAGAACCAACAATAAACATGACAATCATAACAGACCCCCTATACTTACAATATGTCATGTACCGTTTGGAGAAGGTGGATCAAGTCCATGTTGTACCTACAGATTTTAATTTTATCGTCTTGTCATAATATGTTGTCGACTTACTGTTTGGGGAACTAATTCGTGGGGAAAAACAGTGTGGAAAGAAATGCATCTTTACATGCGGGTGTATACGGTACAGGTGGAGCGTAAAGGTGCTTTCACACATGATGCGACAGTGTGGTAACACACTGTGGCGCCACACTTTTTCGTCTTCACACATGGTGGGACTTTGTGTCACCACATATGCTAATGAACGCGCATTAACGCGTCAACTCTCAAAAAGAGAGCATATTGTCAAAACTTGCGCAAGCAATCTCATGGCAACAGTTTTTGCGCTAACTTTTTAGAAATTTGATTGGTGCGCATTTTTTAAAATCTAGGCAGCAAACAAAAGTGTGTCCTACCTCGGCGATATTTTTTGTTGCCCTATACCCCATAGGCTTGTACACAGAAAAGTGTGGTGACACAGCGTGTTACCACACTGTCGCATCATGTGTGAAAGCACCTTACTGCAAAATAAAGGAACAAATTCTTTAATGAAAGCAAAAGGTACAGTACACGAGTTAGAAGTTATTTCTTAAAGTGATTACACAATGGTACATATATATATATATGATCGAGAATAGAATTCTAAGAAGAATAACATTAAAAAATTTGATGATTTTAAATCAAAATCAATGCATTTTGGCTAATTTTCTCATAAATATTCAAGAGTTGACCAAAAAATTTGAGTATGAGGTATGACGTGAAAGTGGGTACCCAGCTTCGCGAATTGCAGTTGTGCTGCGCGCTAGACTGTACAATTTGTATTATACCTTGCACGCATTTTGCTAGAATTGCGCTAGAAGTTACCCACTTTGACATCATTTTGACGTCATTGTGGGTACCCAGTTGAAACTGGGACACAGCTGAGGGATCAGAAATATCCTGACATCTTACCACATTTGGGGGTTTCCTTGGCAACACGACTTTTACAAAAAATTTAGGCAGATCAGTGATTTCCTGCTGATGAAATCATGCTCTTTTAAATGAACTTACACTAGGGGCGTTCACACACAAGGTAAAAAGTGAGATTCAAAAATCGATTTTCTAATCGCAATTAGAAAATCGATTTTATTTTGTGTTTGGACAGAATAATCTCACTAATAATCGCGATTCTAATCTCGATTCAACTCGCAGTAAGAAGTGCGATTTTTCAGAATAATCGAAATTATTTGCCGGGCGTTTTGTGTGTGAACGAAATCGCGATTAGAAAATCAGTTTTATCTATCCCATCATTCTTTGCGCGTGTGCGCTCAATGCAGTGTATGCAGTGTGTGTTACGTTAAGGGATGCATGCAGTGTATAGCATGGACGCACTGCACGTTATCTTGGAGCTGGTGATCCTGTGTAGTAAATAAATGCTTTGTATGGTAGTACACAATCATTTATTATTTAATTGTAAGTTTGTTGCTGTACTTTCTGTAGCCCTTTTACTGTCGATGTGTATTTTGCCCCGTCCAGTAGATCGTGATTAACAGTCTGTGGGCTCTCTGGCCTGTTTCTGTTGCTTCCTCGTGTGTGTGAATGGTCGAAAAAAAATCGAAATTCTAATCGCGATTCAAATTGCGATCCTAATCTCGCTTTTTTTCCCGTGTGTGAACGGTGGCTACAAAATCGAAATTTAAATCGCGATTCGAATCGCGATTCAAATTTCGATTCCTTTTGTGTGTGAACGTGCCTATTGTTTCAGCATTGGGTACCCCTTTTAACATTAAAACTTGAACAAATATTTTTGATGGCACACACTGTGTATCTCTTATGAAAGAATAATGGCAGATATGAAAATTTGAAAGGCACTGCCATGCAAAAACTGAAGTACGCTTTAACATCTTATGATGTTTACAGACGTACGCCACAACTAGGCGTTGTGACGTACGCTTGTACTCCAGCTAACAGTGGAAGTTATAAACTGATTCAGGTTCGAATCTGAGTCACGTCTTTCGGATGGTGACGTAAAAGGTCGGTCCCAGACGTAAGTAATCATATCTGACTGATACACGTCCTGTAAAAACCCAATTCAACAACAACATGTTAAAGATGCACTTTCTGCGCAAATGACGCAGTTGGCCTATATGTGGAACATGTTTGCCAGTAAGTTGCTGAGTTTCGTTTTCAGTAAATTATTCTAGCATCTAGAGAGGTAATTGCAATATGAAATTCCGAACCTCTCTACATAAGTTATTTCTATTCAGCAATACAACAGTCATAAATTTAGTGAATACCATCTCAAATTACAAGCAATGTCACCGACTTTAAAACCACCCTTGATCCGATTTCTGCTAGCTTGCACTCTATTAAAATTCATGGTTCGTGATACGGCCCGTAGTTGAGCCCTAGAAATACCAAAGTTGGATGAACGTGGAGTCGAATTCTTAATAAGTTCTGAGGCAATTATGCAATCAAGAAAAAAAAAATGTATTATGACTTTCAGCATCGGTGTGGAGCTTTTGATACGCTTAACTTTAATAACCTGGACGATGAAATTGAAGCTTAAAGGGTATATGTCAATAAACTTTGAATTTGATATTATTTTCATTATGTTATCAAAACAGCCCTGTTGAAGCCAATCTGAATCTTACTAAGAAATGAAAGATAAAATAGTAAATAAGGAGTATTGTGACTTGTATATACGTGCTGCGTCATTATTTTGTATATCACAGAACAAGTTTTCCTTTATCTTTAATATGCTGACGTAGGTATACGGTAAGGAATTGACGCTTCACGTGTAGTGAGTGTTTAAAGAAAAATATATCTTAAGTTAAAGATCAGTTTGAAGTGAACTACGAATCATATATTAATACTGCCACTCAGTGTTACTAGTGTGACCCGCAGCTGTGTCTTTTACCCGCAAGGCGTCCTGATTGGTGGATGGGTTGCATGTGATTAGATGGGTGTGGAGGTATTTTAGTTACATGGTGTATGTTCAACCCGTAGGCGTTTAATTTCAGAGGTATTTCACCTGTGAGGGCGTTGATGCAAAGTTTGATTCATTTGTCTTCTTTCTTCGTTGTGGTAGGATTTACTGAACTTGAAATAATGAAGTAACAATATTTTGTCCAGGAGCGAATGATTAATCTCGCAAGATTAACTGCAATGAAAACTTAAAATGTGTAACTAATAAGAGAAATCAAACAACAATAAGCTAGTGAAGAGTAACAAATGAATAAATATACATGTACAGTGTTTAAAACAAAACCCTAACTTACCAACAAATATCACGAGAAGATAATACAAACGAAGCAGAAGAAAGGAAAAAGGAGTAGGATAGAGCCGGATGGATAAAGGTGCGGAGAAGGACAAAGAATGAGAGAATTGGCGCGGGGAGATTGGGAGATAGAAAGAAAGGGAAAGAGGGTTAGAGTGAGATTATATATATATATATATATATATATATATATACTTTCAGTGTTTATTATTTACAAGAGAATTCCCAGAGTTGTTTGCATTTGTCAAATTTCTTTCAATATATATATATACACGTGTACGAGCGCACACACAGCCACACACCCCCATACACACATGTTTCTGCATGCCATCCAAAAATTGTGTCTCACGAGGCTTTTAATTTTATGGCCACTCAGTAGCATTTACGAGCTATCATAAAGCCGCTGAAACGTGTGATGTTATAGAGTCAGAAACCACTAATCCTCAAGATCACCCCAACAACGTTTTAAAAATTAAAATCTATTCTTTACAGTTCCCATGGAACCCAGACACCTCTTTTACTGAGAAACAAAAGCCGTTGGGTATCAAAAGGGTGCTTGTTTTCCCGTAATTATTTCTGAATTGAATCACATAGTATTCGAAGGTTCAAATTGAGATCTTGGCATGTGTAGATCGCTTCCCCTTTCATTATATCTTATGGTGTATTACACCTACAAACCGCAATACACATTTGATATATATTTTTATTTGGTAAAATACGTTAGTAATGGGAAAAATCAAGGTACCTGATTAAGGTTGTAAAGTGGATTTACAGTTGTATTAAACAAGAGACACTGGCATCCAATTACAATTCGAGCTATCTATTCAAGCGATGTTGCTTTTAGTTTAGCAATGCATGCATGTCTTGTTCATTAACGTTTACTCCTGAGGCAGTCTGCTTTGAACCTATTTCTATCCGATTCATGAGCATAAAAGAAATCCATTCCTCCTTGTGGCAACCTTTGCGGATCATATCTTTCCATAGAGGATATTAGGAAAGAAATCAATACCTTTCTCAGTGGCAAACAGAAAGGATTGTGTGCTTCCATAACACTTCGGTCACACTGATTTTTCTTTAAAAGAAACACACACATGCACACGTTGGTATACATATGCCTATAGCACGACAATTTATTTAATTTACCATAAAAAAAGCATGAAAATGGAGATGAAATGCGTTGCTCAAGGGCATAAGTGCTATGCCGGGGATCGAACCCCCGATTCTCGCGTCTCTAGTTAAGCACCTTAAACTACTCTACCATGACACCTCCCTCAAATGCCAAACCGAGTCAAACTGAAGCCAAACTGATGCCAAACCGGTACTAGGTACTCGAGGTATTATAGTGTGTTTTCCAAGAGGAAAATTGACTTTTCCCATAGGCCTATTATTCGGAAAATGATCGCATCCTGATAAATCTATCCAATTCATATTAAAGATCAATTATGTTCTATAACATTTTTTGTTAGCAATATGATTTGCCAAGCATGAATGAACATGACTGGTATTAATCATGATTAATGTCAAATGTAGTTTGCGGTCAGAAGTCATGAATGATATATAGCTGCATTCCATTACATTAAAAGCAACATTAACAAAATATAAGGGAAAATATTAAAAAATGATATGTGATCTTTTGTGATATAATCTGCATTTTTGCAGAGTGAAATGAAGCTAGAATCCATTTTTATCCCCAAATTCCTTCCACATGATCCCCTCACTTGTCTGTCCATGCAAATAAAAGTCGGAAGATTTAGAGTATGGCCATTCACTGTCCTAATCAGTACTGTCACCCGCAAATTGCCTTCTTTATGATTTATATTTATCATAATTATGGTTATTAATATTTATTTGAAATGATATTGCAGGGTATATTGGGGGTTACTTTTTTTAAAAGTACACTGTACAAAATTGGTTTCTCTGTTATCGGGACTCTCGGTGTGACGGGAGTATAATGGCAATCACTTAAAGGTATGTAATATTCCTTTTCTAAAACTTCATGCACACTGTAAAAAGTTTGGTGTCTCTGGTATCGGGATACTCGGTGTGATGGGAGTATAATGGCGATCACTAAAAGGTATGTAATATTCCTTTTCTAAAACTTCAACGTACTCTTTATAATGCATCAAAGCTTTTACGTGCCCTCCATGACATCCAACGCCACGTATAATATTGTGATGTCACAAAGGTATGAAAGGGGCGAAAGGTCAGAAAGTCTTCTGCACCTGGATGCATTAAGGGATATTATACTTAATAACAATTAATCTATGTCTTTGTTTTATCCTTCTCTGCCTCTTTTATTTTCTTTTTCTTTCACTTCATAATACTTTTCACTTTTTGCTCCTAGATCATTTTAAAGTATACCAAGAAAGTGAATAGTTTTAAAGATGCTAATCATTTGGGTCGTAAGCTGCCGTTATCATGGTTATGAGATTGAATAATTTTTATGGGGGGGGGGGGGCCCCAATGGGTACCGAGTGGGGGATACACTCTCTCTTTCTCTCCATGTTTTAATGTAAGTATATAAGTACCCAGCCGATTCTGTGAATCAGTGTGTTAACCCATTCGTGACAGGAATTATTTAAAGCCTAATTTGATCAGCTTTTATTCTTCAAATTGGCAACACCAACATTTTCATTTTATTGCTACATTTTATTTATAAAATGTAATGTATCAGAAATGAATATAAATTGACAGAAATTATGATGATAAGTCAAAAAGTTGCCAATTTGCAGGGGAAAACGGTGATTTTAAACTTTCTATCACATTGCCAATTCAAGGATTTTAATGCTTATTTTCCTTTAAAAATTTTCAGCATCAAACAACGAATATTGACGCAACCAAAATTTGGCACAGTTTGTGTAGAATTTTTTGCTCTTTCTGCTCATGTATTTGGTGTGATTTTGCATCAAAAGTTATTAGGCCAAACCACAAAATGTGGACCTCTGTCACGAATGGGTTAAACTGCATTCCCATGATATCCCGGAATGGACTGGGGTTCACAATTTCCATGATTTTTATTACCTTCAAGCAGTAGGAGATTTAAACAGGATTAGCTGGATTACAGGGGCACGCCACCAATTTTATGAGATATAGAGGTGATCTTTTCACATTTCATCTTCTGTTCCATTTCTTGTTACCTATTTTATTTAATTTTTCGCTCTGATAAACATTCTATGTCTTCTCACCCACCTATTCCTTGTTTCTACAGCTTGTTCCCTTTCTTCTTTTCATAGGGTCTTTATTCTTACCCTTTAGTAAGCGTGATATTTTGTTTTGTGATGCCACGCTGTTCCAATTACACTGACAAATCGCTAACCGGGATATTACTAAGCACTGCTGTAGTAAAATGATACCAAACAATGCATACAAATAAAGCCGGCTTGATCCCTTTTCACAAGCTCAAAACTGTCCAGGGATGCTATCATGAATTCATGAAACATAATCAATACTGGTGGTGGCATAAGTTGTTTTATTTTATGTCTTTATAACAAAATGTCTCTCCATCCTATGATGCATAGTAGTTTCGGGTATTGTTATGAACATTCATTTTGTTAATATTCTATGTTGCCTAGAGTCCAATGGCGAATTGGACATGGTTAAGATGAGATTTCCAGCACATAACGAGCGCGATGTCTCACTTAAACTGATACCTCAGGCAGATAAAAGGATTACGGAGCTTTAATAAGTCACAAACGAGGCCCACATTGTCTCACATGCTGCTAATGATGTCCTAATGAAGCACATTGCAGAGATGTGCATGTGCAATGCAGGCTTGGTGAATGAGATAACAAGACAACTCCGCTTCGTTTGATGTGGTTAAATTTTATTTATTCGCTGAAAATAAGGATTACTGTAAAAATAAAAAATGAACAGTCAGAGATGGGTTATTAACTGAGTTACTGCTTACATGGCTTTATGAGTAGGGACTAATCTTTTATTGAACAAGAAAATTTGTCTAGACTGGCAACATTCTTATCATCCGTTATACTCCCCCTCTTTACATCATATTCATCTAATCTCTGTTTAAGGAATGCGATCATCATATTCATGTTGATCTACATAAAACAGCATTGATGAACATTCATCAGAAGACTGGTTCTAAATCACTGCAGTCAGCCGCCGCATGTAAATGGAATAAAACGATGTATTAAAGACAAATACTGTGACTTATTTACTTAGACATATGGAAATTGGCCAGTATCCTATGGTGAGAGCGCTACCTATTAACCCATTCGTGACAGAGGGTCCACATTATGTGGTTTGGCCTTATAACTTTTGATGCAGAGCCCTAGAAATCATTCCAAATACATGAGTAGAAAGAGCAAAAATTTCTACACAAACTGTGCCCATTTTGGTTGCGTAAATATTTTCCGTTCGATTTTGAAAAATTTTTAAAAGAAAATAAGCATTAAAATCCTTAAATTGGCAATGCAATGGCAAGTTTAAAATCACATTTTCCCCTGCAAATTGGCAACTTTTTGAATTCTGTTCATACTTATTGCCAATTTACATTTATTTCAGATACATGACTTTTTATTTTAAAAATGTAGCAATAAAAGAAAAATTTTGGTGTTGCCAATTTGAAGAATAAAAGCTGATCAAATTAGGCTTTAAATAATTCCTGTCAGGAATGGGTTAAAGCAGGTTTCATTTTTCATTAATGAAAATAAATCGGATACAATAAATACAATAGAGAACAAGGAGAAAAGAGAAGATTGGAAAAAAGGGAGGAGGAGGAGAATTAAAGGAAAACAGAAGAAGTTAGAAAAGACCAGAAGGTGGGTGAGGACTAAAATGAATATGTCCAATACGAAAAGAACGAACAGCAGAAAACGAAAACACGAATAAAAAAATTTTCAGTATAAACTGAATGAGGATTATGATGATGACGAATATGATTAAGAATATGATGACGGTGGTGATTATGAAACTGGAAACAAAGGCATAAAAGAAACAAGAAATGAAAGAAAACGAAAAGAAGAGTAATAAAGGGAAATAGTCCAGGCCACGAATGAATAAAATGATTATTAATTTTCAATCTACCTTAAAGTGAATGCATCCATCAGAATAAAATATTTCGAATACCCATATGATGCAACCAAAAAGAGGACATTTTTTTTTTTTTTTTTGCGGTAAAACAATATCTTTCGTAATTGAATTCCCCTCCACCACAATGTTCAGTATACAATTTCATTAAAAACATTATTTCAATTAAAAGAGCTCCATGAAAACACCCCCAACAATAAAGAAAATTAGAATATCTCTGAAATACCCTAGAGGATTGTCTTGATCTATAAAAACAAGTTTTCTTCACTTTTTTGGTAAAAAATTGGAAAATATTCACCAGAATTTCGAATAATGGGATAGCAAACGACATCAAGTGATATTCGGTGAGAGAGAACAAAGAAAATGTAACTTTTAATTTCTACTATTAAGGTTCATCTTAAGCTTAACCCATGGATGACAAAGAGAGACATTTGCCAGGATCCAGAAGCTCCGAGGAGCAAAGTATCCCCCTCTAACATCAAGCAGATCCCTTCTTTCGGTGTCGGTTTTGGAGCAGGGGCTTCTCCCTTGCCTTGCAGCCTCTCAGGCAATGATGATGGGGGATCTGCTAGATGAAAAGGTTGATACCTTGCGTCCTGAAGCCTCTGGATCCTGGCAAATGTCTCTCTTTGTCATCCATGGGTTAAGCTGAACTGTTCGGACAAGTCAGCGTCCTGCTGTTTGGGTGATTTTCCGCTTTCTACCTGATCTTGGTAGAGTCTGTACTGTTCCAAGAATGTTAACCTTGTGTCTGATGGTTTATACAGATGCCCAAGGTACGCTGAGAGTCTTGGATATTACTCCTAAAGAGGAGCCCGTCTTGTGTAAATCAACTGCTCGCTGCCTGAGGTGTTCCCTATACTCCTTAGACCTTCCAGTATAGTGCTAATATTTTCAAGCTGATCAACGCTCATTGGTGTTAGCTGTATGGACTCCAACTGGAGATCACTACAGTAACTTTTGGTCAAATTTTGCACTCTTAATCTATTCACATAGACAGCAAAGTCAATTTCTGGTTATGTTTGGTAAGGAGAGAATGTCAGTCCTGTCTCAAAGGCTTCCGGAAGCAATATTCAAATGTCATATTGTCATTATCATATTCAAGAGTCCTTTAAATAAAACAAGGTCCACCTGAAAGCCATCATTAATTTGTTAATACCACTTTTAGAGCATTTTTTAACTACAGAAGGGAGGTGTATGTAAACTTTTGACCCAGTTATTTTCCAGAAATACAGATAATATGAACCATAACATATATAATTGTGTATCATATATGAAATATAAACCATGAACATCAGGTAGACATACAGTTTGCCTGATTTAATAAGAAATGAAACTGTTTGGACAACAAAAGATGATTAAAATTTGAGAAAAACTGTTTTTCTACCGGGTGTATGTTAACTTCTGGCCTCAACTGTATATCTAAGAGCACATGATAAAGAGGTTGTGTATACATACGTATGAGTGCAGTGAGAGAGAGAGAGAGAGAGAGAGAGAAAGGGGGGGGGGAGGAGGAGGGTGACTGAAAGAAAAAGGTGCACAAAGTCACATAATACAAGAGAATAAATTATAATGATTCCAAATCATCCGCAATACTAGCGAAACTTGGACCTTGTCAATCTATCGACAAGACTATTCCTACCTTCCAACCTTCCTATTTATTTTTAATCATGTCAATCAAAAAGTAGGTCGCTGTATATTGCAATCATGTTGCAAGTTATGGACTAATATCAATTAACATAGTTTTATTTTTCCCTCGATGGTTGTAATAAATTCATCTTCCGGACGAACCGTTGCCAGACTTCAGATGTGAATGATGATAATGGGGCTATTATCTCGAGTCCTATGGCAATTTACAAGGTCTGTTAGGTAGTAGTACCTCTCAATCAGTGCAAGGTAAAAGTTCTATTCTCATAAAGCTTTTTTCAATATATTGTGTTTACATGCATACATTAAAGATATAACAAGCTTTTGTAACCTAGGGAATGTCCTTGCAGTATTACCTGTTGACTTGACAACTTGACATAATTATACCCCCCATACACACACAAACGCGCACACTTATATCATGTATTAATAAGTGTGTGTGGGTGTGTGGATTTGTGTGCGTTGATGTCTATTATTTATGTCACATCAACCCGACGAACTAGAAGGTCATTTCCTGAGTTACGAAAACTTGATTTTGTAGGAGAAAGAGGGGAACTAACATTTGGAATACTGACTTATTTGGATCTCTGTAAAAGAAAAGAAAAGAAAAAACAATTGACGGAATCAACATCCAACCTTCCACCAGCTCCTACGAAATCACCACAAAAAATTTCTGAGGTATTGATATAAAATACACCTCTCAAAAACACTCAATAACTTAGTTTCAACAAAAGTGCAAAACAATTAAGTTGTAGAGCAAATAAATTGTAAACTCAAACTACAAAGAAACAACGGAGTCCTCATGACTGTCAAACTCCGAAAATCGCGCCTAAGTTATAGTGAAAGTCCTTCTTATTAAGGCCACTTGGGCAATTTTCCATTGTGTTATGAATTTTTTCCACACACTCTCATGACAAATGCCAAATCAAATAGTCTTGTCAAGGAGTCAATACAAATTTTTTCACATTAATTTCATCGAGGAAAAAATCAACAGCAAAAGCTTATCACAATGCTGAAATTATTGCCAAAAGTTACATTTTCATACTAGAAAGGATCGAAAAAGAACAATTAATGACGTCAAGTTTCTAAAATCTGCAGGATAAGTCATTAAGCATTTCGATGTTTAAAATGCATCCTATTGTGATCCTCTGCCTGGTTTTCTTTTGTGTTTGTGCGTCGGTATTTAAGCATCAACTTTTCGATGACAATGTAGAAGAATGTTGAATAGCCAATCTACCGTGAGACAAAAAGCCCTACATCTTCCCTCATTTAGATTTTTTCACTAAATCAAACTAACAATGCTTCACTGCAGCTTCCTGAACGTTACTAGTAGCACAGGAAATCCACTCTCCCAAAGTAACGTTTATTTATTCCTGAATTAATACCCACCCTTATTCATGACACGTTCTTCATTAAATTAAGCGCTAACTCAGCGCCAGCATTCAGTTCAAATGTAAACCAAGTAGATAAAAAACACCCAAGACTACCACCCATAAACGACATCAACACCTGCCATTCGTTGAGTTACTTAAATTTTTTAGCAATGCAATAAATTGGATGATACATAATACCATCTCGACGAAGATAGTTATCTGATGAACAACATTTATTATCATTAAACTTGGAACTATTACACTATATTAAGGCTGCAATCAAAAAATTTTATTAAAAGAAGCAATGGCCAAGAAAAAAGCGGGAAAATAGTTTATGAAAACCTTCTTAAGTGCCTTGATATTCCATGACAATCCTTACATTATCTTGGTAATACTGTAAGGAGTCAAACACATGAAAATCCTTGTGGATCCTATCAACTTTGATAATAGATTGTGCACAGTAATTATTTTAACCGAAATACTAGCCGAATTAGTATTACTGTTTTCGGCATATTCTTTTCTAGTTTTGGTAGGGATACTAATAAATACCGAAATGATTCCTAACATGTCTCCAAAATTTATCATCTACGGTAGATATGGAAGAAGTTAACCCACCTGTTGCAAGAGAGATTCTCGTTGTTCACCGCGTAAAGCTGAAAAATCACCTGGATAAAACCATGAGAAGTCTTGCCGGTCGGTTCCACAAACAGGTAAAAGCAATCAATGAAAATCTCTCAATATAGAACAATTTCTTGTATTAATTTTCAGTGGAGCGTTTTCTGATGTTAAACCGATAAGCTTGTAAAATCAGATTGGATAAGTTTAGTAAAACCGTGCTGGTTGGTAATCATGTCCATGCGGGTGCACGCCTGCCTTGCGAGTAGAGCGGCAAAGCGCCAGAAGTTTTCTTCGACATTCCCCCTAGAGGACTTAATTTATAACGAGGAAACGACGGGAGATAGTAGAAACTGACAGGAAGTCGACCGCTCGGCGTTTTGCAATTGGATACAAACTAGCTACAAGTACGAGTGATGCGAACGCCTGTTTTCAATCATTTCTCGCAACTGGTAATGTTCTTTCAGACGTTCACGCTGTGTAGGATTGTGACGTCACAATTTTTGCATGAGAAACCCCGCCCAAGCGATTCATGGTATCGTGTTCAACGAAGCTTGATGAGTTGATGAATTAGTGTCCTGAGGAAGAGTCGGAATAAGATGTGGTTAAATACGGGACACACGTGGGCAGAGCTGACAACAAAAGCTGCCCACTGGCCGCATCACTCTGATGATTTGGTAATGATTTAGGGCTGTTCTAACTGATTGCAATGAAAGTATCTACATGCTTGTAGGTTAGTAACCAGTGGTTTGATTAATTTGATTTTACTCTATTTGTCAACACGTCCATTCGATTTACGTATGTTCAATTGTATAATACGAACATAAGCATGTAAATAGTGACATGATTAAAGATACTACAATACAGATCAAAATATTACGAAGTAAGTGGTCGAGGAGAAATAAAAAGGTTTTAGGGAAGTTGATAAAGAAATGTGCACAGTGTGGTACTCGTATAAACATAGAAAAAAAGCATTGACTTGATAGCGAAACCGTTTGTTGTAATTGTATGGTTTGGCCATCATGCCACTACTTTTTTCTCTGTTAAAAATGTTAACCCATTCATGACAGAAATTATTTAAAGCCTAATTTGATCAGCTTTTATTCTGCAAATTGGCAACACCAACATTTTTATTTCATTGTTACATTTTTCTTATAAAATGCCATGTATCTGAAATGAATATAAAATGACAGAAATTATGATGAGAAGTCAAAAAGTTGCCAATTTGCAGGGGAAAACAGTGATTTTAAACTTTCTATCACATTGCCAATTTAAGGATTTTAATGCTTATTTTCCTTTAAAAAATTTTCAGCATCAAACAATGAATATTGATGCAACCAAAATGGGCCCAGTTTGTGTAGAATTTTTTGCTCTTTCTGCTCATGTATTTGGTATGATTTTTAGGGCTTTGCATCAAAAGATATTAGGCCAAACCACAAAATGTGGACCTCTGTCACGAATGGGTTAATTACATTATCTTCTTCAACCACCTTCTGCCTTTCTCCATGGCCATGATGGCGTCTTAATAGCAAATTGTATTTGTATGTAGCGCCAAATACCACCACTCAAACACTCCATATATGTTTACCGAACGTGTAAAATCCAGGAAAAGTCTATCTTACGTGACAAGAGAGAGAAAAACACATTACTTAACACCAATGTCATGTATTATGTACACTGATGATGTTCCATGGTTTGTATAGGAGGAAGATGATTACATCCATGAAGCTTCCACTGTTTTGTTCGTTGGACATGTTGGAAGTAAGCAACGGTCCTGAAAAAGCTCCTGGATTGTTCAGACAGCATCCTGATTTGTTCGCACTACTAAAATGCATTTCGCAGAAATTTTGCTGACCGCCGCAGCGCCGCTGGATAAGACTATACTAAAGATGTGTGTTCAAGAAATGTCGAAGCAGTTTGGAGTTTTTAATGGGAGATATACTTCTCATAAAACTTAAAAGAAAATATCGCGAGGGTAAACGTAGGTCTTCAGTCACGACAGGATTATAAAACTTCATAAATCGAAAAATGCTCTCATAGACATGAGGTTCACATTAAGAATAAAAAGTTCAATTTTGCACCCTTCAGATGCAACACTGGGAGCTCCTTTATTGGTACAACTTTGTACCCCAAGAAGCATTTTGCACCTTTAAGGGTGCAGAGTTGTACCCTTTAGGGAAAGTGCAAATTTGCACCCTTTTCAATGCAAACATTGCTGCACCCTTAAATGTGCAAGGTTGCACCTTCAAGTGTGCAAACGGGCATTTCCGGGTGTAAACTGGGTGTGTCTTTGCACCTTTTCATGTAGGGTGCTGCCAGTGTTGTATTTAGGATGCAAAATTGAACCTTTCCTTCTAAATGTGTTCCGTAGCTGCAAAGCTTGAACAAGCTAGCCACCATCTTGAAGACTGCTATCTGTACTGTGGACTAGTTCAAGAAAATTTGTAAGGCCCACTTACAAAGCAACTCGAAAGCATGATTTCTTTGAACTCCAGGGCAATGACGTAAGCAGGAATTTTTTTTTCCACGAGGAACAAGAATATGTAAAATGTTCGAAGACACAAGCAAGCGAGGGAGCAAAGCGACAGAGCGGGTCACGAATGAGCTTTTGCATTTTTAGAATTGAAACTGAAAGATCTGGTGCACACTTTGAGTGGATTTTAAAAAAAAAATTCAGTCAAAGAGAGTAGAGTTTGAAAAATTCTAGGAGGCAACTGCTCCCTCCCTTGTCCCCCGTTGCAGACGGCCATGACTCAGGGGAGCAGGACCAAACTTGAAGAGATCTTTAGACTTACTGGTATTTTAAGTACTGTTATTCCGGTAACGGTTATCTCGCAACTTCAGGCGTATAATACCAATGTAGTATTTAGACGAAATAGATGGAATTCTGCTCGGAGTTGGAAATATTATGTCACAAAATGTTGAAAGAAAACTTCGTAAACGATGAAATTCGCACGAATTTTCGCCCTTAGGGCTTTGTCAAGTGCCAAGTGCTATATTCTTTCAAAGAGTAGCTAGTCAGTATAGAAAAGCATCCAGTGAAAGACCAAATAATATTTGGTCATGGAAAAAAAAAGGTCCGGTACATCCTTGCTGAAGATACCTATATATCTTCAGCAATAATGTTGAGGGAGGTCTCTACTTTCAGATTTCGATTTGATTTGAATGCTTTATTGAAAAAAAATCAATCGCGGCTCTTAAGCCGAATTACAGATTTGTACAATTTTTAAAAACATTGAAATTACAAGAAACATAATACGTAATCACATGTAATAATTGAAGCGTCATTCATAATGGGGATGTAGTGTTGAGATGCTATTTATTTTTCTATCCCGTTAGCAATACCAATGTTTACCAACCAGTCAATAAATTTTCATCTTTGGGCCGTAATTCAGATTGTCTTCATTATCAGAAAATGTGATTTCAATCTCTTATAAACTGATAAATGACTTGTTTATACATACCATCATGGAAAATATGTCCATGTATGTAGAGAAAATATAATTCATACTTCCTCGCTCGCTTGTTTGTGATATTATGGAGTGATAATAGATTTGTTTGTGTAATATAATTCCTGAAACATATCTATGCCAAATTATATTCTAAAAACAAAAATAATGAAGCCTTAGCATTGGAGGTTTCCAAGTTATTGTATGGCTGTAATTAATATTCTTAATAACACAAGTATTAAAGCACAGTATTTCGGAAAGTAAGGTTATTCCATGGACGATTGTATTGTATTCATATATCCTTTGTGTCCTCGTCCTTCGTCTCTCCTTTACCATGTTTACTTTCGACATTCAATATTAATTTTCCTTGGTTTGTGTAAGTACCTTTTCTTTATTTCTACCGATAATGTTAGTTACGATACAGTCACATTTTTTTATAATATATGTCTTCGTATAACGTAACAGTATGAAAGAAATTTATACAACTTTATTTTTCATTACTTAATATTTGGCCAAACGCTTTATTGCATGTTCTGACGTCATTTCAGATTTTTGGTCTTTTGCCTCACTGGGAACCTCAAATTACTGCACAACAGTGGCAGATTTAGGGAGAGGGGCAGGTCCGGTCCTTGCCGCCACAGTCCTGGATCCTGGACTGCTTTGCCATAGCCATATTTTCAAGCCACCGGCACAGGAAGTGTGGTCAGGGGCGGCGCTACAGGGGGGGGGGGGGGGGCAGGGGGCGAATGCCCCCTATGATTTTTCAAGTGATGAAAAAAGAAAAAAAAAAAGGAGAAAAAAGAAGGGGGAAAAAAAGGGGAAAAAAAGAGGAGGAAGAAGAAAGAAGAGGGTGGTAAAAGAGAGGCCTCTGGCTTGCAACTATATTATACCCCTATTTCTTCATCTAAAACGTCAATAAATTTACCTATGGGTCATCTTGCCCTCCCCCCCCCCTATCAAAATACCCTGGCGCCGCCCATGAGTGTGGTTATGCTCCTCTAGAGTGCTCCTTGCTGGGGGAGGGATTTAGGACAAAGTTTGCAGACGGAAACAACTCCCAAAGCAAGAAAAATGTCCTCATACTCTACCATTCGCCGTCATAGAAAAAAAAATCGATAAAAAATTCTCAACACTTGGGAATTTCCCTTAAAAACTTTGATATAGGGGAAAATTACAGTTGAATAGATTTTTAAATGATTCATCTTGTGCTCTGAGACATATGATTTAATATTTCTACAGGATAAAATGATAGTGACGACAATTAGATGGTATATACATTATATATCCCCCGCCCTCTCTCTCTCTCTCTCTATGTGAATATGTATATATCAGTGATTTTTTTTTTGCAAGTTGCTTTTCTACATCGTTTTCGGTTATTCATGCAGGCCCACTTGTCACATTGTTGAGATGATTTCCTTTGATCTTATAGGCTCTATTTATTCAGATCAGGTTTTAAGGACAGATGCGAATCAGGTTATATCACCGGCCTGGAAACTAGTTCGCATCTCGACTCTCCACTGGATGCGGAGACGTCTCCGCGACGAGTCTAGCCGGGTCTCCGGGAAGTCGCGGAAAATCTAAAGGTGCTTGATTTTTTGAGACTTTTTCCGGTCTCCAGTAGGTCTCGGAGACGTCTCCATCAGTTTATCCGCGACGTCGCTACGGCCTTGACCAATGGGGTGTCCACTCAAAACAGGAAAACGACCCAACAACAATGAAAGTTTGAAAGCGAATTCATGACTCTACACTGATAGAGAAATACGCAGTCGAATTAACTTTATAAGCGAACATGCCTTCCAATGCCTTCCAAAAAATCTTCTTAGTTTTTCCTCCATTTACTTTATTTCTTCCCTATATCACTGATACCTCATGCAGATGTGAAAATCTTATGCTGTCCTCATGCAGATGTGAAAATTTTATGCTGTCCTCATGTTCTTTCAGTAACTTGTGTTCAATTATCATGGGCGTTCCCAACGCAAGCTTTGCTTTCCGGTTTTTCGCCTCTTTCTATTTTCTGAATTATTTACTGCATTGTACTCTTTTGTTTATCACATTGTTACATAATATACCTCATTTTTTATATTGTACCTATGAGAAGGAAATAAATGTTAATTCAGTGCAATTCAAATTCAAAAATAAGAAGAATGTATAATGTCACAGAGAGTAGGTGGTAGGCAACCCTCCGCCCCCCCCCCCCCATTTGTTCAAATACGAATTCGCAGAGGAGAGCGAGGGACATTTAGTATTCATTACGAATTTATCTTTAAGCCTTATCCCTTGCCAAGGAAAACTATTAACTAATATCTAAGAACAATGAATTAAACGCAGAAAAAAAAATGCTTGAATTATAGTTATCCAGCGTTTTTCAACAATTCTATTGTACTTCTGAATCCTCATATCTGCATATGTTATCCATTAGTATATATGTATTAGTGCTTGTTATTCGATTATGTATGTATCGATTTTGTTTTTCTTTTGTCATGCAAGTAAACAAAGCAAATGTACAGTGAATGAATGAATCAATGAATGAATATGAGCGATATGAAACATAATTATGTGAAGTGATGATAATGCAGTTGAAAAAGCATAACTCGAACATGTTCATTGTTTCGTTAAGATAATTATACAGGTACAAAACGGATAACCGGGGGGAGGGCAAAGAACATTTTAAATGGGGAGGTTGTCAATCTGTTTAAAGTTCAATATTTTTTCATTACGTTAAAACATATTTTATTTTCCTGACAAGATATAAGAAAAAAAGTTAGCAAAAAAGGAGCAGATAACAACAAAACTGTCCTCATTTTTCAACAAAGGTGAATAATGTCCGTGAATATAGCCATGTTTGTACTAAAAGGCATTAAACGAGGGCGTAGATGTAACAGTTGCGTTTGCCTTGAAAGAAATCATGAGGAAAGACTGCTACGGGTGTGTTTACAAAAGAAAATTGTTGAAACAATATTGTACTTGGACCAAGTATACTATCGAATTCGTTCCACAGTGAGAAAATGATCTGCTTCAGTGAGTCTTCAGCTCAAGCTCAATTTCAGCTTTAGGATATGGATGACTGAACAAACCATCACCTTCCTCAAACCAAGGATTAGAGAAACTCTTTTCTCAAACTACCAAGCTAAGCATATCCACTCACTCTCGCAGTTATGAGTGTCTATTTTCTTGGCAGGTTTTCTCACGCCTCTTGCGCCCAACGTTGTCCAAAGAGGATGGGTTTGAATCAGAAATTAAGCGTGTCGATTTTTTTTTTCTTTTGAGATTAAGGCAGTAAGGTTTGCAAGTCGTAGTTCCATATAAACTTTAGAAAAAAATCAGTACGATAAATACATCACAAGATGCATAATCGGGCTTTGAAAACAGACTGTAACGTGATTTTATACTGTAAGATCATTTATTATGTTTCTACAAGCGTCGACCTACTGTTTGAAATACATCTATCACAGAATAAAAATCTAGATAAAGGCAACCTTGACCAACTTTCCATCACTGGAATTTTTATCACACAAAAGGAGAAGAACTCTTATCAAGACAATGCATGGGCAATGCTTCAAGACCAAATAGATAAATGAAAATTTCTTCCCATCATTACTGGTCTCAACACTCACGTTCGAGAGCATCAATCCGTTTTATGATTCTTTTATTTTCATTTTTTGTGGGGACACTCAATTTTACTTTTTATTTATTTCTTTTTTGGGGGGGGGGGGACATACGCACACACACACAAAAGGCCTTCAGCTTACAGGGGGCATTCACAAAAACTTTGCTGAAGAGAAAAAAATCCTCAGCTTAAAAAATTTAGAGGACAAACCCTATTGTGTACCCAACCCTTAAAAATTTGGGGACGTGTCCCCCTGTTCCCCCCTCTACCCATTGACACCCACTATTACGTTTAGGTGATATCTCTTTCCTCGTCCGATTTATTTCTTGTTACAACTACCCTCGCGAATATTGCATGTAAGTTTTGTCCTCCTTCACTATAGAAAATACTGGGTAAAATTTTAACCAGCACTAGGGTAATTATGTCCAACCAACTTTGAGCAATATTTTTACCCAATGCGGGAAGCATATTGTCCAGTTATGGTAAAAATAAGAAGTAATCACTTTAGAATGGGCGAAATTTCCATCAATTTGGATAAAAAAAGAAATGCCAAAAGAAATGCCCAAAGTTGGTTGGACACATAATTACCCTCATGGGACAATTTTACCCAGTATTTTTTAGATGTTTGAATTGAATAATTCGGCAATTTTGTCAACGTGTAACCGATTCATTCTTTACCATGTCTATAATCATGATATAAATGAACATGTATTATATCGTCCACTGAATCACATGGAACATGACTGTTTTATTTTCTTAATTTGTTTTGCTTCCTTTTTTCCTTTGCTTGTTTCATTTTCCAAAATGGAATATAACACGTGTATTCATTGAAATAATAAACACAACAAAAAATTAACTCCCCACCCCAATTAAAAATAGCATAACTTTTTAACGAAAAAGTTTTGAGCAAAATAATTTGGCAGGAGTGTTCCTACACTTATTGACTAACTTTTGTGTGAAAAATGAGAATGATCCGTCAAGTCATGCATGAGTGAGCGAACATTAAAGGCAAAAATGTCACTTTTCAAAAGTCACAAGAGTCATTTTGGGCTCTGTGAAACAAACCTTTGGCGAATTTGAATTCTTCCATTGTTTGCCTATCCCTGACACTTTTCATGTTTATCACAGTTGGGTGAACACAGTTTTTTTTTTAGAAAAATGATGTTCAGCCCTCCTAAATCTCCAAAATCCATTTGGTTTGTGGAAAAGATTGGCATCAACCAACATGAGTCAGCATATTATGTGAAGATACCAGGTAGTCGTTTTTCCGGCATTAAACAGTAAATTTTCAGCATTTCTTGCTTCATCGTTAGCAATTTTGTCACTCAACCATGGCACAACCTCGAAAAACATCAACAGCAGTTAAACAAACGCCGGAAAAATCTTGTTTCAGAAACCCCCCGAAATGACTCTTGTGACTTTGGAAAAGTGACATTTTTGCCTTTAATGTCTGCTCACTCATGCATGACTTGACAGATCGATCTCATTTTCAAACAGAAGTTAGTCAATAAGTGTAGGAACACTCGTGTCAAATTATTTTCCTAAAAACGTCTTCGTTAAAAAGTTATGCTATTTTTAATTAGGGGGGGGGAGTTACTTTTTTTGTTGTGTTTAGATTTAATGTTTGTACTATGGAGTCCTTTGGAGTGACTTTGGTTATCGATTAAATTTCCTTGGTTATGGATTAAATCTTTAAAACACATCCATTTATAATCTATATATATTTATTCTAAACATAATTTTTCTTGTGTTACATTTCATTTGATATCTAATTTTCTGCATGTTCTTTTTGCGTTTGATTTGTTTTTAATTATTTTGATTCATTGTGATTCCAATGATATTTTTTGTTTTCCTTTGTATATTTATTTTGTATTTCATGTATCGTTATGTTTGATTTCTGTTTACGGCCTTGCTGAAAAGCAGCTTCTAGCTGATGGCAGGTTTTTTTTACCCGTGATTGAATAAATTAATACAAATACAAATACAAATACAAATACTTGAAGCCGTCTGTCCTGTGGTTGTTTACTAGCAAGCATACACATGCTTTCTTAGCAGTCGGGTAAATTAACCAACCATTTAACCATTTAACCGTTTACCACTTGAACTAAGGCAACGAAATAAAGGGGAAAGAAGACGTTAACTAGGATCTAGGATCTAAGGACACCACGTACCGTACTCCTTCCACCTTCAAAAATAATATCAAGTTGAGAAGTTAAATGGCTCCTTCTGACCCTCTTCTATTACCCGAGGAGTTGGTGTGGGAGTTCTTGTGGACTTCCAGAGAAAATATTTCTTGGAAAATCTATTTTGAGGGAATAGCAAGGCTTTCAACGACAAACATTTTCCTTTTTCTCTAATCCTAGATCTGGTCTGCTAATAGCAATATAATACCAACCTATCAACAAGTTTGACCATTTCCACTTCCAAACACCCTTACGGATTCTTCTAGTAATGAGTAGGGGTAACAGCATTACCTCTAGCGTCGTCTTCCCTGGACCAATTTCAGTACTTGGTGATTGTGTCTTGAAGCATCTATTATCGGCCAATGAACCGCTGAAGGTATGTTTATTCTATGTTTGTTCTACTTCAGTTTGGTGAAATAAGCAGTGATAAAGACAAGAGGGGAAATTCATTTACCAGTGTCCTTCATGTTCTTGTTCGTAAAAATCTTGGAATCCTGAAGGGGAGGGGACCAATCAAAGCCAAAGATAAAGGAGTAAAAAAACAAGAACAAAAAAAAAAAGAAAAGAAAAGAAAACGATTTTAATAGAGGCCAGCAGGGAAATTAAGTTTTCCAGCGCGTGTGCGTCAAGTAGTCTTCATGGTCTTGAGTCCTTTGTTTGATTTTTATGCCTCCGCCCACCGTGGGTGGTTGCCGGAGGCATTATGTTTTCGGGTCGTCCGTCCGTCCGTACGTCCGTCCGTCCGTCCCGTTTTCGTTCTCGCGATAACTTAAGAACCGTTTGACGGATCAACTTCAAACTTGGCTCGTGTATGCATATGGGAGGGACAATGATCTGATTAGATTTTGGAGTCTCAAGGTCAAAGGTCAAGGTCATAGACGTAATAATACACATAAAAATCGCTCGTTCTCGCGATAACTTAAGAACCATTTGACACATTGGCTTCAAACTTGGCTCATGTATGCATATGGAAGTCTCATAATTGTCTCATTAGATTTGGGGGTCACAAGGTCAAAATGTCATTTTATACATGAAAATAAAAAAATCAACATAAATTTGCCATATATTTTCGATCTGGCAATTGCGGAGGCATAAATTTCGACCGCGCGCGGTCGAGGATTCATCTAGTTTTTTCAAAATTTGTTGTTCTTTGTTTTTTTGGAAATGAAACAAAAAATAACCTCTTGAAACTCTTGAAAACTCTCGAATATCTCTTAAAAATACGATTTTGTGCTGAACAATTTCTTTACACATGATTATTTTATATGTAACTGCTTTATAACATGTCTTTCTCAAGTTGATTTTATGACATTGATATATTTTTTATGATGTTGACTTGTTATGATTGTATTTATTTGATTTATATTTTGTTGAAAATGAAATAAATGAAAATGAAATGAAATGAAATGAATGTTTAATGTTATACGCGATGCATGCGTGATGTCATGCTGATGTTCTGTATGATGCATGCATGCATGACGTCGTGCTGTGATGTTATGCGTGGTGTGATGTTATGCGTGATGCGTGATATTATGTGCCATCCTTCTATCCTGGATGATGAGACTACAAGGATTTAAATGATGTGCATTTTTTTAAATGATCAATAATCCAAAACATTTTCCTTTCTTTAAAAAACATCAACCAACCAACCAACCAACCAACCAACCAACCAAACAAACGAACATGATTCAAATCCAATATACATCGGATTCCAATGATTTTGGACATTACGCTAGGTTTCTGCCACTTCCGCTATAGACTGTCTGAAATCGGCCACGTGCGATTTATTTATCACTTTAATAGTGTAAAATTAAAAAGGAGTAACATTTTTTTTCAATTCGTATTTATTTCATTTCCAACAGAAAGATAAACAATGGCATTACAATATTATTACAGAAAATATATGTACGCATTCATTTTTTTTCTTGATAAGTATACAAGTACAATGTACACATAAAAGAATTATCGTAATGAATTATAAAAAAAGATATGTATATATATATATATTTTTTTTTTAAAGTTCTGAGGAAATGGGGGAATCTACTAAAAAGCAATGCTTGTAATTTGTGAACCTCCCAGAAAAAATAAGATTGTTTTAATATAATCAAAAACCAAATACTAATTATCGAGTAATTTAGTCATAATCTTGAATTTTCTCCCAGTGCCTTGATAACTAGACCACCGAAATAGGCCAGTGGTTCCGGCGACACCGGATTCACTTTTCCGAGATATTGACAAATTTTCAGCCTTCCTAATACATTCATGTACTATTAATCTTGCACTATTTGGCAGCCTTTAAGGTATGGCGTAGGCGATTTCAACGTATGTCGATAACAAACAATTAGAAGTCATTTTCTTCTCGCATGTCTTCGGCTTTCTGGGGTTGCGTTACAGAGGAAAGCGGTGGTTATACGGAATTTATCTAACAATCGCTGATGGCAAGACAGAAATACAAACTAATGGTATATGGACTCCAGGCAAAGCTACAACACGATGTGTCAATCTGAGTTTGCAGAATCTTATTGTGTGATGTAGGTTTTCTGCTGATGTTTCTTCACCTTCATTTAGCTTCCTCCATTTTAGCTTGAAATGTTTTTTATCTTATAACTTCATTCTCTTTCTCTTCTCCCACCCCAATACATCTTCAACACTCCTGATATCTTTTCAAACTGTATTTCTTATTTATGTTATTTGTCCATAAGTATCTGGTTAAAGATCCTGTCACTATATTTTGCTTCATTATCTTTATCATTCCCATTTTCTTTGTTAATTTTCCACATGCAGATAAAGAGGCCCGGCATGGGACTACTTGCCCCTTCCCTGCCCCCCCCAAAGTATTTTCACATACATTCGTAGCGGGTTTCCCCTGCCACCAGATTGATGGTATATATTTTTAAA
>CM057165.1:1118281-1177937 GCA_029962745.1 Echinometra lucunter
TTTGTGCTACATTTTATGCAAATATCTTTATGGTAAAAAGGTCAACAGAGGTCAAAAGGTCACAAATTTTGACCTTTTTCAACTAATATAGAGCAAATACAGGGATATTTTTATCACAAAGACTCTATAACAGACTTTTTTCATTGAAAATTAATTAAAATTGAACGTTATATATGCCCAACCACGTTTTTATTCAATACCAGAAAGTTAATGTTGCCAGTGAAAAAACTGGGATGGAAGATACCCCCATGACCACGCTCACTTTTAAAGAAGCTGGTTATAGAAAATTAGGGGTATTGATAGTTTGTAACTGCTCTCACTTTGCAATTCTTTAGAAATATATATCATATGACCCCTTAAAATGTTGGCTTAATTGAGTTCTACAAGTTTGTGCTGCAATTTTCTAATGGTAAAAACGTCACCAGCGGTCAAAAGGTCAAATTTTGACATTTACCTCTAATATAGAGCAAATGCATGGATTTTTTTATCACAAAAACATTATAAAAGATTTCTTTTTCATTGCAAATTAATTAAAATTCAAAATTACATATGTCCAGATCATGTTTTTATTCAATACCAGACAGTTAATGTTCCCAATGAAAAAAACGTGATGGAAGATACCCCCATGATCACGAAAATTAGGGGTATTGATAGTTTGTAACTGCTCTAACTTTGCAATTTTTCACAAATATATATATACGTATATACACATATATATACATATAAAATGTTGGCATAATTGAGCACTACAAGTTTGTGCTACATTTTATGCAAAAAAATTTTTATGATGAAAAGGTTACCAGAGGTCAAAAAGTCACAAATTTTGACCTTTATCTCCAATATAGAGCAAATGCAGGGATTTTCTTTTTATCACAAAGTCCCTATAACAGATTTTTTTTCATTGAAAATTAAACTAAACGTTATATCTCTCCATTCATGTTTTTATTCAATACCAGAAAGTTAATGTTGCTAGCAACAAAAAAAAAAAAAACTTGGATGGAAGATACCCCCATGACCATATCAGCAGGCAGATGCGTGAAAATAGGTAGAATTTAGCTTTTGGTATGTAGAATAAAGGGAAAGCAATTCGAAGAACTGTCATCAGATCAAGGAATATTTTATAGCAAGTGTTATTCTGAAATCGTTCATGGCCCGTGATCACAACTGATATTTGGACAATGCAGTTTGTTATACATCATCAATACGAAATGAACCACATGATTTCAATGCCTAAACAAATGCCAGCTTGTTTATTACTTTTCCTTTATCGATGAAATCCCTTCATTCTACATACCAAAAGCTAAATTCCTCCTATTTTCAAGCATTTGCATGCTGATATTAAACAAAAACATAATTACAGCTATGAAACTGTTAATTTTAATTCATTTCCAATTTAAAAATTTGTTATAGGATCATGGTGGTCAAAAAACTGTATTTGCTATATATCATAGGTAAACTTAGGTCAAAGTTTGCCACCTTTTGACCTCTAGCGAGTGACCTTTTCACAGTATAAGTTTGCATAAAACGTGTAGGACTAGTAAATCAACTTTTTAAAGTAGTCACAGAGAATATATTGGTGAAGAATTTCGAAGTTAGAGCAGTTATAAACTAATTTTCCGATACCATCTGTAAAAGTTGGCTATGTCCACAAGTCCTCAGTTCCTTTTCATTTATTTTTCCATCATTTCTATTCAGCCCATGACTCTGAATAGAGTCATGGGTTGAACAGAGTCTGAATGACTCTATTCAGCCCATGACTGAATAGAGTCATGGGCTGAGTCTATTCTTTTTATTCAGAACATTCCTCTTCCAACCTTGGTTCTCCTTTTCGGTTCTTGAATGATTTATTTCTTAATTGATTTAATTTCTCTGTAATTTGTTTGAGTTATTTATGTTTGTAATACCGACGTGATGTGAGGTGTGCATTATTTGCAGGAAAATAAATCAGAGCACCGATGGAATTCAGCTTGTCGATATCTTCATTTTGAGTTTCTCATTTTAGTTATAACGTACATATCTAAAGTTCTTCTTATGTTGATTCGGTACTGCTCATAGCTTCGTGATTTTGACTGATTTTGCCTGTTTTATGACTGATTGTAGGGTGTTTCAGCAAGGAATTGTGAAGTGTAACGCTCCTATTTGACACATGTATGTCAAAACGTTCAAATAATGCGTAGATCATGTAGAAGATAAGTACCAGATTGTTAATTCTACCTATTCTTCATACATTTGTCTGCTGATATTAAATAAAAACGTGGTTGGGCATATATAACGTTCAATTTTAATTAATTTTCAATGAAAAAAGTCTGTTATAGAGTCTTTGTGAAAAAACCCTGCATTTACTCTATATTAGTTGAAAAAGGTCAAAATTTGTGACCTTTTGACCTCTGTTGACCTTTTTACCATAAAGATATTTGCATAAAATGTAGCACAAACTTGTTGAGTTCAATTATGCCAACATTTTAATGGGTCATATATAATATATATTTCTGAAGAATTGCAAATTTAGAGCAGTTACAAACTATCAATACCCCTAAATTTCTACAGTCAGCTGTAAAAGTGGGCGTGGTCATGGGGTATCTTGCATCCAAATTTTTTTCACTGGCGACATTAACTTTCTGGTATTAAATAAAAACATGATTGAACATATGTAACTTTCAATTCTAATCAAATTTCAATGAAAAAAAAGTCTGTTATAGGGGCTTTGTGATAAAAAATCCCTGCATTTGCTCTATATTAGAGATATAAAGGTCAAAATTTGTGAACTTTTGACCTCTGGTGACCTTTTCACCGTAAAAATTTGCATAAAACGCAGCACAAACTTGTAGAACTCAATTAGGCCGACATTTTAAGGGGTCATACAACATAATGTGAAGAATTGCAAAGTTAGAGCAGTTACAGACTATCAATACCCCTAATTTTCTACAATCAGCTGTAAAAGTGGGCGTGATCAAAAAGTCCATGGGGGGTATCTTCCATCCCAGTTTTTTTGCTGGCAACATCAATTTTCTGAATTGTTAGACCTAAGGCTACATGAAAATAACCATTTTCGTAAGTCACACCAGGGTGCACTATGACCCCCACTAGCCCATGGCCTAATTGGTTTCTCCTTCATCAAGATGTTTTAGTAACGTCCTCCTCGCAAAATATGCACAGTTTATTAATATTACAATATTCATTTCTTACATTTCTTAAAAATGCCTTTTTCACGGGGCACGCGAACGATTTGCGAAGGACGCGAATGTCAAAAAATGGCAAAGTCCGACAGTCGCATTTTATGCTGCAAAAGCTCGCAAAACGTGCGCGTAGGTTCGGAAGCTTCGCAAATCGCTCGCGGGCGTCGTTTTTAGTTCGGCGGAAATTTTAAAAAATAATTGAAATTTCTTGCGAGCGTTTCCTGCATCGCGGGGCGTTTTTATTCGTGATTTGTTCTCAAACATGTCTTAAAAGCTTCGTCATATGCGCAGGACCTACGCAAGACGTGTGCGATGTTCGCAAAGTCTTCGTAAAATCCCCAACCAGATCACGAAAGCTTGCCGAATGTCTCGCGCAAGCAGCGAAGTTCGCCTGATTATTGTTCTTGTATCATTTGCGTTGTTCGCATTTAAGTCGCGTGTTCTTCGTGTATGTTGACTGGCCGTAGTTCAGCCATGGTACACATGACATTCGCACATACGTCGTGAGAACTTCGCACAAACTGCGCACGAATGGTTTACGAGTGTCGCGAGACATTCGAAGAAAAACTTCTCCGAATTTTGGACTTTGTCATTTTTTTTCGACATTCGCATCCTTTGCAAATCGTTCGCGTCCCCCGTGAAAACCGCAATTAACGGAGGAAGGGAGAGAGGAAATTTGGACAAAATTAGGACTCACCAACACTACACAAGAGGACGTACAGGATAAAACAGAGTGCGAGATTGATTTTTGTGAGAGCTGTGGAAAGGTTCAGACCGGTTCACGGTGGTCAGTGTGTTTTCTTTGTTCTTAGTGTGACAGAGAAATAGATATCAACAAAAGAGTAAAGAAAGAGGAAGGGAGGGAGAGGGAGGAAGAGGGAGAGAGGGGGACGAGATGAGATCTAATTTGTCAAAAGGAATTTCACTTGACTCCTCCCACCGCAGCACTCGCGTCCCTTTGCAAGACGTTTATCTACATTTGTCACTCTCCACCCAGGTGTAGTAAATGGGTACCCGGTAGGAAGAAATTCCTTGAATGCTCGAGCGCCTGATCAGGGTAGCTGTGCTAAAGCCGGGGTAATGATATGCAGCGCTTAGAAACTAATTATCATTAGTACTATTATAGGTTTTCCCGTCCGATTTCGCACTTAGTGCATGCAAGAGCATACATAGTTCATTCAATTTCGCTATAGGGCAACCAAAAATTCTAACTAGTCATTCAAAATCGCCATAGGTCAGCCAAAAATTCATAATGGGCATTCAAATTCGCCATAGAGCAATTAAAAGTGTAAAAACATCATTCGGATTCGCCATAGTGCATTCAAGTTAGCACGGAAGGATACGTGACTGAAGACAGAGCATTCCAGGTCGCCATAGGGTAATCATGATCATAACTAGTGCATTCAATTTAGCACTGTATTTACATGACTTGTATACAGTATATACGATATGACAGAAGAAAATGATGATATTGTATACATGCTATGATTTATGTCTCTAGTCAATGCATATAATTGAAGAGATGGAGCAAATGACAACAAGAAAAAATACATTATGAAAGAAAATCATGATATTGTATACATGCTATGATTTATGTCTCCAGTCAATGCATATAATTGAAGAAATGGTGCAAATGACCACAAGAAAATATACATTATGAAAGAATATCATACATGCTATGATTTATGTCTCTATTCAATGCATATAATTGAAGAGATGCTGCAAATGATCTTAAGAAAATATACATTATGAAAGAAAATCATGATATTGTATACATATGCTTTGATTTATGTCTCTAGTCAGTGCATATAATTGAAGAGATGGTGCAAATGACCACAAGAAAATGAACATTATGAAAGAAAATCATGATATTGTATACATGCTATGATTTATGTCTCTAGTCAATGCATATAACTGAAGAGATGATGCAGTTATGAAAGAAAATTTTCGAAGATAAAAAAGGCATATGAATTCAGAGTGGGAAATTTAAGGAAACTTTCCCTCTGTTTATTCATATGCCTTTTGGCCACTGATCCGATAAATATGATTTTTATTTGGCGACTTAATGTAGACAAAGTAAGCTCATAAAGTGGAAGAAGATATAAACACGAGAAAGCTTTAAAACAAATAGAACAAAATTACATGTGCTAAATTGGATGCACAAATTGTATAATTGGATGCCCTATGGCGAAATTGAATGCTCTAACTTAGCTCGAGGGGGTTTCAAGGGCGAACTTGGTTGCACTATGTACGAATGCGTATGCCGATTGGCAAATTTGGTTGCCCTAAAGCGAATAGGAATGCCAATTGGCCATTTTGGCTGCACTATAGCGAATTTGAATGCCGATTGGTGATTTTGCCTGCCCTATCCGCGAAATTGAATGACCTATTTATACTTTCTCATGCACTATGTGCAAAATTGAATGACCTATCTTTACTTTTGCATGCACTAAGTGCGAAATTGGACGGAAAACCTATATTATTATACCGTTTGCTTCAACTGACTGACAAGGCAGGAATTTTTTTTTTCCTAGGGAGAGGGGAGGCAAGAATGTATCCAATATTTAAGGGAACACGCAAGCGAGGGAGCGAAGCGGCCGAGCGGGAGATTTTGCATTTTCAGAATTGAAAATGAACGATCTGTTGCACATTTTAGGGGGATTTGGGGAAATTCTCAATAAGAAGATAAAAAAGGGTGGGGTTTTGACAATTTCTAGGGGGCAACTGCCCCCCTGCCCTCTCCCCCCCCCCAATGTGCGTACGGCCATGCTGACTGATCTCTACACCCGAAAAGACATTGTTCACGATCACGATTGGAGAAGTTTGAAATATTTCGCAACAAAATGTAACCCATCTCAGAGACTTCTTCCCTCCTATATTTTCTCTGTACCTATCTATCATTTTTATGTACTTCGTTTTGGTACTGGACTCCATTGTGGGGTTTTGAAATACACGTCATTCATTCATTCAAGAACTTATACACCCCCTACTGACTTAATGTAAGGATTCTCTGACGATGTAGATTCTATTGAAGTCATTATGGATCCCGTAAGAACTCATCTTCAGATCTTTGTGGAGGTTATATCATTAAAGCCACAGGAAATTATTTTGTAACCTTATAAAGGCCGAAGGAAACCTCGGAGAACAGTCACTTTCAATTAGAAGAGAGAATAGCAATGTTGAAAAAAAAATAATCATTCTCGGTTACGAAATGAGAAAGTTTGAAAAGTCTCGATTTATTTTACGGTCATCCTCAAATTGACGATATCGTTTCAAAATGGCAGATATTTACGGAGAACTCGCCAAATGTTTTGTAAAGAAATTTTCAGATTCTCTACATTTTCTCTCAAGGTGCAGCGAGACACAACATTATGCTGAGTTCAAAGAGAGACAAGCTACACCTTGAGAGATAATGGAGAAAATCTGAAATTGTGTGTACAAAACATATCATGGAGAGTTGTCAACTAAAAAACCTGCAATTTTCAGGCGATATTGCCATTTTGAAGATTGCCATATAGAAAGTAAATCAAGGCATTTCAAACTACATAACTTTCTTATTTCGGAACCTATTTTCATTTAACTTTTTTTTATTTACTTCTTCATATCCTCTCTATTCTTTTTGTGTGTGTTAAACTTGACTTGTTCCCAGGGTTTCATTTTCCTTTAAAGCCAAATAATGGAAACCGTTTAGCATCGCTCTGGCCTCACACTGCCCTCAGATGCGGATCCAGTGTAAATGTAGCAACCTTACTGCAAGGCTGACGAACAGTAGTAGGGGTGTGTCCACACTGCTTACATTAACGTTAATTGGTTGTCGGGATCAACTCTAAACTTCAGCCATGGGGCAAGCACCGTACCTCTCCCTAACCATAACCCTAACCCTAATCCTAACGCAGGGGCGGCGCCAGAGTATTTTGATAGGGGGGGGGGAAGATGACCCATAGGTGAATTTATTGACGTTTTAAATGAACAAATAGTGGTATTATATAGTTGCAAGCCCCGGGCCTCTCTTTCCATACATTCTTCTTTCTTCTTACTCCTCTTTTTCTTCTTTTTTCCTCTTTTTTCCTTTTTTTTTAATCACTTGGAAAATCATAGGGGCGGTCGCCCCCCTGCCCCCTTGTAGCGCCGCCCCTGTCCTAACCTTAACCCTTTAACCCTTACCTTAAATCTGACCCTGTAACCCCTTAACCTAACCCTACTCCTAACCTAACTCGGACCACTTCGTAACTCTAAACTTCATCCTTTATATGTGAAGTAGGTCTACAGTACAGTATACATGTAAATCCAGAAGCAATTACAAAATTATCAGAAATGAACGCTCCAACTCGTACGGGTTTTAAATAATCTATGAAATCGAAATTCGGGGTTATTACAAGCTCTCTTTTTGAAAGAAAATTCAAAGCAAAATCGATATGGTAGGTATACCCTTGATTACTCCGGAATTCCGACCCCCTTCTAGACTTCAGTAACTGCATCACTTGTCCTGCTTGTCATGCTTGTCCTCTTTTATTTATTCATTTCTTTAATCATTTTTTTGCTTTCTATAGTCCCTAAACCTAAATTAACTTTCATATTTGACCCATTATTCCCCTTCTCTCCTTCCCTCTCTCTTCCTCTTCCCCCTTCTCTCTACCTCCCCGCCCCCCCCCCTCTCTCTCTCTTTCTGGATCGATTGCCTTACCTTCTTTCTTACAAAGAAAAAGACAGTTGAATTGTCATTTTTTAATACATGTTTTAAATGACATATAAAATGATTTGGAAGCGTTTTACCAATATTGTTTTAAAAATAATATACATGCACTAGTAATACATTGAGCATATCCTCCCCTCCCTGTTTTTGAATTCTTGTTTTCATATATGGTTTATCCGTCTCAGGAAAGAATTTGTATTTGTGCTGAACATCTCAAAAAAAAGAAAAAAAAAAGAAATATCACTGAAGGTGAAAATTTTGTGTGCTAAATTTCCTGACCATTGCTCGAAAAATGAGGAAATACATGTAGTTCGATCCATAATATTCCCCCCTGATTTATTGTCATAATATGCCGTTACCATGACAACACAGTTTCCAACACATTCAAAATAAGTCTTGCACATCTTCATCCCAAAACTAATGTGCATGCCAAATTTAATGAGCATCGCTCAAAAGCTGAGGAAGTAGTTCGACCCGCAAGATTTGCAACGGACCGACCGCTTATTCTATTTCCTACATGTATATATCCCCTTCAAAATTCGTTTTGCTGGGATATAAACACAACAAAAAAAGTAACTTCACCCCTAAGGAAAATGCTGTAACTTTTTAACGAAGAGGTTTTGAGGAAAATGATTTGGCAGAAATGTTCCTACACTTATTGACCAGCTTCTTTGTAAAAATGAGATTGATATGTCGAGTCATGGATGAGTGAGCATACATTAAAGGCAAAAATGTCACTTTTCAAAAGTCACAAGAGTCATTTATGAGGGTCTGTGAAACAAGATTTTGGCAAATTCTGTTTCTGGTGTCTGATGTTGTTTTATTATTCAATGTTTGATCGACTCACACCTATCCTGACACCTTTCACGCTCTTTCACGGTTGGGTGAGCACAGTTTTAGGGGGGAAATGGCAATGTTCAATCCTCCTGAAATTGCAAAATCCATTAAATTTATTGCAAGACATCATTAAAACTGTTTATTTAACAGTAAAACACACATTCAGCAAGATAACTGATATTCAATTTTCATTCACCTGAAGTAATGTCATGCTTGTCATGCAGTTGACTTTCCCCATTTCCCGTGTTCACTCAACCATGCAATTTCGAGCAAAATATCAGAACAGGTTTCAGAAAGTTGATGGCATTACACATACAGTGCTGAAATTGAATTGTGCATATGCATTAATGCCATATTCACAGGAATTTTTGCATTTCTTGCTTCATCTTTAAAGTGTGCTCACTCAACCATGACACCAATGCTTCCTCTGATCTTCCTACAACACGTGATGATACTTGTTAGTAACAATATTTCATGTCAATTCTTGCAATAAATTTAATGGATTTTGCAATTTTAGGAGGATTGAACATTGCCATTTCCCCCTAAAACTGTGCTCACCCAACCGTGAAAAAGCATGAAAGGTGTCAGGATAGGTGTGAGTCAATCAAACATTGAATAATAAAACAACAACAGCACTTAAACAGACACCGGAAACAGAATTTGCCAAAATCTTGTTTCACAGACCCTCATAAATGACTCTTGTGACTTTTGAAAAGTGACATTTTTGCCTTTAATATATACTCACTCATCCATGACTCGACGTATCAATCTCATTTTTACACAGAAGATGGTCAATAAGTGTAGGAACATTTCTGCCAAATCATTTTCCTCAAAACCTCTTCGTTAAAAAGTTACAGCATTTTCCTTAGGGGTGAAGTTACTTTTTTTGTTGTGTTTAGAAACTTGCGATTTACAGCCAAGTAGATTCATATTCATGCCCTAGAAATTGAAAATAAGCAAAATCTTGGAAACGTAACATTGTTTTTAAAACAGAATGCAAATAATCTCGACCCACACTGTGATATGTTGCCCACTCATAATTTTCAGAATGAAATGTTAAGTGATGATCGTGTTGTCTTAGCTGGGCAAATAGAAAGAAGCATCCTTTCATCGAACCCATTATTACACACAATAAAAAGGTTCAATTTGGCACCCTTCAATACAACACTGGAAGCTCCTTTATGGTACAACTTTGCACCCAAAAGAAGCATTTTGCACCCAAAAGAAGCATTTTGCACCCTTAAGAGGGTGCAGTTGTACCCTGCAGGGAAGATGCAAATTTGCACCCTTTTTGAATGCAAAAATTCCTGCACCCTTATAGATGCATAGTTGCTTCTAAAACGGCCGGGGAGGGGGGGGGGGGGGGGGAAGGGTTGAATCAACCCCCCCCCCCCTGTATTTTTTTTTTCGCGATAATTTTTAAACCGTAAAAGATTTCGCCACGGCCTTTCATGACTTTTGAGCCCCGAGTCTTACGCATATTTTGATACCAAATTTACCAAATTTGGACCTACGGTTCTCGCGCAGCGCGGTATTTTACAATCGTGCGCGCGCCGAAAAGTGAATTTTCCTGTATTTTAACACATGAAATGGCATAGTATAGGATGAGTTGTGTGTGAATCATGTATGTATGCCAGATTATTTACCAAACAAATACACATCATAATATTTTCTATGTTTGAATAAATATTTATGATGTCCAAGGTCATGGCCAAGGTCAAGATCATGGTCAAGGTTTCCATTTTTTTCTTTGGAGAAAAAAAAGGAATAACAAAGGAATATATAAGAAAATCTTAAAAACAATAGCAAACATAATTAATTTTGATACCAGATTTTCTTTTCAAGTACATTGTAAGGAATTCTACAAAGAATATTTACACCAAAAATTGGGATTCTAGGAGCTCTTTTTTCTGATTTAGAGCAAAACGTACGATTTTCCGCATAAATTACCAAATTAATTAATATAAAATAAAAAGGAAAACTTCAATTTTTTTTTTTTTATAGTTTTGTAGATTACGCCTCAGGTAATGTGTATGCCAATTTTTACGACGGCCGAGATCTCGGGGGGGGGGGGGGGGGGTTGAATAAAAAAGAAACAGAATCTTTAATGTCTTTTTTACATTTATTTAACTTTCAAAATGGCATTTCAGCGATCATTTCACACTTGACAATAAAATGGAATACAGTATAATGTACTAAACAAAATACCTCTAACTGCCCTAACACCCCCCCCCCCGAAAAATACTTTCTTGCATTTCTTGAAATTTGCATTACACAAACATGCTGTAACTTGGCACACATCAAGATTAAGTTTCATACGAAGACATTCATGCAGCTTTTCTCATGTACAGTGTACTTCATATGAATGTGAATGTCTTTGATGCATTCCATAGTAATTCAGAAGTAAATTACAGCATTAAAAAATTAATTACATCTAATGATAATAAAAAAATATCATGATTTCAAAACAAAACTGATCCAGCATGGGCAACTTTGTAATGTTCATTCCGCAATGGACAAAATATTACATCATCTTGAATACATCTAAAACACTTGGGAAGCTGAAAATAATACATTTACAACATTCATTAGGAACACGATCAAAACTAATTTTTAAAAATCAACTTAGGGCAACTTCAATAGCCCTGTTTATCACCTTTAAAAATGTACTGACTTTACAATGGTTTATTACATCAAACATGATTTGTATGGGCAGTACAATAGGCCTTTGAAATTGCACTTGAGGTGATTTTCGAAAGTAGATTTTATTGTGTTTAGGAAAGTAAGAAAAATCTAAGCTTCACTTCATGATTAGAGATAAAAAGAAATCTAAACGTTAGATTGCCCAATTTCTGTTTATTGCTATACAAATAAAAAATCGTGACATTAATGTTTATTTCCAATTCATTACAAACATTCATCATAAAAATATGTCATTTCAAGGCTGACATCATTGGAAAATTGATTGAATATAAGCTCCATGCAAAAACACAAAGCAATAAACACTTACATAGATTTCTATGATAAATACATATTTACATTCCAACACACTACCAATAGCCTTAAAAACATTCACAAACTACGCTAATAGTTTTTCTAAAACCTTGTAAATTCTTAATACACGATCAAGGTGATGTGAAAAAGTCAAGGTGATAATTTCCGAGTGAAAGTATCAAGGTGAATTGATAATGAAAGAAAATACACAGCAGGCCAAGAGTCATAATATCAACACATTTTAAAAGGTGAATGCATCTACGTGTACATGCAAACAGGAAGCTTCTAATAAAATCTGATACATGTAGACCGAAATTAATTAAAGGTGACTCGACTTACGCTCCGGTGACAATTGCTTCGGACTTTCTTTTGTCAGAGATACATGGTTCGGGTCAGGGTTGCGATGGGGTTCTAGGTTAGGCTAAAGTATGTACTGATTGCAAAAAGACATTTTCTCTGTATACTACGGATTCAATATTACTATACTATATTCAAAATATGAGCTATAAATATTACTTCTACAAAGAGATATTATGATTTCAAATATACTCGATTAACATAAAAGCGACTAGTGATGTAGACTCGTCGATGTAAGTGTGGGCATGACTAGAGGCATCTATAGAATCGAATACCTATTTGATTCTATAAAGACCCTTATTGTGTTATTTTTAGTATTTTACCTTTTCTCGCAATAGACATGTGTAGTGATACAATTTTTTTCAGGGAAAAAGGGATTTTCCACGAAACCTGCAGTATATTGATTTAAATAAACAGAACACAATACTGCAAAAAAGGAGCAGTTGGCATCTTTGATATGAATGGTGGGAGAAGGTATATAAAAAGAAAAGACAAAAGGTGGAAGGGGAAAATAAAACTAAAAACAGATGGCTGGAGAAGGAAAGGGAAAGGATGGAAAAGGAAGAATAAGAGGAGAAAAAGGAGAGAGAGAGAGAATGAGGGAAAGAAATACTGGGAAGGGGAAGGGGTATCCTACCATATACACATGAAAAATAAAATTAACAAATGGAAGAGAAGAGAATGATATACAGTATATCAACAAAAACTTTCAGACATATGCGAGAAAGACATGAAAACTATTAGAACAGCAGAGCACAAACATACACACAATAATGCCTTCTCAGTTGATATAAAACAGGAAAAGCAAAATACAAACATACAAATAATCTCTTATTAATGGATATAACACTTCAATGCAACAGTCCAATTTTGAAAGTTTCAGTTTTAAAAAAATGTCAATTCAAATACAATAAACTAAAATGGGTCGATACACATAAAGGCTTGTTCAGATAGGACATGACAAACCCCGTGACATTTTCAGTGTACAAGTCAATGGGATATCAAGCGGCAAAAAAAACCCAGCTACCAGGGCAAGGGCCCAAGGGGCATATTTTTTGCCTTCCGGTAGCAGAAAGCTGTGGAATAATCAATTAGCACAAAATATTATGTCATGAGATTGTCCTCACAACTTTTGACAAACATCTCCTTTATCCGAGTGTTGAGGCTTCAATGCGTATTCATGTACGTAAGTGGCATGGTTTGCCGCGCCATATCTCAACACTAAAAATGCCGCGGGGGTTTGTTGCATCACATCTGAACAAGCCTGAACAAAATATCTGAACAAAATACTATGGCACAAAAATTATAATTAGCATATATCTTGAAAATGACAGTGATAATCTCACCCAAAGATAACTGATAGCTCAGGCAGACTTAAAAGCACAATACATGAACATCCTTGTAAAAACATAGCTGAAAGCTGAATGGATGAATAAGGAAGGCTTGCTTTACTCTTGACTAGAAAAATGGTCAATTTCTCATGTGCATGGAAAAGTGTAGTATAGACTGGAAATCATTAATGCATTCTTTGTCTTACATGAAGTATAGCAATGAATTTAGAACATCCAGAGCTCTGTATTGAATAGGAAATGTCAATGGAAATGTTAAAGCCTATAAATTGCATATGCGAAGCAGTGAGATTTCCTAAAAACAATGGTTAAAAACAGCCTGCAATAACTATACAATACATGCTCTTTATTATCCTAGCTTGAGGAAACATTTTGCATTACAAGTAAAAGGTATTACTCTAGATTAAAAGCACACTTTGCTTGTACCCAAGGGGGCATTTCACACCGTTCCAGAGACACCTTCCATGGACACTCCATGTACACATTTACGACCATGCATCAGGGGTATGTGAGGAAATTAACCCATTCATGACAGAGGGTCCACATTATGTGGTTTGGTCTAATAACTTTTGATGCAAAGCTCTAAAAATCATACCAAATACATGAGCAGAAAGAGCAAAAAATTCTACTTACTGTGCCCATTTTTGTTGCATCAATATTTGTTGTTTGATGCTGATTTTTTTTTAAAGGAAAATAAGCATTAAAATCCTTAAATTGGCAATGTGATGAAAATGTTAAAATTACTGTTTTCCCCTGCAAATTGGCAACTTTATGACTTCTCATCATACATTCTGTCAATTTATATTTATTTCAGATACATGATGTTTTATAAGAAAAATGTAGTAAACAAAGAAAAATGTTGGTGTTGCCAATTTGAAGAATAAAAGCTGATCAAATTAGGCTTTAAATAATTCCTGCCACAAATGGGTTAATAAATGGGGATAGGGGTAGGTAGGAGGGCGGAATGTCTCTTGGGAACCAACAAGCTGCAAACCCCACTGCAAGCATGTTTTCCACCTCTCCCCTATGCCTTCCACCTGGGGTAGGGGGTGAGGGTGGAAAGGGGAGGGGTACTCTCCTCCCTCTGTTGGACATACAGCTACTCATTTTACCCTAGGCCTTCCACCTGGGAAAGGGGGAGAAGGACTGGTGGAAGGGGGGGGGGGGTTATAAACAAATTTCTCCTCCCTTTGTGGGACATACAGCTACTTCTAATGCATTGCTGTTCTGTATAGTGTGCAGGACAAATATGAAGACATCAGTAACTAGGAAATGCATGAATATATATTTGGAAGTCTTACAGGAATGTCAAAATTGCTTTTTGTACAGTACTCTGATAAACAGAACACTAATTAACGAAATGATTTGTTAAAGAAGCTACAGAAAAAAGATAAATAAGGCTTCCTCTCTCTCCCTCAACACCTCATGAACCATCCATCAGCTGCATGTTTGGATGGTGGTCTTTATAACAGCAACCATATTGAATTTCATCACTACCATTGCCCTGGAGGTCTGCAATGACGGCGCCAAGACTAGACCATGCAGAACCACCCTCCCTCTCTTGTCCCCTCCACGACTGCATCAGAATAGTATCAAAAGAGCTACTCAAATCACTCCCCTGTTCCCCCTTTAATCTTCCATGAGCTTAGTGTTTGGTTGATGGTCTCCATATAAAAAAGTGCACTAATTCCATCAGTAAAAGTATCTTGAAGATTCACTAAGACCTTCCTTCTTCCTATCTTCCCTCATATGTCTTCTATAAGCTAGATGTTTCATAAATGGTTTCCATATCAGTCCCGGGGGGCGTTTCATCCAAAGACGTTTTAAATATATAGCTAGACAGAAAGCAGCACACGCGGAAAGCATTACGCCTATGGGGTTAAGCCCCACCCAGCTTTCGTCCATTAGAAGCCGAAAATAAGCCCTTCTAAATATTCATGAACCGAAATAAGCACCTTTGATTGGATTATAGCCTCATGAATATGTATTTCTTCGATAATATCGTTCTCGAAATATGGTTATTCATTTGCCCTTATACGTCACAATTATGCAAATTCATGCATGACGTGCTTACTCGCACAAAGTTAGAGGTTTCTACTTCACAGAGAAAACGTGAGTACCACTGCAATTATGATTTAAATATAAGAAATTTGACCATTTGTTTCAAAATAATTGGCTATTCTTCTTAATCTACAATAATTTCTTTACAATTTGAAATAATTGCTAACGGCTGTTTCCGAAAGAGCTAGAAACATTGTACTCTCGAACTTACAGTTTGGTTTTCATCGTCATGAGCTAGATTGACCGCGGGTACCGTTCTCGCACCATGTACTCGAGGTAGCTCCCCCGGGCTAATGCTGGGGGCTATCTATGATAATTCTATGGTGTTCACGTTGATATCTAAGATTGTTCAAATCAGAACTTTGGCGTCATGAAAAATCAAATTCAGACCTAGATTAGACAACAGGATTTTTGTGAGTGAACACTCCGGCAGAATTTATTAGATTATTACTAACGCTAGACCGCTAGTGTGTGTAGACTAGATCTAACGTGTTAGATCTAGGCCTAAATCAATAATGTTATTTGGACCCGCTGAACAGTGACACTGCATTGCGGACTGGAGAGCACACAATGAACACACTGTATACGTCGACGGCCCCGGTTGATTTTGCCAGTGTCTTTAACTCTTGTAAGCCTTTAACATTAGTCTAGGTCTTACTATCCACATTCATCAGTTTACAAGATCTAACGTTAACAGTTATCAGAAATTCTGTTAACAAATCTAAAGTAGATCTGGACACACTTGTATAGGTCTACTTGGAAGTTGGATCTAGTTGACTCTGTTATTTATTTTAATTTATGCACATTACCATGTCCGTAAACAAATTTTGTGTACTTTTTATACATGACAATAAATTATCTTGAAATCTTGAAATCTTGTTCAACCTCTCAGTCTCACCCCACCTCTTCTGAAGATAGAAAATGTTGCTGACTGCAGTTTGAAGTAACTATCAAATATTATTACATGGTAATAATGCAATCTGCTTGGTTGTAATAATGTTTTTGTTTTTGTTTTGTCTTTGTTTTTGTTTTTTGTTCCCACAGATGGAAATATTGGAACTGGAAGGCTGGAAGAATTCGACTGATGAACATCACTGCATCATGTAATACATGTATAGTTCCCAGGTGAAGCAGAGAATCCTCTGAAGTGACAGGTAACAACAAAAATTTTCCAGAACACTTTTCTTTCTTATTCACTTTATGATGATTAAAGTAATGAATTTGAGGGCATTCCGGTAGAGCGTAGACGGTAATTATCTAGGCTAACGATTCCGGTTGATGCTTCTGCCATTTTGTTGCTCTTGTAAACTCCAAACATTTGAAGTTGAAACAATTATTGTATGACCATTAGTCTATGTCTAACTGTTGAATCTACCTAAGAATGACTACATTCTTCAGTTGAAAAGTTGAGCTAAAACAGTTAAACCTCTGGAAGTCTCTTAAAATCTTGAGTAGATCTAGATCTGGACAAACTGTCACTTAGCCCTCTCTCCCTACTCCCTTCTGAACATACATGTAGACAGAAGATTCTACTGTGTGGATGCTATTCCATGTATTTGATTTATTCAGTTTTATTCTTAGTTTTTGTAGTCATTTTTATTCATTTTTTTTTTTTTTTTTTTGGGGGGGGGGGGGGGGCTATTCAGACACTTGTTTAATACATGTATGGTTTCTTTGTAGTCTGGTTAATGGCAGTTTACAATAGTCCTGTTATATTTTGGTGGCAGAACTAAAACATTTCATGGGGGTGGATTACAGGCATATTATGTAAATGTTTGTAACTCCATGGTAAGCTTTTCTATTTCTACATGAAGGAAATCTAAAATCTTGGATGCATTTCAATGCAAGTATCTCAGTCAGAAATGCATTACAACTTGGTACAGTGATATTGATTTTTAAATTTATTTTATTTTATTTTATTTATTTATTTATTTATTGTTCACACAGTTAGATATTGGAAGGCTGGAAGAATTCTACTGATGAATGTCACAACATGTCCACTACATGTCACTACAAGTCCAGGATGAAGCAGAAAGTCCTGTAAAGTGACAGGTAACAACTAACAACTAACTTTTCCAGGAGACTCGTAACACAAATTCATACCTCTAACTATATATTGTAAAGTATGTTTCATTGCACATGTGAATATTTTCCTTCTCCCATGTTCCTCCATAACAAAATTTGTCTGTGTTGACAAAACTTGACATAGGGGAGACTTCACAGAAATCCTTTGTACAGGAGAGAGACACCTAATGCACATCAATAGACAACATTTATTGCCAAATGTAGATAGTGTGTAAACAGGTTGGCACACTAATTTTTCATTGTATGGGTTCTGAATTGAAACTGAAAAATTTCAGTTGTTAATTTTAGTTATGAATGCAAATTTTTATCTAGATTTAAACTCCCATGTGCCTTTCGCTATCGTGTAGACTAATGTCAATTTATATCAGTGCTCCCCAATTTCAAAGCATTCATGTGTATGAAGGTTATCTCATCTAAACATAATTATGCAGTAGGTTATTTAGCTTATGTAGAGACCCTATTCAGTCGTATTTTTAAAATTTCCTTTAATGTAGCATGATGCCATAGCAGATGATTGATGCAGACTGGAATTGACAAATCCTGAGAGGAACTTACGAGATGTATGACTTGAACATTTGAGAGTAAGTTTGCTGCTATAAGTAACCAGTCCCCTTAACCATCATTGACCACATTAGGTGTAAGCAGTCTTAGATGTGATTTACTGTCATAGATGAGATTTTCTAGTTTACCGAAGTACTTTAATTGGTTTCATAGAGTGGTCTACAAAATAAATGTATTTAGGCCTACATTTACTAGATTTCAGTAACATTACATCATGCAGTACATAATCTGACCCGTCCAATGTTTGTGACTCGAAGTCCCTTTCATTACCAAGTATTACTAAATTACCGTATGAGCATTAGTTTACTTCAGAAGTATTTTTCATTTTATATCTTGTCTGCATCATGTATGCTCCAGTTGGGCTATCAGAAACATGAAATTCTAAAATGTCTGTAGGATAAAATATGTGTAGCTGGATTTCTTCACTTGCACACTCCTACCGTGTGCATTTTAGTCCTTCTTGCAGGTGTCTAAATGTTGTGTGACTAATGCTTATTAAATGCATCTGATATATATTTATTATGTTTGTGGGATTTTTTCTCCACAGAGTTCTGGATTATGACTTTGGCTCATCCTTCCTGTCACCTAGACTAGAGCCTTGACGGTGACTGCAGATGACATCTACTCCCTGATAATGCTTTCTTCATTTAGTAGCAAGATTTTTTCAAAGAGATGATTTTAAGATATAATTTATCACTAAATGTCCCATTGAATATCACATTAAATGAAAGCTACAGAGTAAATATTTGGGGATTTCTTGTTTTTTTTAAATGATTAATGTCAACTCATCTTGCATGAGTTATATGTGTACATAATTAAAAGGACACAATGTCAACTGCCATCTCAAATTTAGAACTGAGAAGAAAGGCTTTTACTTTATATTTGCTTTATAGGAATCTAAATCAAAGAATGTAGGAATTCATTAACCCCTAGACTTCTATGAAGATTGGCAAGATGCCTGCAAATTTTACATCGAGGTAACTTCAGTTTTGTATGTTTGAAGTTAAAATGTGTTGAATCATTAAATTATTATCCTAATTAAATGTTTACTATCCACAAATGACTGAATGGCCTATCTTTATTTTAGACCCCCTGGGGTCCTGGAGGGGGGCGGGGGCAAGAATTTGTTCAGTTTTTAGGAAACATGCAAGCGAGGGAACAAAGTAACTAAGTGGGAGCTTTTGCATTTTTAGAATTGAAATGGAATGATCTGGGTGTAATTTAGGGCATTTCCCCCCCCCCCCAAAAAAAAAAAATGTAAGAAAAAGATAGAAGGGGGTTGATTTTTTTTTTTTTTTTTTTTTTTGGGGGGGGGGGGGGGGCAACTGCCCCCTATTTGCGTACGGCCATGAGGGTAAACCGAGACTGTGAAGGCTTGAGAAGGTGAAAAGATAGAAGTGATGTGTTAAATTTAAATTGCTCTAGCAAAGCTCCAAGAGAAAGAAAGTGAACAACTGTGCCGAGTAAAAAAGAGTGGATATCTTGAAAAGAAGTATTTTTGATAGTAAAATCGGTGGATGAGTGGAGACTGAAGGGTATGAGAGCAGAAATGGACTTGTAAAAAGTACAGGAAATGGGGCAATGTGTGATCATTATTTCTTTAGTTCTATGATTGTTTCCCTTTCTCTTCTACTTGATTATTATCATCACCAGATCAGTTTCCCCCTTTTATTCTCTCTTCTTGGAGCTATCTTTCCCCTTCTCTCCACAATCAGAGTGCCTTCATAATCTTTTCCCACCTCCCAGATTAGCCGGTGAAAGGAGTAGTGCAATAGAGAGTGAACAAAAAATAAATAAATAAATAAATGGATGCTTGGATTTGGTAATGAATGAAAGTGAATTTCAAAATTAAATCTGTGTACACAACATGGCAGAAAGCGGACAAATAAACAATCTCTCATTCTACCCTTCACAATGGTTCTGGTAGTCAAAAGAACATCCCTTCACAGCTATTATGTTTAATCATGTAGTTCCAGGTGAATATGCATGTGGCACCTGTTCCACATATTTTAGACAATAGCAGTGAAGGGATGTTCTTTTGACTACCAGAACCATTGTGAAGGGTAGAATGAGGGGTTTTTTATTTTGTCCGCTTTCTTTGTCCGTCATGTTCATAGTGACAATTACAAAGAAATTATAACAGATAGGTTTGAGGGTTCAGATAAAAAAAATAGATTAATCAATTAGGGGATGCTTGCATTTGATAATGAATGAAAGTGAATTTCAAAATTAAATCTGTGCACACAAAGACTGAAGTACAGTTACAAAGAAATTATAACAGGTTATTTTTATTTGAGGGTTCAGATAAAAAGAAATAGATTAATTAATTAGGGGATGCTTGCATTTGATAATGAATGAAAGTAAATTTCAAAAGCAAATCTGTGTACACAAAGACTAAAGTACAGTTAGAAAGAAATTATAACAGATAGGTTATTCATTTGAGGGTTCAGATAAAAAATAGATTAATTAATTAGGGGATGCTTGCATTTGATAATGAATGAAAGTGAATTTTAAAATTAAATCTGTGTACACAAAGACTGAAGTACAGTTAGAAAGAAATTATAACAGATAGGTTATTCATTTGAGGGTTCAGGCCTTCATTTAATTTTTTTTTTTTTTTTTAAAGAAGGATCCAACCAACTATTGTAGAAGCCACCAATCAAAAATTCATCGACTCGAAGATATGATACATACCCAGTCTGAGTCATGTGTTAAGTAAACAAGAAAGGAGAAAGGTTTCCGTATAATAGATTGGAGGCTCCGCCCCTTACTTATATTTTTTGTGATCGATAACCAGTTTGAGTGCGTTGGCTGGCGCATCAGAAATGGCCGAAGTTGATTTGCTACATCCCTTGCGCGGCCAGCGCGCAACGTGTGAATAAAATTACAATAAATGCATATATTACGCGATTTGACCTTTCCTCTCGCGCTGATGTCTGCATTGTTTCGCATCGCGTACTATTTGTCATGTGGGTACGCTGTGTGAAGGGGAGCATCTCACAAAATGCATAATTCATGACAGCTCATGAATTATTTAGAAGGGCTTATTTCGGCTTCTAATGGACGAAAGGTAATGGCGGAGCTTAGGGGGCTTGGTTTCATCAACATTTGTCGTCTGACAAGCAGTCAGATCTGACATCTTTCCTGGATTTCGATTGGCCGAGAACCATCGTTCCTATGGCAACTGTCGGATAAAACAGACTTTGTCGGATAAAACATCCGACAAGTCCTTTCATGAAACGCTCCCCTGATGCCCTTCAGTTTAGCAAAGGAAAGCATCTAGACTAGACTCTATCACATCAAGATCTGCAGGCAGTCACTCATCCCCCCTTCCCCTTCCCCCTCTCCCCCAATTAATCTTTTAAAAGCTGGATGTTTTATAAATGGTGTCTGGATCAGTCATTGCACTGAATCTGATCAGTCCCGATACTCTCCAGGTTCACTAGGACTGCATCCAAACTTGACTCCATCACATTCAGTTTGGCAGATAGTCGCTCAATCTCCCCCTCCCCTTCCCTATCCCCCTTCCCTCCCCCCCCCTTCCCCAATCCCTTTCCTCCTCCCTCCCCATCATCAATCTTCCATACGATGGATTTCCATGAATGGTGTCCATATCAGTCATTGCATTGAATCTGATCAGTCCCAATACCCTCCAGGTTCCCTAATACTGCATCTAGACTGGACTCCATCACAACCAGTTCGGCGGACAGACGTTCCATCTCTTGTCTCTGGTTGATATACTGCACAATCAAATCTGCCAAGAGCAATGAACAACATCAAGGAGTACCAATCTGAATTCCAACATTAAAAATCAAGATGATAATAAGAGCATGTTCTTAAGACATACAATCACTGTTATACAGTATATATTCCTTTGAGAACTTTATTTTCATAATCTTTATGCCATGATAAAAGTAGTGAAAATTAAATTAAAATTTACCCAATTGATACTGCAATACTTTCTTCACAACATTCAGTTAAATCATCAGAGAAAATAACGATAGACAAAAAACATACAGACTTTAGCACCCGTCTATATATTGAAAGATTAGCAAGATTCATTATGCAAAGGCAAAATTCCTGCAACAACAAATTTCTCCAAAATGTGACATCAAAAATATATTGGGGCATGAGTTATGAATTAAACTGGCAAGATAATATCAGAATTTACACTGTTTACCAAACCTTCAGGGTGATAATACTCTTTCGAAGCATACATACCATCTAAGTTGACCATGTCTTCAACGCTCAGAATATCTTCTTCTAAGGATCTCGTAATCATATCAACTTCTTTCACAAGGTCATGATTTCCAGTAGCTTCATCTGTAGCCTCGCTGATCCCATTCGTTAAGTCCTCCACACTTGAGAGAACAATGTCCAGTTCCTGAATGTGATGAAGAATAATATAAATACGACCATTACAGAACATTTTCAGCAGGGTGAGTGTTATTAAACATGTATATCTCATCATTTTTATTCATTGCTGCACTGAACTAAGCTAAATTATGATAACAATAACATGGAATTCAAATCATACAGAAATTGGTAGAACTGAACCAAACTGAAAGATCAAATAAAATATTGAAACACAGACACATTAGTAAAAAGACAGATAAATGTAAATTGGTACAAAACTGCACATAGGGAAAATACCAGCTTGCATTTTTACGGATTAGCTTGTACATATGTATGAAGGCTGAGGAAGCAAAAAATTTTTCTGCATCTGCGTTCTTTAATTCGGTACAAGAATACGTCTCTCATAAGATATGACGAGACGCTTCCGTCATGAGGCTTATGCTGCTTCGTCTTTCGTGCTTACCTCCACTCCCCTCATCCTCTTTCTCTTCTTCTTCTTCTTCTGCTTATTCTTCTTCTTCTCTTCTTCCTTCTTCTTCTTCTTCTTCTCTTATCTTTTTCTTTTTTTCTTCTTCTTCTTCTTTATCTTCTGTTCTTCTCTCTCCTCCTCCTTCTTCTTCTTCTCCTCCTTCTTCCTTTTTTAAAACAGTGGATCTTACATGACTTATTAATTTTGATCTTTTGCTGAAATTTGTGTGATGATATATTTGTATATGTGCAATATTCTGGAACGGCATGTGGTGGGTTCACATGCCTACAGGCAACAGGATAAAATTTCTCTTTTGTGATGCCCTGAACCCCCATGTCATTCCATCTTATCTTGTTCTACATCTTTTATCTGTTACTGTGCATGTATGTCTCGTATTCATTTTTATGGTCAAATAACAATAACAACAACAAAAAAACAATAACAATATAACTACTACTACTACTACTACTACTACCACTACTACTATTACTACTACCAATAATAATAATGATAATGGTAAAAATGATAATAATGATAATAATGATGATAATAATAAAAATAACAATAATAGATATAAAGGTGAATGAAGAGACCTCAACTGAAGTTAAGATTCTACACACTGTGTTACTGAATATCAAATAAAAACATGTCCAGAATTAGATTCTTCATTCAGTTTTCATTTGAAACAAAACTCAAATCTCATGTTTCCCTATAGACCAATTTCACAACGCAAGAGGGCAGCAGACTGTTCGACACAGTTCGACATACTGCGGTGGGCGCTCCAACTTTTATAGTACACAAGTCAATAGCATGTTATGTACATTTGTTCAATTTTTTGTCTATTTTGACCAGTATATCCAGATTTATTTGAATATTTGTAATGAGAAATTATCAGGGAAGTTCAGGTCGCAGCTGTGCGGTGCTCAAATGCCACAAGAATTAGAGAAAGTTTAAAAATTGGAAGCTAACTGAGTGCGAAATTCACTGGCTTTTGACTCATGAAGCCTGTTTGTGTGAGAAGCCGTACTCCCTACACAGGTTTCCGTAAGCAATGTGAAGGAATTCGTCGCCAGTGGGTAAAAACAACAACAGAAAGGACTTTGAAGTCAAGAAACATTATCATTATGTACTTTGGCGTAAAATTTAATGAGTGAAAACATGACTTTGTAAACATCGTAAGATTTAGGGCTCCCGTTTACTACGGCTTCTATGCTGCAATTAAACTTTTACTGACAAGTTGAAAAACCATCGAAAGTACAAAAATACATCATACCTTCATTCGTCAGATATGACCATTGTCTTACCTACATATCTACCCATGTATCCATGCTTTATTTTATTGATCTAGAATAAAGTAAATGGAACAATATCGGGGGCATATCTCATATCTTACATTCATTTTGTACACAGAGCCAATCGCGGTCAGTGCGCTTGCCCACCGCAGCAATGGAGTTGCCGATAGAGGGCCAAATACATAAACCTGAGGTAAAATTGGTCTATAGAGCATTCTGTATTTCAGTATCCAGGAAAACATGAAAATATTTAATTTTTTGTCATGTCTAAGTATCTTTCACACAAACAGGTCAATAATTTGTTCCTCCTGACAAAATTATTACATGCTACAGAGAAATCATATCATTATCATTACTATCATTTTTAATTCCTTACAAGATGGATTTTGAGAAAAAGAAGCTATTTTGGCACCCTGCTGACCAAAAACAGAGGAAAACTTACAAGGTTGTGTAATATAAAAAGCACACCGGTAAGGCAATTACAATTTAATTACAGGCATTCCCAGAAAAGGAATGAATAGGAAATTTAGTGGGCAAAATTAATACATGAAGACATAAAAACAAAATAAAAAGAGGAAAATGCAAGACTTTGTACATGTATATTGAAACGCAACCAACAGTCTGCTAAAAACACCCTTCCCCCCCCCCCAAAAAAAAAAAACCACCCCAAACAAACCATACAACAACTATTTTGAGTGTGAAGTTGATTGAAAAAAATCAAATGGCACAGGAAAGGACCATAATTTATCAAAAGAGTGGAAAAACAGGGAAACCTACAAGACTAATCTATGACCTACAAGACTAATCTATGTCAGACAAAACTGGCACACCAAAAATCCTCCTTAAAAAGATAAAAAAAGAAACATATCTATTTAAAGCATAAGGAAATTTGCCAAATATGCTCCATCTTGTGGATGGATCAACGCATAAATGTAATACATGTTGACGACAATCCATAGCACTCCCAAACTAGTCCTAAGGCATCTCATACACTAATACATGTACCTCAATATGCTGCATTAACCTCTAATTGCATGCACTTTTTAGTTTAGGTTGCATTGGAGGAAGATGGAGAGGGAGAGGGAGAGGAAGAGGAAGAGGAAGAGGAAGAGAAAGAGGAAGAGGAAGAGGAAAAGGAAGAAGAAGAAGAAGAAGAAGAAGAAGAAGAAGAAGAAGAAGAAGAAGAAGAAGAAGATGAAGAAGAAGAAGAGGAAGAAGATGAAGAAGAAGAAGAAGAAGAAGAAGAAGAAGAAGAAGAAGAAGAAAGAAAGAAGCAGAAGAAGAAGGAGAAAAAGGAGGAGGAGGAGGAGGAAAAGAAAAAAAAGGAGAAGAAGAAAAAGGAGATAAAGAAGAAAAGAAGCAAACAAACCATATAATGCTCATGAAAAGGTGCACAAAATATGGAAAAAAATAGGTAATAGAACTGAAAATAAAAAAGAGGCAAAAATATGTTTTTTAAGCCAACCTGTTGTGTCGTTTCTACATCTTGTTTAGCTCTTTCCACTCTGCGACTTGCATCTTGTACTTGAGCCCTTTTAGCAGTGAAGCACTCCTGACCATCTATGGCTTCAGTCGTTAGGTCTTCTACAAGAGTAGAGATAGCCTGGGCATCACTGGACTTTGACTGGATTCGGTCTGGACCTGAAGAAGAAAAACGACAGAAGATAAAGCTATCACAAAAAGGATCTGTTATCCTGGCAAACTATACGTCTCATACGATAACTGAACGGCTACGAGATGAGTAATTAATTTGTCGCTAAACGTCATATAACAAAACATGCGGCAAAACAAAGATCTGAGCATTGTTACAAACAAACAACCAAATACAATCTAGATGAATCCTCGACCGCGCGCGATCGAAATTTATGCCTCCGCAATTGACAGATCGGAATATATGGCACATTTATATTGATTTTTTATTTTCATGTATAAAATGACATCTTTGACCTTGTGACCCTCAAATCTAATGAGACAATTATGAGACTTCCATATGCATACATGAGCCAATTTTGGAGACACAGTCACAGAGTTGTTAATTTATTGCAAGAACAAGCAATTTTCATGTATATAATGACCTCTATATCCTATGACCTACAACCTTGAGACTCAAAAATCTAATCACATCATAGTCCCTCCCATATGCATACATGTGCCAAGTATGAAGCTGCTCCATCAAATGATTGTTGAGTTATCGCGAGAACGGACCATTTCCATGTACACAATGACCTCTATGACCTTTGACCTTTGACCTTGAGACCCCAAAATCTAATCAGATCATTGTCCTTCCCATATGCATACATGTGCTAAGTTTGAGGTTGATCGGTCAAATGGTCGTTGAGTTATGGTGAAAATGAACCATTTCTATATATATATATAATGACCTCTATGACCTTTGACCTTGTGACCCCAAAATCTAATCAGATCATTGTCCCTTCCATGTGCATACATGAGCCAAGTTTGAAGCCAATCTGTCAAATGGTTCTTAAGTTATTGCGAGAACAAGTGATTTTTATGTGTATTATTGCCTCTATGACCTTGACCTTTGACCTTGCGACTCCAAAATCTAATCAGATCATTGTCCCTCCCATATGCATACACGAGCCAAATTTGAAGTTGATCCGTCAAATGAAAACGGGACGGACGCACGGACGGATGACCCGAAAACATAATGCCTCTGGCAACCACCTACGGTGGGCGGAGGCATAAAAAAAGACATATAATTAGAGTTCATTACTAAAGTATACATTTCTCATGTTCTAAGGTTATAAGAGAATGATTCATTCTTTTTTAGATCTCTGTTCAGGTTTATCAAAAAATCTGAAACATAACAATGTCTAGTTTATTTTGATTAACCTCTCCCTGCATGCTCACATATATTCATAAGTTATTTTGGTAGTTGAAACCTCTTCAATGAAAGGCAGTCTGGACTGTTTCTTTACAAAATTAAAAAAGAACTCACTTTGCAAAACCTGAATATGTAAACAATGAAAAAATTCATGAAGGAGTGTAGTGAAGAAATGGTACTGTTTTTATTTCTTTTAATTGAGGAGGCAGCAGAGGAGGAAAAGGAGAAAAAGGAGAGGAGGAGAGGGAAGAGGGGAAGAAAGGAAAAAGGATGAAGAGGGAGGAAGAGGAGGAGGAAAGAAGAACAAGAAGAAGAATAAGGACAATAACAAGAAAAAGAACAAGAGGAAGAAAAAGATGGAAAAAAGTGGAGAAGAAGCAGAAGAAGAAAAACAAAAGAAGACAAAGGAAGCATCAGTATAAGAAAATAAAAAAAGAAAATAAAACAAGAAGGAAAGCAAAATTAGAAAAAGAAGAGGAAGATGAAAAATAACATGAACAGCAACAAAAGAAGGAAAAAAAGAAGACTTTAATCATTTACCTCAGTGGCAATCTGACTGATATTGGTGACCTTATTCTGCGTGTCACTGACCCTTTGACCTACGGCCTCTCGAACCCTCTCTGCTTCCGCCAAGTCATACTCTATGTTGTCAATCTGGGATCTCACCGACAATGCTTCTTGTCTGTTTCAGAACATTAAAAAGAAGAAAAATTTGAACTCGAACTTTTTTCCCCCAACTTTCAAGGGAACAAACATAAAGTCTGGACAGCTGTACAATGAGAGGTACACATAGAACACACATCACAAGAGCAGAGCTGCCAACTTCAATGTTCACCTTTCAGGAAGATTTTGCTAAGAAATCAGGGAGACAATGAACATCAGTTGTTTTTCCAAGCTAAAAATCATTCGATTTTCAGGGAGTCTCCCTGACAATCAGGGAGACTTGGCAGCTCTGGAAGAGGATGGAAAATGAGAAAGAGATACCAAAAAACAAACCTTATAGTCTTCATAATCTCTTCACTATGAACATGACGGACAAAGAAAGCAGACAAAATAAACAACCCCTCATTTTACCCTTCACAATGGTTCTGGTAGTCAAAAGAACATCCCTTCACAGCTATTATGTTTAATCAGTAGTTCCAGGTGAATATGCATGTGACACCTGTCCCACATATTTCAGATAATAGCAGTGAAGGGATGTTCTTTTGACTACCAGAACCATTGTGAAGAGTAGAATGAGAGGCTGTTTATTTTGTCCACTTTCTTTGTCCGTCATGTTCATAGTGCCTGCATACTAAACAGAAACATAAATGACACTATCACAACAATTCCTGACACAGAAAAGTTTAAAACTGCTGTCCAAGACACATTTTAAAGCAAAAGAAATACTAGGGAACACTTCTCCTCTGCATAACAAACATCAGCGCACCCTATCCTGCCCGTTTGACCCCCTATTAGGGGTGTTGGGCAGTATCCCAGACGTAAATTAAAGAAAATGACATGATCTTATCACTTACAATGACAGTCTGGCCGTTGTCAAACTGGCCGTCACCTCCTCCAGGGTTGCTGTAGAGTTCTCCAGGAGTGGTACCACAGCAGCATCCGATAGTCCCGTAGCATTGATCTGTTCCACCAGTGTCTGCATTTCTGCAGGAGGTCTGACCTCCATGCTGCTCGTTGCTGCAGATGCTGCCTGTGCTTCTCGGCTGGAGACCTCGGCCTCATTCAGCTGGGAGAGCTGGGTAAGGGTGTCCACGTAAGCCTGTGTGATGTTGGCCTTGGTTTCTAGTGCTATATCCTATCATCAAGAGATCAAGTTAAAGGTTATGTACAGTTTTGGCAACCCATCGAACACTTTTCATCAGATTTCTTTGCTTTTAGACGATAAATGGCAAGATACTAGCAAAAGTAAGATGCTGTGAATTCCCCCCCCCCCCCCACAGTTGAATATTAAACCAATGAAAGGTGAAAAATAGTTCAGATACTTGCAACAGGGATGCAAACTCCACAATCTTGACAAGCATAACACAATGGCTACTAGCACGTACTATAAATCTGTAAGGGTTGTGTCTATGTGAAAAACTCAGTACCTACAAGTGAAATGTTGAGGTTATTGTATGAGAAGCTAATGAGGTGAAAAAGTACTCGCATATGGCTTTGTGTAAATGTGATTTAGCATTCCTGTCAGACATTTCCACTAAATTCATCATATCAAATATCATGGAATATCAGACAACCTCACTTATGTATCTCTTGGTACAAGGAGAACCATATGAGGAAATAATCAGCATGTTTTAAGCCAACTACAAAAACTTTAAATGAGCTTTAATAAATGTTAGGAGGTTTGTAACAGAGCAATTTCCTGAGAAAGAATTATCAGTTGGAGATTGCAGGTGGATAAGGAATTTTCATTGCAAATTCATTGTGACTAAGAGCCCGTTTACACCGAGCAAATGACCGGCCCAAATTTAGATGTTAACGCACGCAAACCCAAATGCGGTACCAAATGTGGGTCCGATGCAGACTCGCATTTGGACCAGCTCAGAATTGTGTCTCGCCACTGTGTGTGAGACAGAGAGCGAGAGAATAAGGGGGGAGAAACAATGGATTCTTCGACGAACTCATAGCCTTAATGAATAGAAGAATTATACTCCGTTATTTTTTCATTTCTCAACATGTTGTTAATGAACAATTCTGCTACTTCCGAACTCCAAATAAATGGAAATTTTTTTTAAATGGTATGATGTGCTTTTTTGTACATTGAATAAACCATCTCAACAAAACATTACTAATATGCACTCACCCAAACATCCTAGGCATATGAAAAATTATTTCAACCATCAAGCGTGACTGAAAGCAACAGTCTTAAAATGTGGTGAAATGGCAAATGTAAACAATCCAACATCCTACGATTTTGTATAGATATTTTGTGAATGATATTGTTCTTATGGAATTCTCATGCATTTTTTTCCAGCATTGGTGTTTAAATTGTGAGAATGAAATGTAAAAATTGAAGTACACAGAGCATTCGTTTACTGTCCTATTCCATTACGTGTAGTTTTTTTGCAGACAACCTTGTCAGTATGATTGGATTAGGGCATCACAGTAAGCTAGCATGCACCGTACACCACTGCCGTATACGTACCGCACTGGCCAGCTGCAGCTCCCAGCCCAAGCTCATCAGGCCAGGCCATGTGCACTGAGCAAAACCAGCTATTTCGCCCTCTCTTGCCCTCTCACTGCCAGTCTGTATATTTCTGGGCTATTCTATATTTCTGCGTTTGTCTGTATTTCTGGGTTGTTTCTGTATTTTTGGCATGCTGTATTCGCGATAGACTATAATTCAGTCGTTTCATTTAGTTTTGTGGTTGTCTATATTTCTGAAGTTGTCTTTATATTTCCAACACTTTCTATGATTCTGTGTGAACCTGTATTTCTGAAGTTGTCTTTATTTCTGTGGTTGTCTATATATTTCCAACACTTTCTCTATTTCAGTGTGAACCTATATTTCTGAAGTTGTCTTTATTTCTGTGGTTGTCTACATTTTTCAACACTTTCTCTATTTCTGTGTGAACCTATATTTCTGCGATTGTCTTCATTTTATGTGTTTGTCCGTATTTCTGCAGCTAGATCTATTTTTTAAATGTTCTTTATCTGTGTGTTTCTTATTTCTGGAATTATCGTTGATTCTGAGATTTTTTATATTTTTGTGTTTTCTTTTTTCTAAGGTTTCTTTATTTTTGTTATAATCTTTGTTTTTGTGATTGACTTTATTTCTGCCTTCTCTTTGTATTTATTTCTGTATGTTTGTTTATTTTTAATATATTTATATATTTCTCAAACTTTTAATTTTTGATCCTTATGGCCATCCATACAGGATTACCTTGATTTTCAAGAAAGAAGAACTGCAGAGCTAAGATAAAGGTACATTTTTAAGTTAGTGAGTTTAATAAAATGAACCTTGTAATTTGTTGCTGCTGAGAATGCATTTGCTGCTGCTGTCGTGGCACTTGTAGCATTGAAGCGAGCCACCTCACTCCTGTAAGCCCTCTGTTCAGACAAAGTCCTTTCATTGACAGCCTGCTGATAGGCATTTCTTGCTGTCTGATTAGCCTCTTGCACCAGACTCTGCGCTGCCGAAGCATTCTGTGCAGCCACTTCTAACGGATAACCAGCCTGTGTGGAGTCTATCAGACTCAATCGCTGAGTGTTCACCTCCATCTCGGCTGCCCGGGTGGGTTCAGCCAGGATGTTTTCCACCGTGATCCGTTGCTGTGATGCGCCCTCCACATCAAGTGCCAGTGAGTTGACTTCTGCTATCAGCCCCTGAGCCTGGACCTGGTAGTCTCGGACTGCCTGATAGAGAGTCTGCACAGACTCCCAGTTCCCCTCTGCCTCATTAACAATGTCCTCAATGGTATTTGCGACTGCTACCAACTCCTCATTCAGTCTACGAGAATTTCTGCTCACACCAGACTCTACCTCAACCGTACCATCAAAGTTGGAGGACTCTGACAGGATGGACGTAATGTTATCCTCCAGTGCTGATATGGAATCTAAGAGGACTGTCTTGTTTTCAATAGACTCTGATATCTATATATGAAAGATGCAATAGAAAACAAGAACTGATTATGAATCAAATAATAAATGGAAAGAATTGTAGTGAGGCATGGTATCAATCAACTAGTGAAGAAAATATTTGAGGATATCACAGAAATAAACCTTGTAAATAGCCATATTTTTCCAATTTGGTAAGAAATCAATCTACATTTGCCACTCTTCACCCAGAAAGTGGGTAACCGTTAGGATGCAAACGTGAATTGTCTAGCATTGTGAGCGTCTGCAGAAGGTTCCCCCTTGCATGCGGGCAAGCCAGAATGATGGCCAGAATGAAGCCAGATGAGGGTAATGATATTTTTGTACAGCGCCTAGAGACATCGGAGATGTATCAGGAGCTATAACAGAATCAATTTATCACAATGACGAGCTGTCATTTCCGCACGTGTTGTTGCCTTGTTTCCATCTATATATTGTTTCGATGTTCATTCATGCGATTTTACTCTGATGAGTTTACGTCGAAAAGTGTAATATGTCTGTGTTCAATGCTATTTTCCGATTTTGCAGTACCAAACACCTATTCAGAACTGATTTAGGGTTACATTCGTGTGTCTGGTTAGGCTCAGGTAAGTTTGGTTTGACATTAACTCTAAGCCTTTATCTCTTACAAGCAAAATCCAGGGAAATTGCCACTGAAGCATATGATGGAGTACCAGTATGCTAATAAAAAGTTTCCATTTGAAGTGAAGGAGGGGGCTTTAGAAGACTCACCATAAGAAAAGAAGTTTGGATGTTGACAAGATTCTGTGTTTGCTGATTCCCCTGCTCGATAACCTGAGTTGCCAATGTGAGGTTATTCTGGATGGCACTGATCAGCATGCCAACGTCATCCTCTGTCATGTTGCCATAGTTACCAAGAAGCCCTAAATCAAAAGACAGGATCAAGAAGTTTTGAAGTGGTGGTTTTTTAAACAGTGAAGCTGCACAATGTCAAGCAAATAAATGTTGAACAATGAAAAGTAAACTTTAACCCTTGAACAGGTAGAGTAGACTTGGACAAAAACAGGAAACGTCAGAGAAACAAACAAGGAAAGTGTAGTGGATGCAATTGGGTTTCATGTCGGGACTAGGTTTGGGGTAGGTGGGAGGCTTGAATACAAGGCAGATTGCATGCATTGCCCCTGGAGCATTTGTCATAGAAAAGAGCTTGAATGGTTAAGTGTGCCATTTTTGTAAGTCCATGACATTCATGATTTTATGGATTCTAGTTTAAGTGGACAACCAGGGCAACCAAATTTTACAGAATTTCAACTCCTTCAGGGATGCCCTTCACAATGAAACATAAAATTGCTGAACACATTTCATTACTATTTTTTCACAGGCCTTCAAATGTTCAAAATTTGTCAAATGTCCGTCCATGACAAACCGATGTGGCTCAAAATTCACTCTGGGTTAAAAAGCGATGCTAATCCTTTCACACTAGCTTCGGGGGTCTGCACAGGGTCCACACTGGGTAGTGAGTATGAAAGGGATATATGACGTTTACATATGAATATAAACCAGACTCACCTAGTAGACGTTGTCGTTCATCTCCTAACAACTCTCCAAGAATCTCCAGCTCCTGCCTCCAGTTTTGGAAACATTCTGGACAAGGCTCGCAGTTTGGAAAATTACCTTCATGTACAAAGAAAGCATCACCTCAATGTGATATTATTCACAGTAACATGTAATCTAACAGCAATGTAAATGAAACATCATGTAACTATCAATGGAACTACTATAACTATAAAAACAATACTACCACACACACAAAAAAATATATATATAAAATAATAAAAAAACAGATTTAATTTGCAGACCTTCCATTGGTAATCACTAACATTCAGCATAAATCTGTTGTCCAATAACACAAGGAAGCAACTGTGATTTTTTCACAATTGACTTTTTCTTGGATTTGGGGTAGTTTTTTGTATGCTCTACATGATGATGAAGAAATTACAGTCACATCATCCCCAATTTTTGAAATATAGACATATTAAAAGTAAGCAACTCCATAGAAATCAACATAAAACAGTGACATATTTTCTTCATTTACTAAGAAACTCGTTCCACAGAGTTGCTCCTTTTTTGTCATTAATAACGGTCTTTATTTATTCATAAAAATCATTCCTTGCAGCCCAAAGCTGAATTACAAATGATTTCACAAGGTAAATGATACACATAAAAACATAGATAAAACTGTAAAATACTTGATTATAAACTAAAAAAGAAATAGATTAAAAATCGGATCGATATAAGATAAAGGATAAACTTCATTAAACCTTGCAAAGTTAGCAAGAAAAAAGAAAAGATTTAAAATATTAGAGTGTAATGAAAATGGCATTAGATTGATCAGGGGAACATGGATTATCAATTGAACATAATGTAGTAACAGAAAAAAAAGGGGGGGGTAAACGTAAACATAGGCAATGGTATTGGGTGGAAAATTACTGCTGATCGTTAAATTATACATGGTGAGATATAACGGCACCTAGCCATGCAGACACTTTGCAAGGTTGAATGGAGCACTGAACATTAATATAGAGCATAGGGCATGTATCACAATTTAAAAATACCCACGTAAAGCCAAGCCCGCCCCAACAACAAGCCGACCCGAACAAAAAGAGAAAAATCAAACAAGCATAAAACTAAAAACGCCTGCCCGATCCCCCTCCTTCCATTCAAATCAACTCGCTGCAGGAGTGGACCCGGCCATTAATCAAATAAAAAAAAAAAGAAAAATGATGGGGAAGAGGTAACGAAGAAAAAGGAAGGAGAGAAGTGAAGGGCATAAAGATGGAAGAAAAGAAAAAAAGAGAGAAGGAAGAAGAGGAAAGATGCAGCACACTAAATATTCAATTAACCCATTCGTGACAGGAATTATTTAAAGCCTAATTTGATCAGCTTTTAATCTTCAAATTGGCAACTCCAACATTTTTATTTCATTGCTACATTTTTCTTATAAAACATCATGTATCTGAAAGGAATATAACTTGACAAAAATTATAATGAGAAGTCAAAAAGTTGCCAATTTGCAGGGCAAAACAGTGATTTTAAAGTTTCTATCACATTGCCAATTTAAGGATTTTAATGCTTATTTTCCTTAAAAAAAAATTCAGCATCAAACAACGAATATTGACGCAACCAAAATGGGCACAGTTTGTGTAGAATTTTTTGCTTTCTCCTCATCTATTTGGTATGATTTTTAGGGTTTTGCATCAAAAGATGTTAGGCCAAACCACAAAATGTGGACCTCTGTCATGAATGGGTTAAATATGTATTACCACTTTATACAACATTTAAAAACTCAAGCTTTTTTTTTTTAATTGCAACTTTTATCACCAGTAACCTCAATGTGATTGCACTTTGTACTTAACAGATGGGGAAAAAAGTATTTTGACAGCATTGTCTGCAGAAATGAAGGCTTAATCTACGAGAACTGCTATTCTGTTTTTTTCAGTCTCTAAAGTAAGGACTTTCTTTTGCAAAATACAACTCGTAGAGTCAATCCTTCATCTTGATATTCAAGATTTAATTGCACTATCACAGACAGGTAGTAGGCAAATGTCAGATTATGACTTCACCACACTATGGCTTCTAATACATGTACAGTATGGTAAGACTTGGAATAACAATTGTAATCATTAATACCATTTAGAAAATGTCACAGTATGAATTCATGATACTTTGGCATCTATTACATATCTTTTACACAACAATCAATTTTTGTTCCATTACATACCTGCCAACCCTGAGAGCACAAAAACAGGAACAATTAATCACGACATTTTCAAAAATAGGAACACACGAGTTAAAATAGCAAATTCCTTTTCCAAAAATAGGAATATTCCTAATATGTAATAGGAACAGTTGGCAGGTATGTTGAAAAAGATTTGTTTATCATGATGCTGTTCTAATAAATTTTGAACCGAGATGTCTTTCCAGCTGGTCTTCATCATATAATTCCAGATTGAATTGTTCTCTTGTTGATGGTGGCACCAGAAATATCAGAGAATGACTTTATAATCTTTTTTGACATTTATTACATGTTCTCCGCAATCTGGTGAGTCACACGGAATGATAATTGCAACCAACAATGGCATTTACCAAATGTCATTCTATGACTTTATATTTCCACTTTCTCTGAATATACTGAATTATCTGGTAAGACTTAACCTAACCCCACAATTTAATATAGAGAACGATTTTCTTCTGAATGAATATTAATATACACTGTATCACCACCGTCAGTCACTACATATTTCAGCTTTACAACTAGATAACTCCATTTTATTCATCCCTTTGCCAAAAGCAATTTGGAAGTGTTTTAGCTGGGTTCTTTTGTTGTTGTTTTTACAGATTTAAATGAATAACTAAAGCCTACTCTCTGTGAAATGATCATGAAAGTTATAGTGACTAAATTCCTTTTATGGAAGGCAAGGGATGTTAATGTATATATTTACCAACAAAAATTTCTTCCACCACTTGCACTGTACCTGTAGAGAATAGAGAAGAAAAAAGACCTAGCAACCTAAATATCCCACACATACTTCATGTACTCTATAATAAAAATATTCAATTTAATACGATTTGCATATGCATGAATATGAATAGTTGGGACCTGTCTTAAAAAGACAATATATCCCTCTTTAGGAGGGGGGGGGGGGGTCCTCTTTATTCATGCTTCACTTGACTTTGAGCATGCCTACTGTCTTTTCCATATAATTTCCCCTTCAAAACAATGACATTCCCTTTAACCCATTCGTGACAGAGGTCCACATTTTGTGGTTTGGCCTAATGTCTTTTGATGCAAAGCCCTAAAAAATCATACCAAATAAATGAGCAGAAAGAGCAAAAAATTCTACACAAACTGTGCCCATTTTGGTTGCGTCAATATTCGTTGTTTGATGCTGAAAATTTTTTAAAGGAAAATAAGCATTAAAATCCTTAAATTGGCAATGTGATAGAAAGTTTAAAATCACCATTTTCCCCTGCAAATTGGAAACTTTTTGACTTCTCATCGTAATTTCTGTCAATTTATATTCATTTCAGATACATGACGTTTTATAAGAAAAATGTAGCAATAAAATAAGAATGTTGGTGTTGCCAATTTGAAGAATAAAAGCTGATCAAATTAGGCTTTAAATAATTCCTGTCATGAATGGGTTAAGCAGCAGAACAAGATCACCCTCTGGAACATGCCACCATTTACTCACACATGTCTTTTATTGATTGGCTCATAATGCATGAACATGTCAGAAACATTTGAATATCACATGTTAGGATATCAGTAGCATCTATCCATCCATATATAATCATCTTGATTAACTTGACCAAAACAGTCACATGTCCATCCAGTCACTGTTGCCAATTTGATAATTCGGCAAAAGCGAAGTGATATGCATTAGCCACATTCACACCCACATGTATATACACAGCTTCTCCCAGTCCTCACAAACTTACTTTGATCCAGTCGGCCGCACCGGTCACATGTCCGTCCAGCGATTGTTGCCAACTGGCAGTCACACTGACCCGTAACAAGATCACAGCTGCAGAGACCATCAGAGCATGTTGACGGGTCAGTGCCGTTGACATTGCAGTCACACGCTATCAAAATAGAAACAGACACAAAAGTCTTATCAATAGTAATTACCAATTTGAAGAAACAGTATGAATTCTATAAAAATATTTTTAAAAATGCTATTTCAAATTATACGTAAATTGATCATTCCAAAGTAGCTGCTTTTCACACAAAACTCAAGTTATATCTTCTTGAAAGGTGGCCTAATTTTTCAAAATTTCATATAGGGCCTATTCATCTATGCCACTTAAAATGTACTGACACACAATTACATGTAACAAAATTTATAAATCTTCATTCATATTGGTTGATTTAGTAAACATTTTTTTTTTTTCAAACTACCAATATGCAGAGCAGAAGTGGAGAAAAACAAGATAATTTTTGCCAATTTGAGGAGGGAGGATTATTGATTTCAGCCTTAAGATACCCTGTACTGTTATGGGTTAGCTTAGTTAAGTATCTATGCTATGATACATCAACAACTTACCTATGCATTCTTGATCCACGTCATAGTATCCCATCATGCAACCATCACATTTCTGGCCGGTTACTAAAGCTTTGCAGTTACATTGGCCACTCATCTACATGCAAAAAAAAAAATGAAAAAGAACAAGCCAATAGGAAGATTGTGTCTCGCCCACCCGTGGCTAAATAACACGAAAGTTTCCCCAAGTACATCCCTTGCCCTAACCAAGTTTGATGTCACAAGAAAGTCTTGCAGGTCGTAAAGTTTGACCTAAATGACCTTTCACCTTACCATGTGACCTGACAGCACAATAGCATGAATGTACCCCTAGTGCATCTATCACCCAAATTTGGTTGCTATTGCAGCAACATGTGCCAAGTTATGCGTCATAAGAGAGTCTTGCAGGTAAACTTTAACGTTTGAAATACAAGAAATGACAGAGGAAAAGCAAATTCAAGAATTTGAAAACATCTGTAACATATGACCTCCAATGACCTTTCACCTTATCATGTGAAGTCCAACAGAATGATAACATGCACTTCCCCTTAGTGATCTGCAACCCAAGTTTGACTGAAAAGTGTGACACGGTTGCAAAGTTTTGTGTCATAAGAGAGTCTTGCACGTAAACTTTAACCGTTCAACGTTTGACCTGTAATGACCTTTGACCTGACCATGTGACCTCTGACTGGACCATAACATGCAGGTCCCCTTAGTGCATCTACAACCCAAGTTTGATAGATAAGTGTCACACGGTTGCAGAGTTTTGTGTCATAAGAGAGTCTTGCACGTAAACTTTAATGTTTGACCTGAAATGACCTTTGACCTTACCATGTGACCTATGACTGGACCATAACATGCAGGTCCCCTTAGTGCATCGACAACCCAAGTTTGATAGATAAGTGTCACACGGTTGCAGAGTTTTGAGTCATAAGAGAGTCTTGCACGTAAACTTCAACGTTTGACCTGAAATGACCTTTGACCTTACCATGTGACCTCTGACTGGACCATAACATGCAGGTCCCCTCAGTGCATCTACAACCCAAGTTTGGTTGAAAAGTGAGTCACGGTTGCAAAGTTATGTGTGATAAGAGAGTCTTGCACGTCAACTTTAACATTTGACCTGAAATGACCTTTGACCTTACCATGTGACCTCTGACTGGACAATAAGATGCAGGTCCCCTTAGTGCATCTACAACCCAAGTTTGATTGAACAGTGTCACACAGTTGCAGAGTTTTGTGTCATAAGAGAGTCTTGCACGTAAATTTTAACGTTTGACCTAAAATGACCTTTGACCTTACCATGTGACCTCTGACTAGAGCATAACATGCAGGTCCGCTTAGGGCATCTACAACCCAAGTTTGGTTGAAAAGTGAGTCACGGTTGCAGAGTTTTGTGTCATAAGAGAGTCTTGCACGTAAACTTTAACGTTTGACCTGAAATGACCTTTGACCTTACCATGTGACCTCTGACTGGACCATAACATGCAGGTCCCCTTAGTGCATCTACAACCCAAGTTTGGTTGAAAAGTGAGTCACGGTTGCCAAGTTATCTTTCATAACGTTTGTGACGGACGGACGGACGGACGACGGACGGACGACGGACGGACGACGGACGGACGACATTTGGATCCCTTAGTCTCGCCTTCACCTCCGGTGGGCGAGACAAAAAGAGAAGAAAAGAAAATGGCATATAGCATTACGACCAAAGGCCCAGCTGTTAAACAGTTTAACAAAACACAGACATACAACTCCAGTCTATGTACATGTATACATGGTTCTTGCCAGTACATAACACCCATGGTTCCAATACCATGCGTAAAGGGTTTCAGACAAGGAAGAACCATGTGTGAAATTGGTGCACCATGCGTGGCAAGAAGGGTAAAAAAATATTGGAGTATATATTCCTAAAAATAATGATAAATGTCACAGATTGTTTAGCTTTTTGGCAATATATTTTTACTTTTATGCCATTATTATGCTTACCGAGAAGTATTTTTCATCCTTTTACTATAGCATATACTGCCGCCACACCTAACTTTAGGTGTTATTCCGTACAACTTCCGAAACTTCCACGCTTTGCGCAGAGTGGGAACCGTGTGTGGATTTTTTTCTAGTGAGAACCCTGCATGTATATAGTTGCCAAACAAGATTTAGTAATGAAAAATAACTTTGATAAGGTAATATATTTCAAAATGAGCAATTAAATAATTACATCTTATACTTCTAATAATGTAGCTTAATACACTGGGCTCAAACCCTAACATACAATGTAGGAAGGGGCCCCCCCAAATTTAAAATGGTGTCAGGAGCCTGTCATACAAAAATCCCCATCTATCCCTCCTATCTCCCTTCCCCCCTCCTCCTTTACGCAAGCAAGATATGATTCCCCTTCTCCCTCTCCTGTTCCCCCCCCCCCCCTTCATAAAAAAGAGAAGATACAAGAACAAACAAACAAGCATAAACAAACAAACAAAAAACAGAAATGGATCAAAAAACAAGTTCTACTTACCAAATCACACTGTGTTTCCTGATTGACCGTACCTACTGGATGGCACTCACATTCTGTACATCCTGATCCACTGTGAAAGCCCCAGGTATCAGGGGCACACTCTGTGCACTCATTCCCCACCACATTAGGGTAGCAGTAGCAGATACCGGTATCCTGGGTGCAGTTACCATACCCCCCCTGTCAGGTTACAGGTGCATTCTACATAAGAGGTTATGACAATGAAGAATAAGCAAGGAGGTACTGAGTTTGTCCACTAAAAGTACCCCTTCATATCTTCAAATGAAATCGAGGTGGGCAACAAATGCTAAAGAAAATACTAAAAAATCATCAATAGCAAATGATTTTCATATAGAGTATTTACATGATACATAAAAGGGAAATCGACAAAATATCTCCATTATTCAACTAAAATTGGAAGGGATTTCTCATTTTGCACTAGCTACACATTTTTTTTTCAGGTTCAAATCATGTATATTACATATATTAGACCTCTACATGTACTTTTGCAAGCTACATGCATGACATGTAATTCAGTTACAAAATACTACTTATGTGATTTTGTTTCCAAATGGCATACATAACACATGGTTTTGTTTCTAATAGTAAAAGTGAATGTCAATCAAGAGTTCTTACAAAAATTATCAAGGGCACTTATACTTAACACACTTCTAAATGTATCAAACATCACTCATAACATTCTAGGTTCCAAGAAAAATATGGGAATGATAAAATAAAAACAAAACTAACGATTACAAAATACTACATGCAGTTTTGCATACTTCTGTTTAGCATAGCATGTGTGAAAAATATTTTTTACCGAAACTCTCAAGGGCATATCTAAAACATCTAAATTTATCAATCAGGATTATAATCATTCCCAGTTCACAGGAAATACATTCAGTTACAAAAGACCAATTATTGCAAATTTCTGTTTAGCAGTGGCACGTGACAAATTATTTTTTACAAAAATTCTCAAGTGGATATCTAAAGCAACTGCTTAATGTATCAACCAGGGTTATGAACATTCCCAATATACATTCCCAATATACATACATTCAGTTACAAAAGACCAGTTATTGCAAATTTCTGTTTAGAAGTGGCACATGACAAATTATTTTTTACAACAATTCTCAAGCGGATATCTAAACCAAACTGCTTAATGTATCAAATGATACCTTTTAAACACTGAATGTGTTCATGAAATGTCTTATATATGTTGTTACAAAGCATAGTTGTACAGTTTTCCTGTGAACTTAGAACTTGAACATGAACATGAACATGACATGACAAATTATTTTTTACAACAATTCTCAAGCGGATATCTAAACCAAACTGCTTAATGTATCAAATGATACCTTTTAAACACTGAATGTGTTCATGAAATGTCTTATATATGTTGTTACAAAGCATAGTTGTACAGTTTTCCTGTGAACTTAGAACTTGAACATGACTTTGAAGTTTACTATTAGAAACAAAACCATGTGTTATATATGCCATTTGGAAACAAAGCCATACATGCAAAATTATTGGCATTGAAGTCAGGGTATTGCCATTGAACCAAGGAACTCAGCCTAACTTTAAAATGTATTATCTGCAAAACAGGACTTTTGATTTACATAGAAATGTTCATTTATAGGTAATCCTCAGTTCTGGTATTAGAGGGAGTCAAAGTTGAGAATTTTTGTACAAAATATTTTGTCACGTACCAATCCTAAACCGAAATTTGCAATAACAGGTCTTTTGTAACTGAATGTACTTTTCTTGGAACTTTCCAGTTCCAAGAAACTTTGACTCCCTCTTATACCAGAACTGAGGATTACCTATAAATGTCAACATTTCTATGTAAATCAAAAGTCCTGTTTTGCAGATAATACATTTTAAAGTTAGGCTGAGTTCCATGGTTCAATGGCAATACCCTGACTTCAATGGCAATCATTTTGCATGTGTGGCTTTGTTTCCAAATGGCATACATAACACATGGTTTTGTTTCTAATAGTAAACTTCAAAGTCATGTTCAAGTTCTAAGTTCACAGGAAAACAGTACAACTATGTTTTGTAACGACATACATAAGACATTTCATAAACACATTCAGTGTTGAAAAGGTATCATTCATGGACAAATCAAAATAAGAATAGATTTTAGCAACCATTCCTTTAGTAATCATTCCTCAGAATAGCTATAAACTACTACTTCATGTTTAGGGGTATATATTTCTCAGTATTTATCAAACTGGAATATAAAAAAAAACATTACTAATCTGTGTTATACCTGTATATCACAATATATAACAAATTTTAAGAACTTTCCTTCATATATAACCTATAACTTACATGTACCTCTATATTTAGCCATTAGAAAACAAGAAAAAAGTCACTAAACTTAAGTTATGAAACACAAAATATGTCAACTTCCGATACAGCAAATTTCTATGCCTCTGGCACCATTTTCAGTAGATGGAAGCAGCATGAAAAATCCCTGACCTTTCAGATTTATTTCCTGATTTTGAAATTATCTGCTTTTTTGCCTGATTTTGTTCTGCTGATGAAGTTTGAAAATTTGAGGATCACTAAAGGTGGCATCTTACATACTAATAAGCATCAATAGCTAGCTACATGTACAAGTATACAGTAGAAAACTATCTAAATGCTGTCTTCTTTTCTATTTGATTATTTCCTCAAATACCCTGAATTTTTCTAGCCAAGAAAAAAAATCATTAACACATTTTCCATAATTTTGTTTTTGTTTCTGTTGTTTTGTTATTGTAGTGATATTGAATGACTTTGTTCTACTTATGTGTTAATTTTTCAAAATTTGTAAACTGATCCTTTCAGCTTGCTGCTAACCAGTCATTCTGTATTCAAATAGATGAATACAACAAATAATAAATAACAAATGATTATTGGGATAGCTGAAAAAACCATCAGTGTGAGCACTGTGGTAAATGGAAGCACCAGTGGTATAGTGCTGAAAGCTCATGCCTCTCATACGAGAGGTCCTGGGTTCAATACTTGCTCAGTGCTTCCATAATTGGACAAGGTTTTTTGCCCACATATGCCCCTCTCCACCCAGGTGTATTAACCCATTCATGACAGAGGGTCCACAATATGTGGTTTGGTCTAATATCTTTTGATGCAAAGCCCTAAAAATCATACCAAATACATATTGGGCAGAAAGAGCAAAAAATTCTACACATACTGTCCCCATTTTGGTTCCATCAATATTCATTGTTTGATGCTGAAATTTTTTAATGGAAAATAAGCATTAAAATCCTTAAATTGGCAATGTGATAGAAAATTTAAAATCACCGTTTTCCCCTGCAAATTGGCAACTTTTTGACTTCTCATCATAATTTCTGTCAATTTATATTCATTTCAGCTACATGATGTTTTATAAGAAAAATGTAGCAATAAAATAAAAATGTTGGTGTTGCCAATTTGACTTTAAATAATTCCTGTCACGAATGGGTTAACTAGCTACCTTGCAATGCTGGGGTAATCATAACTGCACAGCCTAATTGTAATAATCAAACTTTCTAAATTGGCAATGCAGTGAAAATTCATATTATAATAACTATTTTTATGTGTGAATTGGCCATTTTTCTATCAAATTTTGCAAACGAAGTCTTTTTGGTTCATGTTCTATAGGGCAATTTAATGATTAAGGGGACATTGGCCCAAACTTTATTTTTGCTCTTTCTCAAATTCAGGTCAATTTGGGGGATTAAAATTCATACAGAAATTGTTGATACAAAGGGGTTTTATACTCACCAAAATTTTTTTTGGTCTAAAATGTCCCCTTATAGGAGAATCCGAGCCATAGAAAAAATTAGATATATGGGACTACACTTGGTTTTTTTTAGACTTGGACAGAAAAATATTGTTTCTTTTGTGAATTTTTCGACTGGATAATCTGAAGGACATTTAGTCACACCAGATTAAAAGAAAGTATTCGATAATAAGTAGCTGAAAAGGTATAAAAATCTCCAATATGTGGTGCTGGACGAATTGTAAGATTACTAACCAAGATTTTAGTCTCTACTTTAAAAAGTAGAGAGGGAAGCTCTTTAAAAAATTCGGGTAAACATCTGTCATCATTTAAGAAGTTATACTGATATGGCTCTAAGTGTGAGGTACGTCACAGTAAGGAGGAACATTTTTTCAAAAACTTTGTTTTTCTTCCTCATGTCCTTTTTTTGTAACGTTACTAACCATGGTCAAACGTTCTCATAACATCTCTGATATTATTCCGTTACTTTTGATTTCTTAATTTATTGTAGACCTGGGGAGGGTGAATATATATTTACAAGATTAGGACTTCAGATGAAAAAGCTATTGAATTAGCTGTATCAAAAGTATCAAAATTTTACTTAAATGTAACGTTACTAATCATGGAATTGCCCCATAGCTTTTTATTTTCAAACATTGTGTAAGAATGGAAACTATATTTAAGTGATGCCAATTTGAGGATGAAAAGCTGATTAACTAGACCTCAAGAAAACTCTGTACTGTTATGGGTCGGATAACAGAGCACAGGTATAACATATTCTCACCTTGGCAGCTGTCAATGTTTCCCCAGTAGCCAAATTGACAGACCTCACACTCACGTCCGTCTGTATTCCCTGTGCAGTTCTCACACTGCCCTGTCATGCTATCGCATATTGCCGGGCTCAAGTTGCAGAAGCAAGGCTGGCACCGGCCGCCATTATTCTGTATAGATATAGGTTTCATAAAAACTCCAGTCAACAGGAGACACTGGAACATCTTCCTCTCTGTTAAATAATCTCCCCAATATCTAATGATTTACATTTCCAATTTAAATCCATGGCCAGAATTCACAAAGGTGGTTTAAATTAGTCCATGGTTTAGGCAAATTTTGTGGTGTAAGTGCGCTTGATTTAGCATGTACACTTAGAAAGGTTCAATGATAAACGCAGCTGTGTTGGCAAAGGGCACCAAATTTACGCTTGTTACCATGGTTTAGACCACGGTTTATGTAAATTCATGCTTGTTGCCACGGTTTAGACCACGGTTTATGTAAATTAATCTAAGCATGAATTTACATAAACCGTGGTCTAAACCATGGAAACAAGCGTAAATCTAGCGCCCTTTGCCACACGCACGCTTTTATCATTGGACCTATCTTAGTGTACGCGCTAAATCCTTGTACCACAAAATTTGCCTAAACCGATGTGTTGGCTCAGTAGGTAGAGCGTCCGCCTCACAATCGGAAGGTCGTGGGTTCGAACCCCGGCCGCGTCATACCAAAAGACGTCAAAAGATGGGAGTTGCTGCTACCTTCTTTGGCGTTCAAGAATTGAAAGGGATAGAGCAACTTCGATCTGGCGCTGCTCAGTGGCTGCCAGGCCCACGATCAATTGGGCAAAAAGAATTTCCACTTTCGGACAATAAAATTTGGAGGTTGGAGACTAAATTTAAACCACCTTTGTGAATTCCAGCCTACGTGTTTATAATCCGTTGCCAAGAGAACTGAGTGGTCCCTGTATTAAGTATATGGATACTGAGAATTCAGTAGTTAACGAGTTAACATCATTCCCCTAAAGTAAAGCTTCTCTAGAAAGTAGCTTTATAAAGATTGCATGAATATACATGCATAAGCTTTAGTTCTTGAATTTGACCTTCAATCGAAGACAAAAATTTGAACTACAAATATCACAAGTAAAATTCCCTTACTTCTTAACATTCTCTTAAACAGCAGACAATGATCCTCCCACGTATTGACCTGAAAACCACCAACTTAGACAACTACCCACTAAAAAGTACAGCATAACTGACAGTCCATTTCATTCGCATGCATCATTCATGACGAGCAATACTTTCCTAGATAAGAACAGGACTCTGTTGTATAAAGCTTGCCATTAATCGTAACTCTACCACCACTGGTAACTACCACAGTAACATTGCTCAAGAGTCAATCAAATTCAAGGTTTCCATGGAAGTTACCATCAATAGTAAGTTTTATACAACAGGATCCAGGTTAAGTCATTATCCCTCTCACCTCTGGGTCTGAAGGAACTCCATAGTAGCCTTCCAGACAGAATTCACAGTCGTCCCCACCATGTCCTTCAGCACAGTCTATGCACAGTCCGTTACTGTCGCAGGTAGCGGCAAAAGAGTTGGTGCCAGGTACTCCAGGGCACTCACAGGGCTGGCAATCATCTAGAAACCAGAGAATGAAATATATGTCAAAGGCAGGGCTTGACACTAAGGGCTCCTTCAAATATGAAGAAAACCCAGGTGGTTTTTTTTTCTTTAGTGTTCACATATGGCATGGTAAACAACGCCACTTGTGGTAATGAACGCCCATTACCGCGTCAATGCTCAAATACATGTAAATGAGATATTTGCCAAAAGTTGCGCAGAGAAACCCATGAATCATATTTTGCACTAACTTTTTAAGAATTTGATAGCTTTTTGCCACCTGGAGGCAAAAAATGCCTCGGATGTTTTCTTTTTTTGACCGCCTCATATTTCATTCACTTACTCTACAAAAAACACCACAGAGGTTTACCGCCAGGGTTCATATCTGAACAAGCCTTTACAGGTGACAGGGCTCAATACATACAGAATCCAGATTTTCAATACGGACCCACTACCAAAAAAAGTTTGTGTGGAGTCCTGCCCAAGGTACATATCAAAGGACAGAATATTGGATGGGATGGTGCCTGTACCTTTGACTTGGAAAACACCAAGAAAAGGGAAAGAATCCAACCTGGATAAATGAACTGATCCTTCTCTGGCAATTCATGATTATCTTTCTTTGCTCCAGTGATCTCATGGAAGCAGAGAGAGAGAGAGAAACCTGGTTAATATTCATTGGGCTTGAAAAAGCAGAACAGGTTAAAAGCTCACAATGAAATGTTATCAAGGATGGTAGAAGCTTAAATTGTATGTTCATTCAAGATAAGATTATAAATACCAACTCTACAGGCCAGTTTTCAAGGGCTCGAAAACCATTCACGAAGGACGCGAATGTCGGAAAAATGGAAAAGTCCAACGGTTATATTTCAGGTTCCAAAAGTTTGCCAAACATGCGTAGGTATTCTGGGGGGCATTTTATCAACATTTGTCGTCTGACAAGTTGTCAGATCTGACATCTTTTCTTGATTTTGACTGGCTGAGAAGCATTGTTACTATGGCAACTGTCGGATAAAACAGACTTTGTCGGATAAAACATCCGACAAGTCCTTTCATGAAACGCTCCCCAAAAGCAATCAAACAGGAGAAGCACATGGGAAAGTAATTACAGAGCCAGCTCTCTGGTGACAACATTATGGTGGGCAGTGAGAAGCAATGGCCAGAGTAACCAACCAGAAGTTTGTTTTTTTATGTTTTACTATTTTGTATTTTTGTTTTTTTGAAATGTTTCAGCATTACACAAAGCATTTGTTTGGGTGAACAAGATTAAGACCGGTCACAAGACTAAGGAATTGGGACTGGTGAAACCTGAAGTGTCTGCCTAGCTGGAGTTCAGTCATCTTTGTGCTGTCTGATTTTTTATGGCATTAGCCCGACAGGCTTGCATAATGGGTATGCTATGTGTACAGTAAATGAGCCTTTTGCAAATTCCACAAGATTTCATTTGTTTGTGAGTTCGCGGTTGAATGCCCTTTTAATACAGGTAGGTGCATGAGCACTGGCTGAATTTAGAGACTGGTTACTGCTCACAATTCCGTCCTTTTAAAACCTACATGCACAATGAGTAATTCTATATTTATGCAATACTTCCGAAGAGTTCTACCCTCTTTCAGAACCAAATACAGCAATATTTCTGAGAACTCCACCCTCTCATGACTTTCCTTGAGTAATTCTATATTTATGCAATACTTCCGAAGAGTTCTACCCTCTTTCAGAACCAAATACAGCAATATTTCTGAAAACTCCACCCTCTCATGACTTTCCTTGAGTAATGATACAATAAACTCATGAGTTCTGGCTATATCTTTGAATTCCTGTTTTTCAAAAACATCCTACAGGGAGTAGGAGCAGAGTTCTCACTAGAAAAAAGTCCACACACGGTTCCCATTCTAAGCAAAGTGTGGAAGTTTCGGAAGTTTTACGGAATAACACCTAAAGATACATGTAGGTGTGACAGCAGTATATGCTATAGTAAAAGGATGAAAAATACTTCTTGGTAAGCAGGAGTTGTCTACTAACGGCATAAAAGTAAAAATACATTGCCAAAAAGCAAAACAATCTGTGACATTCATCATTATTGTTAGGAATATATACTCCAATATTTTTTTACCCTTTTTGCCACGCATGGTGCAGCAATTTCACACATGGTTCTTCCTCGTCTGAAACCCTTTACGCATGGTATTGGAACCATGGGTGTTATGTACTGGCGAGAACCATGAGTAGGAGTACAAACCATATATACATGTATTAGAAAGGCCTTCAATATTTCTTTGAATTCTGCTCTCTAATGTATTTTACAAAGAGTAATTCTACAACCACTCACAAGCACTAACTACATATCTATGTACAGCACCATCTTAAACATTTCTTAAAACCCTGTCTTCTTTAAAACCTTCTTTTAGAAGCTTAATGAATGACATGCTTTAAAACAAAACTGTATGACCTTTGAATCAATGTTGAAAGGTTTCTTTACATTCTAATGAGCTGCATCATCAATTTCTCTTTTCTTCCCTCTTTCTTGTAATCACTAAGTCCTTTAACAGATCCCCATTCAGTTCTATTCCCTTTCTACTCTGATGACAGAGCTATTGAAGGGCTTCATTAATCATTAAAGGCACTGGCTAACTTTGTGAGCAGTCGATTTAAAAATTCTCAAACAAAGATGAAACATGTGTATGAGTACTTGTATTTGTTCTCAAAAACCCTGAAACTAACCATAATTTGGAATGAAAAACTGTTAGTAAGACGCAAACCACGATTTTATCATTTTTGGTCTTAGAGACAATAAATAAAAGGACCGTTTTGCTCGAGTTCAAAAAAATCATTTTCTGCCTCACTCTGCGTGATACGCCAATACACACAGTACGGTCCGGTGAGCCATGCGCGCATGCTCACTCCTTACGTCTAGTCTGTGGAACCGACCCTTATATAGTTTTTAAACATTGGTTCACATTTCTAATATTTAAAAATACTTCCTGTGGATGTTATCCTTTGGAACTTTCAGACTAGTATTTTTACACTATAACCCTTATGTTTATTCCATTTTCAAGTAGCAAAATGATTTGTTTTAATTATAACAATGTTAATCAATGTCTTTAATCTTCTTTTATTTTCCTTCTAAATTGGCAGCAGTGGCATTTTATTTTGCTGGTACACTATTCTAATTAAATGTCAGATATCTAAAAACAGAAATAAAAGCAACTTAAACATAAGAGTGAATATAGTTTAAAAATCTAAATGAGAAATAAAGACTTCTAAAGGGTCATTTTGTTGACAATGCAACAATTACAATGTTTAGTCTTCGTAAAATTCCTAGAATCAGTTTGGCATGGTTCAAGGAGTGGGTACAATTCGTGTAGGAATAATTGTACCTGATCATGCATACATGGTAATCTTTGCAAAAATCTGCATTGTGTGAAAGCAAAACAAAATAAATTTTTTTTAAAAGACAAGCCAAAAACAAAAGCAGAAACAAAACATCCAAAACCAGAAAAGAGACACAATTAGTGAAAATTTGAAAGAAATGAGACGGATGATAATATGCTTTGAAACTGAGATCTATAAATCTACATGAAATCAAAATTGCATTCAAAATCTTCAAAGTTCAGTCACACAATATCTGATAATGAATATAATCCTTATTTATATCTTTTGGGACCTATGTAATACAAACAATGTTTTTAAATTGGGTTCTACCATTTTCATTTTATCATAAATTCCTTACCAATCATACTGTACTCATGCTTTTGCATTATTGCTGGCCATATTTCAATGATTAAATATTGTAATTTGTTAAAGGTAAAAAAAAAGAGTGGAAAAAATAAATTCAAATCAATCAAATCAATCAAATTATTCCTATATCTACAAAACAATCATTGATCACCTGGTGAGAGCCAGAAGGAAGTTAAACCTAAATAAAAGAATATCAATGCTACAAGTCGATGCCTTTGTGACTCTCTCTGTAAACACCACCTTTGTACATTCCGTCCAGGGTAAAAAATACCCTGGGCCGACAGGCGATTTCACCCTCAGTTCCCTAAATTCCATTATACCCAATTCTTTGGGGCAACCAGTTTCCGCAGTCGCCCTTGCCTCAGCTCTGAAAATAGCTATAAATTTGCGGATCGTGATCTAGGAGCAGCAGAATTAACGTTTCTTGAAACAACACACACATTAACACATCATACTGATACTCAATTGCGTATACTCTCAAGGAGAAAATTGGGATATCAGCGATTAAAATTCAACATAGCTCCGTTGGGTCTAGAAACAGCTCCTGTAAAGTTGTTCACAGGAGATTTTTTTTTTTTTTCAGAGAATAGCTCTTGTGGGAAAAAAATATTTTTCACCCTGATAAATATTCTATGACATACCTGGTGCGCCTCCAAGGGCATTGCCAAAGTAACCATCGAGACAGCGCTCACAGAAATCCCCTCCGGTGTTGTCCTGACACTCCCTGCACACCCCTGTCTCAGGGTCACAGGGAAGGTCACTGTGGCCATTGCAATCACAGGGGATACAGGAGGAGAAGGAACCATTTCCTGGTGCGGCTCTGCGGAAACCTGCAGCACACTGCTCACAAAATTGGCCCTACAATACATAACATAAAAGAACGTAATAATACTAACATGAATTTCTAACATGCACATATCCAAAACTTTCAATCAAAGCCTAACAATAATGAATATGCAGTTACAAAATAATTTATTATTTATTTATTATTTATTCGGCATTTCCAAAAAAAATATAACAATATAAAAGAACATCAAATATATATGCATATTCTTATAGCAGTTCTCTGAGTGCAACTGTTGGCTACCAGGGAAGAGGAGAGCAAACTTAATCACTATAACCATAATGGTCCCTCCTCCCAACCAACTGATGCACTCAGAAGACTGGTAAGCATAGAGGCAAATCAAAATACAACAAATAAACGACAATTCAACAGACAATCTTCAGATACTGACACTCAGATCTTAGATAAACAAATAAGTTTTCAGTTCTAATTTGAATTGTTCCTTGGAGTCTAGTTGTCTCAGATAAGAAGTGGGTTCTAGAGAATGGGTGCAGCTCCATAAGTCACCAGTCTCATCCTTGGTACAACCACTCTCTTAGACCCTGTCCTGACAGTATGTCTTACAGAGAGCGATACTGATGTTCAATCAGACATCAGAGTTGCTCATTTTTTTGTTGAACTCTTAAGTGTTTGGAAAATCAGGCAAGATGTCAAATGAAAACTATCACATGACTAGCACCAAAGTACTGAAGAAGAAAAAGAAATCTTATCATTATTATAACAAAATCTAGCACAGGTGACTTTGCTGTTGTATGAGAGAATTTTGAAAATTTTGTATCAGGCCTTTCACAACTCCTCATACTTTACCCAGTTTTTATTTCATATAATTGATAATATAGCAGTCACTTTAAGAAAAGGTGAAAGGTGAGGGGAAATGAATGGTCTTACTGTGTATTCTGGTGGACAAAAGCAATCTTCAACATAGTCAGCAGGAAGATCACTTGAGGAAGAATTCAAATTGTTGCTTGCTTCAGTCAATGATGCATCGTGAAAATAGACTGACTGCCCTGGTATCTGTGATGAGAAGAGGGAGGAAGAAAACTAGGATTGTGAGAATTACAAAGGAACACTGTTCATGTACATCCAGCCAACTATGGTGTGAGAATGGTGATGATTATGGTTCATTGCAATAATGGTAGTGAAGATGATGGAGGATGATCATGAGGAGGAGGAGGACGATGATGATGATGAGGATGATGATGATGAGGATGATGATGATGATGAGGATGATGATGATGAGGAGGAGGACGATGATGATGAGGAGGATGATGATGATGATGATGATGAGGATGATGATGATGATGAGGATGATGATGATGATGAGGATGATGATGATGAGGATGACAATGGTAGTGAAGATGATGGATGATGATGATGATGAGGAGGACGATGGTGGTGACGAGGATGACGATGATGATGATGATGATGATGATAATTATGATGATGGAAATAATAACTGTGCTGATACTGATGACATTTGAAATGACTAAGATGATGATAGTGAGGATGATGATGATGATGATGAAAATGATGATAAATTGATAATAGTAACAACTGTGCTGATACTGATGACATTTGAAGCGATGATAATGATGATAATAATGTTGAGATGATGGTGATAATGATGCTGAATGTTTAAAGTGAATATTTTAAAAGCAAGAGTGATAAGGATTTCAGAGTCAGTGGTAACTGATATCAATTTTCATTAAAATAATTATGGAAAGAAGACTAGCCTCACTCACAAAAAAAGGTTAACATATTAATAAAACAAGAATCATACCATAGTGTACTTGGCCCTGATTCTGATCTCAGCAATGTCAGCCAGAATCCGCAAAATCTGACGCATTGTGGGTTGAACCCCACTTACGCTGCCCAGATTCCAGTAGTTCTCATGCAGCTTGAACTGGGCACAAAAATACATGAAATGCATAATGTTAAATCATTTCTCAATGGAGGATAGTTGAAATAAAATGAAAGTAGCCTAACAAAAGGCGTGGCATGAAAGACACGTAAAGAATACAAAATGCATATTGTAATCTGTATTTGTGTTCCGGACAAATCTTGTCCTACCATTCCATTTTGCTAAGCTACCTAATCAACACAAGGCGTTTGCGATGTTGTGTCTCGCCCACTTGTGAAAATAACTAGAAATATCGCGATCTGTGATGGCACACAACAGAACTGTATCGAAAGCTCATTGTGAAATAACTGGGATGGAATAACATTTGATAAAATATGAGAAGGGTTTTTTATGAAATGGTACTGCATTTTCACGTGCATGTACTTTCCCTGCTTCTACTCTCATCCCTCTGATATGAGTAACATTGTATGATTGATATTTTACATGTGTGGAGTTGAAAAGTGTTTGTGGTTGTAGTGTAGCTGAGGGCTGCAGATGATGTAGTATGATAATGAGCTTATAATTTAGAGAAAAGAAATACGAGAACAGTTATGTTTTGTTAAGAAGAAGGGTTAGTGAGTAAAATCTTTTATGGTATATTGAATACTGCCACAGGAAAAAAAAAAAAGCATGCATAAAATTGAAGAGAACAGAAAACTGATCCCTCAGCCACTTTGCACTGAGTATTTATGTATAGTTTTAATATTCTTTCAAGTGCAAAATGTTGCCTGGCACCCGCAAGATAGACGCGGATAACCTGTCAGGGGTAAATTGACTAATTAGATAGAGGTTAAAGGCAGCATTTTGTTAATAATTAGTAAAAAGCATGCCTGAAATTGATGAGAACACCAGATTTGAATGCTGAACATAATAATTGTAATATGGTATGCATGTAAATTGAGTTTGTGGGAGAGAAACAAAAGACCAAAATTTGTTGAAGAAGAATTAGTGAGTAAAACCTTTTATGGAAATTGAATACTGAATGTAACATTAACAATAAAAGCATGCATAAAACTGAAGAGAAGACAAAACATTGTGATCGCTCAGCCACTTTGCACCGAGTATTTATGTATAGTTGTACTATTCTTTCAAGTGCAAAATGTTGCCCGGCACCCACGACATGGACGCGGATCACAAATCATATTATTCACAGCATTTGTTTTTGTTTAGTAATAAGACTTCACACTTCATACAAGAATAATGTATGACCATTTGCTTATTATGTTGGAGGTGTACTAGTAATATTTTGACATGTTTTGAATAATATGAATAGATAGGTGGTTTTAAATAAAGAAAAAAAATGGCAGATAGGAAAGTTGGGATACAATAGATTGCTGTGCAAAATAGAGAAGTAGTATTTACTAGCAGAAATCTGCATGAGTAATTTTTACATAATTCTACATCACGAATGTTTACACAATATCTGTGTACAAGTTCAGAAGCGTCACCTATGATTATCAGTTGAGCACTCAGATTCAACACTGGACAAGAAATGACAGAGGAAAAGCAAATTCAAGAATTTGAAAACATCTGTAACATATGACCTCCAATGACCTTTCACCTTATCATGTGAAGTCCAACAGAATGATAACATGCACTTCCCCTTAGTGATCTGCAACCCAAGTTTGAGTGAAAAGTGTGACACGGTTGCAAAGTTTTGTGTCATAAGAGAGTCTTGCACGTAAACTTTAACCGTTCAACGTTTGACCTGTAATGACCTTTGACCTGACCATGTGACCTCTGACTGGACCATAACATGCAGGTCCCCTCAGTGCATCTACAACCCAAGTTTGATAGATAAGTGTCACACGGTTGCAGAGTTTTGTGTCATAAGAGAGTCTTGCACGTAAACTTTAATGTTTGACCTGAAATGACCTTTGACCTTACCATGTGACCTATGACTGGACCATAACATGCAGGTCCCCTCAGTGCATCGACAACCCAAGTTTGATAGATAAGTGTCACACGGTTGCAGAGTTTTGAGTCATAAGAGAGTCTTGCACGTAAACTTCAACGTTTGACCTGAAATGACCTTTGACCTTACCATGTGACCTCTGACTGGACCATAACATGCAGGTCCCCTCAGTGCATCTACAACCCAAGTTTGGTTGAAAAGTGAGTCACGGTTGCAAAGTTATGTGTGATAAGAGAGTCTTGCACGTCAACTTTAACATTTGACCTGAAATGACCTTTGACCTTACCATGTGACCTCTGACTGGACAATAAGATGCAGGTCCCCTTAGTGCATCTACAACCCAAGTTTGATTGAACAGTGTCACACAGTTGCAGAGTTTTGTGTCATAAGAGAGTCTTGCACGTAAATTATAACGTTTGACCTAAAATGACCTTTGACCTTACCATGTGACCTCTGACTAGAGCATAACATGCAGGTCCGCTTAGGGCATCTACAACCCAAGTTTGGTTGAAAAGTGAGTCACGGTTGCAGAGTTTTGTGTCATAAGAGAGTCTTGCACGTAAACTTTAACGTTTGACCTGAAATGACCTTTGACCTTACCATGTGACCTCTGACTGGACCATAACATGCAGGTCCCCTTAGTGCATCTACAACCCAAGTTTGGTTGAAAAGTGAGTCACGGTTGCCAAGTTATCTTTCATAACGTTTGTGACGGACGGACGGACGGACGACGGACGGACGACATTTGGATCCCTTAGTCTCGCCTTCACCTCCGGTGGGCGAGACAAAAAGCTTTGCAGAGTAAAGACATTTGTACATAACAGATGATGGCTAAAACAAGGCAAAATGTTACATATATGAGACTGATCTATGACATCTATCAGTTACAGTACATTTCCTATTTCCTATTATATCACATTTTCACAAGACAAACATTATGTGAGAATAGAAGTGGTGAAATTAGCTCTTAAATGCTCTCTTAAATTCTTTTTTTTACAAAAATTGGCAATTTTCAAGCAAAATATTATTGCCCAAAGTTGTAAAATTATTTGGGTAATTTTCCACTGCATTCAGCTAAGGTTACAAAGTGCCTGAACACACAAATTTGGGTAAAAATCTACAAATTTCATTTACAAAAGGAATATTTCCCTGAGGTTTTTTGTTGTATTTGAAAGGAGTTTTGATTACAAGGACTTCACACCTGGTACAGTGTTGCATTGGTAACAGGAGATCCTGGAACGTAGGGCAGGCTGGCAACAAGAGGTTCACAATCGCACGTTCCAGATATGTACACATCACCCTCTGTAGACACAGTCTGGTTATCTGACGTCATCTGACTTAGGGTGAACTCCAGCATCTGTCCGTACGCAGTGCGGTGGTCACCAAGGTAGAGAGAAGGAGCAACAAAGAACAAGTCGCTGGTATTGCCAGGATCCACCAGTTCTAAGACAAATCTACAAAAGGAAAAGAAAGGTCCCTAGATTGTGAGTTTTTCATGCCACTATATAATTCAATCACAACTGGCACAACACAGTTTAACTGTTCTTTATATTATACTAACTGATATATGTACTTGCATCTTTAATAAAAGACTTTGTTACACAAATGAATATGTCGTCTGTTTGGAGCCATAAGGGCGTTAAGTCTGTAAAAAATGACATGAGTTCATGCCCTTCTGGCTCCGAACAGACAGTGTATGTAAAATGCAGAAATAAATCAACTCTAAAGATAATGAAATGATTTTCCTACCTTGGATCAGTGATCTCCAGAATGGGCTCACTCACAATCTCCACCTCACCCCCATCTCCCGTAGCGCCTGTCCACCTTTCTGACACAGCGCCCTCTACGTTGAGAAGTGAATACTGGCTCTCAAGTCGATTGATGAACCAGCCAGTTGCCAAGGAGCAGTTCATTGTGTGAGAGGAGCAAAGACACTCTATGCACCCTCGCTCACTGTATGTGCCGAAACCGTACGTTCCTATGAAAGGATATCATGAAGAAAATTTTTAATCGTGTATGAAGTTTCATGACGGGAATCATTATTATTATCATCATTTCTATGTTTACATGTCTACACCTGTTGCTTAGAAATCAGAGTAAATTTCTTGTACATGGTTTCTGGTTAAAAAATTTAAATCAATGCACTAAAGCCCCGGTGAATACCTTGAAGTCATAGGTTCTCTCAATGTTTACATATTAAGACATACTGTTCTTATCTTCATATCATAACAAACATCAACCAATAAAAGAAAAAAATAATATTTCTCAATTAAAAGACAAACATTACAAGAAAATGACTATCATTCATCAGCCCAAGTTTCATTAAAAAAAAATGTTACAAGTACACATATATACATATGAGGTGTGCCGCATGCATTAACCCATTCGTGACAGGAATTATTTAAAGCCTAATTTGATCAGCTTTTATTCTTCAAATTGGCAACACTAACATTCTTATTTTATTGCTACATTTTTCTTATAATACGTCATGTATCTGAAATGAATATAAATTGACTGAAATTATGATGAGAAGTCAAAAGTTGCCAATTTGCATGGGAAAACGGTGATTTTAAACCTTCTATCACATTGCCAATTTAATAATTTGAATGTTTATTTTCCTTTAAAAAATTTCAGCATCAAACAACGAATATTGACGCAACCAAAATGGGCACAGTTTGTGTAGAATTTTTTGCTCTTTCTGCTCATGTATTTGGTATGATTTTTAGGGCTCTGCATCAAAACATATTAGGCCAAACCACAAAATGTGGATCTCTGTCATGACTGGGTTAACAAAAAGTACAGTAACACAGTGGTACTGATAACCAAGTTTGATGCACATCGATAGAATATTATAGTCTGAGCAAGGGTGAATTTGAGACACTACTAAAGAGGGGTGATATAAACTAACCCTGAGGGCATTCATCACAGTGCAGTCCTGTAGCTGATGAGAGGCAGATGCATTGGCCTTGGCTGTTACAGTTACCATCAACACTCCCCATGGGGTTGCAGTCACACTCCACACAGCCATCAGTTGTCAGGTTGAAATATCTGTACAGGTAAAAAGGGGAGGGGGTAAGGTACATGTACACTGTATTTTAACTGATACTTAAATAATACTCATCTCGTCTTGACTACAGCTAATAGCACTGAATACAAACACTCTACACTCATCTTATTTAAGTTGTGTTAAGGCTGCCACAAACTGTGCGATCCAACTGAAAACAATTTTGAAAAAATGTGTTACAGAATTTGAAATGAACATTCAATCACTGAAATCTTAACAATCAGTCCTGAACAGTCGTATGAACAGCAAAATTGAAATTCTGGGCCATTGCAAGTCTCCCTTTATGAGGAAAAGCAAAACCATCGCAGAATTGTAGTGACGTTGTCACAGTCTTGCGATTTGTGCACCGGCGTAAATCCACTTTGAGGAGCAGGGGGATGATCGACTTTTTTGCCGATTTTTATTCTGTAGAACTCACTCTTAAGTTTAAACACACACCCTCACCCATCCGCACAGACCCCCTTACATATTTTTATTGTTATTTTGCAAGCGAGCGAAGCAAGCGAGCCAAAAATAACCACTTTTCTGGTTTTTAATCGCATTTTCAAATAGAAATACTGAAATATTATGGTCGTTTATGACAGATTATAAAAAATTTTACAAACTGACTAATCAAAATGTTTCTTCCTCTTAATTCACAATGGAGCAAAACATTGCAAGTTTTCTGGACGAGTAAAAACATTGTGGTCTTTTGGACACGAGTGCGCTTGCACAGTTGACTCGTTGGACTTGTTCCCAGGTTGCTTTACGAGTCGACAGTGCGCGAAAAGATTGTAAACAAAGCGGTAAGGTGTCGTCGGCGCGGTTAATTCAGCTAGCTTTGCATGCAGTGGTACGCACTGTACTGCACTCTAGACTCTCGTACGTATAAATGTTCCTAACTGAAACTGATGTTTCACAAAAATACAGAACTCAAACTACAGTACACATTAGTCAGTACAGACGTATACAGCGTATGTAAGTACGTATACTAGTAGTATTCCAAGAATTAGAATCCCCGCGCTTGAACTTTGATCGACGATGAAGTCAGGAAGTGCATGGTTGGCAAGGTGTTCATGGGGGAAATGGACCATGATGTTAATACAGGATCCTTACCTTGGAGCACACTGAGTGCAGTTGAGTCCTCCAGCCCCTGTCTTACAAGTACACTGGCCATCATCTGTGTGGGATGTACCTCAACAATCATCTGGTGTGCACTCCACGATGAGCTGCACAAGAATGGATTTCATTATCACCTCTGCCCCCCCCCCTCCCCCACACCCCCATTTCTCCAGTACTTATGGTTGGTAGGTTTTCACAGGGGAAATGGTCCATGATGTTAATATGGGATCCTTACCCTGGGGCACACTGAGTGCAGTTGAGTCCTCCAACCCCCATCTTACAGGTGCACTGGCCATCATCTGTACATGATGTCCCAAGGGAATAGTCTGGTATGCAGTCACATGGGACACAGCCATTACCTGTTAAGAGATCCAATGAAAATTACAAAACTTCACCCATATAACGTTACATACACGTGTAACGTTATATGGAGTTGTGATATATCTAGAAACACTTTTATTCACATGAGAGCAAAATATACACCAGGGGGTGTTTCATAAAGCTGTTCGTAAAGTTACAAATGACTTTACGAACGACTTGAATATGGCAAGCCAAATGGCATTCTCTATCATTATAAATTGCATCAGCTAATGAGGTGAAATATGCAGATGTAGCTTAACAATACTGTTGTTTACCAACACCTTTGATTGCAAAGTATATTTTTTGCTACAATCTAATCGAGATTATGGGAAATGCAGTCACACTTTGTTAAAATGT